>CM077209.1:36461402-36878902 GCA_039654625.1 Rhinogobio ventralis | reverse complement strand
TTCTATCTATCTATCGTACTGTAAATCAATCATCTATCTATCTATCTATCTATCTATCTATCTATCTATCTATCTATCTATCTATCTATCTATCTATCTATCTGTCTATCTGTCTATCTTTCTATCTATCTATCGTACTGTAAATCTATCTATCTATCTATCTATCTATCTATCTATCTGTCTATCTGTCTATCTGTCTCTATCTATCGTACTGTAAATCAATCGTCTGTCTGTCTGTCTGTCTATCTATCGTACTGTAAATCAATCATCTATCTATCTGTCTGTCTGTCTATCTATCTATCTATCGTACTGTAAATCAATCATCTATCTATCTATCTATCTATCTATCTATCTATCTATCTATCTATCTATCTGTCTATCTGTCTATCTATCTGTCTATCTTTCTATCTATCTATCGTACTGTAAATCAATCATCTATCTATCTATCTATCTATCTATCTATCTATCTATCTATCGTACTGTAAATCAATCATCTATCTGTCTATCTATCTGTCTATCTGTCTATCTGTCTATCTGTCTATCTATCTGTCTATCTATCTGTCTATCTGTCTATCTGTCTCTATCTATCTATCGTACTGTAAATCAATCGTCTGTCTGTCTGTCTGTCTGTCTGTCTGTCTGTCTGTCTGTCTGTCTGTCTGTCTATCTATCTATCTATCTATCTATCTATCTATCTATCTATCTATCTATCTATCTATCTGTAAATCAATCATCCTATCTATCTGTAAATCAATCATCCTATCTATCTGTCTATCTATTTATCTATCTATCTATCGTACGGTAAATCATCTATCTATCTATCTATCTATCTATCTATCTATCTATCTATCTATCTATCTATCTATCTATCTATCGTACTGTAAATCAATCATCCTATCTATCTATCTATCTATCTATCTATCTATCGTACTGTAAATCAATCATCCTATCTATCTATCTATCTATCTATCTATCTATCGTACTGTAAATCAATCGTCTGTCTGTCTGTCTGTCTGTCTGTCTGTCTATCTATCTGTCTATCTATCTGTCTATCTATCTGTCTATCTGTCTATCTGTCTCTATCTATCTATCGTACTGTAAATCAATCGTCTGTCTGTCTGTCTGTCTGTCTGTCTGTCTATCTATCTATCTATCTATCTATCTATCTATCTGTAAATCAATCATCCTATCTATCTGTAAATCAATCATCCTATCTATCTGTCTATCTATTTATCTATCTATCTATCGTACGGTAAATCATCTATCTATCTATCTATCTATCTATCTATCTATCTATCTATCTATCTATCTATCTATCTATCGTACGGTAAATCATCTATCTATCTATCTATCTATCTATCTATCTATCTATCTATCTATCTATCGTACTATCTATCGTACTATCTATCGTACTATCTATCGTACTGTAAATCAATCATCCTATCTATCTATCTATCTATCTATCGTACTGTAAATCTATCTATCTATCTATCTATCTATCTATCTATCTATCTATCTATCTATCTATCTATCTATCGTACTGTAAATCAATCATCCTATCTATCTATCTATCTATCGTTCTATCTATCGTTCTATCTATCGTAAATCAATCATCTATCGTTCTATCTATCACAGTATGTTGTAAAGATCTATGTGAAGTTTCAGTTAATAATATCCAAACATTCTTAAAACAAAGTATCAAATTAAGATACCAAGACCTTTCAAAGAATATATATTGCAATAAATGTAATGTTCTTAGTCCAGTGGCAATTGTTCTTGTCTTTAGCAAAAACCTTACAAAAACACTGATGAAGACATTTTTATGCAGTGCACACTCCCTACATTCTCCCTCTCACTCCATCTTGTTGTCATCCCCTTATGTAATTACCCATCTTAATTGCTCACCTCCCTCCCGTCCTGATAACGGAGAACCGGTCACAGCCGGCCGTGTGTCAGCGCAGAAGTAAGTGCTGTGCATCCTCTTTCCACCTCAGATGTTTCCTCGTTGAGTGATCTCTCCACACCGAGCGTGGGCTCAGCATGGCAAGAGATGCTGATATTTTACGGGCCCTGTTAGCGTTGAGATGTTGTGTTCTGGCTGAGAGCGAGATGATGAGAAGCAGAAGGAGCGATGCTGCCGTCACCTGTTCTGACAGAGGCCAGACGGAGGAACACAGATGGTGCCTCCTTTTAGCCAATGGTGCTCCAATAAACCCGTGATGGATGGGTCATTATCACGCCCCCAGTCACGGGCAATAGATTACCCCAGTTGTTTTGACAGTTTCTTAGCATGCGTTATATGATATTAATGTCATTTGTTGTAGTATTTAGGGCTGTTTGTGTAGATCGGCAGCCACTTTAGCTTACACTGCAAAACATTTTTTTTCTTAATCAGTATTTTTGTCTTGTTTTCTGTCTATCTATCTATCTATCTATCTATCTATCTATCTATCTATCTATCTATCTATCTATCTATCTATCTATCGTTCTATCTATCGTTCTATCTATCGTTCTATCTATCGTTCTATCTATCATCTATTGTTCTATCCATCCATCGTTCTATCTATTGTTCTATAATCCATCGTTCTATCTATCATCTATTGTTCTATCCGTCCATCGTTCTATCTATCATCTATTGTTCTATCCATCCATCGTTCTATCTATCGTTCTATCATCCATCGTTTTATCTATCATTCTATCCATCCATCCATCATTCTATCTATCGTTCTATATATCTTTCGTTCTATCCATTCATCGTTCTATCTATCCCTCTATCATTCTATCCATCATCTATCATTCTATCTGTCGTTCTATCTATCCATCCATTGTTTTATCTATCGTTCTATCCATCCATCCATTGTTTTATCTATCGTTCTATCATCCATCTATCGTTCTATCTATCTATCATTCTATCCATCATCCATCTATCATTCTATCCATCATCTATCATTCTATCCATCCATCGTTCTATCTATCTATTGTTCTATCATCCGTCTGTTCGTCTACCGTTTATCCATCTATCCATCTTTCGTTCTATCTATTGTTCTATCATTCTGTTGTTCTATCCTTCATTATATCCATCATCCATCTATCGTTCTATCTCCATTTACATTTACGCGTTTGGCAGACGCTTTTATCCAAAGCGACTTACATTGCATTCAAGGTACACATTTTACAATCTATCCATCATTCTATCCTTCTATGTATCGTTCTATCCATCCATCCATCATTCTATCCATCCATTGTTCTATCTATTTATCATTCTATCATCCGTCCGTCCATCCATCCTTATTATTCACATCATTAACATTTGTAAACATGGGTAATCTTTTGCGGTTAATTGCTATTTTTACAGAAGTCAATCTGCTCTTATCTGCTGTTATATACAGGACAATTTAAGAATTAAACACTCAGAAAAATGTGCAGCTTGTCACTGCAGTGCCATTAAAAGGACAACCGTGTACCTTATTTACTCGTAAAAGTTCATAGTAGTACCTTAAGGGTAAAGTGCTAAATGTACCTTTCATGGGTTGATAAGGTACACAGTTGTCCTTTTAATAGCACTGCCCCCGTGACAAGTTGTTGTACCCCTAAACGTACAATTTTTGCACACTTTTTTTGACAGTGTACCTGGTAATAAATTTGCTCATCACTCCCAAATACTGACTAGCCGTTTTGAAGCTAATCTCCACTTTTAAATGCATTGCAGTTCGTCTAGAGAAGAGCGTGTACAGCTGCTCCAGATCTGAGGCTGTGAAATCAAACACAATAATAATTTACTGCTTTATATATTGCAGACTGTGCAGCGTATCTAACAGTTGCCAGCATATGGCAGAAAAAACATTGTATGGTGCTGGTCATAACGGAAGTAATGCTGTGTTATTTACAGTTTGATGTATGAAAACAGCCTCCGTACTCAGTCTTAATTTAATATTCTCTGTTTGCACATTGCGTGCCGCACAAAGATCTGGATGTCTTTACGATTTATGTCTCCTGCTGTATCTCTTACAATTTCCTGTGTGTAAATTTGCTTGCTTTCAATGCCATGCACCTGTTATGCAAACTAACCCTGGAATCAGATCATGGAAACACTGAAACGCCACATTTATTGGGATTTTCCAGACATGTGTACACTCTAAAAAATCTTGGGTTATTTTTTCCACCCAAAATTCTCGGTTGAGCCTTTTGGGTCTTTTTTCAGTATTAGTGTAGTCAACCCAGTGTTTGGGTAGTTTTTGTGTTACCCTGATCCTGGGTCAGATGTATCAACCCAGTGTTTGGGTAGTTTTTGTGTCACCCTGATCCTGGGTCAGATGTATCAACCCAGTGTTTGGGTAGTTTTTGTGTAACCCAAATCCTGGGTCAGACGTAACAACCCAGTGTTTGGGTAGTTTTTGTGTAACCCTTATCCCGAGTCAGACGTAACAACCCAGTGTTTAGGTAGTTTTTGTGTAACCCTTATCCCGAGTCAGACGTAACAACCCAGTGTTTGAGTAGTTTTTGTGTAACCCAGATCCCGGGTCAGACGTAACAACCCAGTGTTTGGGTAGTTTTTGTGTAACCCAGATCCTGGGTCAGACGTAACAACCCAGTGTTTGGTAGTTTTTTTGTAACCCAGATCCTGGGTCAGACATAACAACCCAGTTTTTTAGTAGTTTTTGTGTAACCCAGATCCCGGGTCAGACTTAACAACCCAGTGTTTGGGTAGTTTTTGTGTAACCCAGATCCCGGGTCAGACTTAACAACCCAGTGTTTGGGTAGTTTTTGTGTAACCCAGATCCCGGGTCAGACTTAACAACCCAGTGTTTGGGTAGTTTTTGTGTAACCCAGATCCTGGGTCAGACTTAACAACCCAGTGTTTGGGTAGTTTTTGTGTAACCCAGATCCCGGGTCAGACTTAACAACCCAGTGTTTGGGTAGTTTTTGTGTAACCCAGATCCTGGGTCAGACTTAACAACCCAGTGTTTGGGTAGTTTTTGTGTAACCCAGATCCCGGGTCAGACGTAACAACCCAGTGTTTGGGTAGTTTTTGTGTAACCCTGATCCTGGGTCAGACGTAACCCAGGGGTTGAGTTATTTATCGTGGGTTTTTTGCGTCCTCTTCAGGAGAGAGCAGTGCCGCTCCGTCAAATTGGTGCATGTCTTTGGTAAAATACAGGTTTGTGTACATTTTATTTGATCTATAAATTCGTTATTGTGCAGTTTATCGTTTAATTTTATACAAAGCAACATACAGGGGCGTGATGTGAGTCACCTAAACGAGTGTTTCGTGTAGAACAACCAGTGGTTGTGTCGAGTATTTTAAAAAAGTTTAGAGGATTTAAGTTAATCTGTAGACATTAATTCATGTATGACGTAAAACTAAATAAAATAAATAAAAAGCTAGTATTATAGTAAAAATCTATCAACTATGCTGGGTTAAATAAACAATCCAATTTGCTGGGTAAAATTAACCCAACATGTGTTCTGTCCAGTGTTTTTTAGAGTGTGCCCAGGCTAGTCTGGTTCTGAATTAAAACCAGCAAACGGTTTATTTGATGCTTTTCTCATGTAACACAATAATGACTTTAATGGGGTAATTTCTCAGCCAAATTTGATGTGCAATCAATTAGATTAAATAATCGGCACATGTAATTAATTACAATGAAAAATGCTTGACAGCCCTATTAAAAACATTTCTGTTAATTGAATTAAATCTGAAATAAAACAAAGTATAAATATTAGTTGAAAAACGTAAACTAAATTATTAAAGGTGCACTATGTAACATTTTTTTCAGTAAAATATCCAAAAACCACTAGGCCAGTGTTATATATTTTGTTCAGTTGAGTACCTACAATATCCCAAATGTTTCCAACTATTTGTAAATCGTAAGAAAATTGCTATTTTAACGAAGGAACGAAGTCGCCTGTCAGTTTCATCATATCTGCGTTACCCTCGGTTTCTGGTTTTATTCAGCAGAAACGCTTTACTCTCACTGCAGTGTGCAACAAGTGTCATACTCATGACCGGAAAAGTGGAAGTGGCGCCGGCGACTGTGGCATAATAAAAGTCCCGCTGCTCGCAAGGCGTGTGTTGCGCAATCGCTCCAGCGGCCTCGCTCAGCTCCACAACACTCGGGTCTGCTCTGCTTCATACTACAGTAACGTTAATAATCGCATCCATGAACATGATTTCTGCCCGAGTCCTATCCCGATTCTTTTCCACCGGCTGTGAGGTGAAGACCACATGTCCCAAGATTCTACGCTCAAACTTGGCGTCATCAAACTACGCCTTTGTTTTGAATAGGCGACCTCTAGCGGACGGAAAAGTTACATAGTGCACCTTTAACTGGAAATAAATAAAAGTAATTAAAACTATTCATTAAAAATGAAAAGCTATAAAATTAAAAAACTAAAATAACACTCTTTACACAACCTCCCTGATTTTGCAAACTCCGGCTTATTATAATATCCGATAGCATGCTCACCCATGACACGTCCGTTATTAGCCCAATTTTACGCTTAATTATGGCCGTCGGTGGTAGTTGGTAGGGTTTTGTCTTTCTTTAATGATGTGGTCTGGACAGGTTGCATGCAGCGAGGGAGTCACCCGTCCAACCCCGCACGTTGCCGGTTTTTAATTAAGCCGTGTGATTAAGTAGAGCCGCGCCGAGCACTCCAACACCCCGACAAATCAAATCAAACCACCCCCGTCGTGCCCTGCCGCCCTCGCCGGGCGTTTCAGCACAGGTCAGGGATGTATCCTCAGGCCATTAGCAACAAAGCAAATCAATTACAGGGAGCAGCGAGAAAAGCCCAACTTGTTTTATTTACACCCTTCCTTCACATAATTACATGGCGAGCACTCTTCAGGTTGGAGTGTTCCTCACTTCCTGCATTATTGTGATAGTCCCTTCTCCAGTCATTTGTCACACTCAGGGCAGCGATTCATAACAAAGCTGTCTGGTTATAAAGCAAATGCACGATATGTCCTCCCTTCTTTTGAGACCGCAGGCTTCCGAGACGCTTCAAGCTTTCCATTACACTAAAAAACTATTTGGTGTTTAATACACCAAGGGATTTTTAAGCTGCCATGAATATTAACGAGACTTTTGTTTGGGATCTTTGACTCGAGGGCTGGTTTAACAATCCACAAACCATCTAGAACACCTCTCTCTCTCTCTCTCTCTCTCTCTCTCTAACAGGAGTGTTGCTCTCATTCGCTCATGATAAGATCCCTGCCGCCCGTCACTGCGATATGATTCTTATTCTCTCTCTGTCACCTTTTCATTCTTCCTCTCAGTTCATTTTTGAGCTTGCGTCTGCCAGGAAAGCACACCTCATGCCGCATTGTGTCTGTACTGAATATGAAAGACTTATTGTACTAAACTAGAAAAATGTCTTGCACACACTGAGCTTCTTTTACCCTCCCTTTGAACAGTTTTGGGTCGGTAAGTTTTGTATAAATGCATTAAATTGTTCAAGTGTGACAGTAAAGAGTTTTACATTGTTGCATAGTTCTATTCCAAATAAATGCAGTTCGTTTGATCTTTCTATTCATCAAAGAATCCTGAAAATACAGTTCATTGAAATGCGTAAATCTTGAAAAGGCATTACAACTTTTTGAGTGTAGAATGATTTCTGAAAGATCATGTGACACTGAAGTTCTAAAATTCAGCTTTGATCACAGGAATAAAATGGAAAACCGTTTTAAATTATTATTTTGGTCTTGTGTCTTGTATCTTTTATTATTTTGCCATAATGTTTTAACAAATCCCATGGTAAAATCCCTTTTTTTTTTGCTGTGATTTTACTCTGACGCCTATTTTTCTCTTTACAGATATATAAAAATATTAAAATTAAATATGAAAGTAAACACATTGAGGAAATTGCCCCCATGTTGCTTTGAACAATGCAAGTATTATTGAAAATCCATATGCATGTTGTTTATATCATTCACACTTCCAGCTGATATTCAGAAACAAATAAGAGTGACTTGATGAGAATATAATAATACAAAAATCTAAAAAGATGTGAATAAGTATATTGTGAACATGCACTTGTGATAGCAAGGGAATTAATGTACTAAACATGGATGTGGGTAGAACACCATACTCCCTGGGTAGTGTGCACACTACTGAGCTAGGGTGCAGATTGAGACACTATTATAGGTTTTTTATTTATTTTATTTTATTTGTTATTTGTTATTTTTTATTTTATTTTTTCACCCAACCCAGTGTTACTTTACTACTATTGAGACACTATTATAGTTTTTTTATTTTATTTAATTTTTTAGATGTTCTACTAGTAGCTACCCCTTTCATTCATTCAAGTGAGAAATACTTTATTCATGAGAAATTGGCTATATTTATACAGTAAAATATTTCGGACTGCCTCGTGGTCTTAATTTACGAATGCATTTTTCTCATTCTTCATGAGAACTGAGAAGATCCGTCCTGGTCTCAGCGCTGGACGCAGGGCCATTCGTCAGAACCCGTCGCTCTTTGTCTTCATCTCCTGCAGTGTTGGTCAGCCACTTGTGTTGTGTTTCCTCTAGCAGCGGGAGATTTGAGAGCACTCCGATAGACGCCTTCATTGAGCTCGAGAGGGACGGATGGGGCTGTGGGAACCACTCCAAACCTCCTAGACAGGTTTAGTGTTGTGTGTCCAGCCATTCTGTCTCCTCCATCCTCTCAGCATTTGCGGACCTTTAGGAAGAGCGTCTGTCTCTGTACGAAGCACTCTCGAACTCTTTTCTCTCTTTGGCAGATGTGAGCAGCTCTTTCTAATCCCTGAACTTTTCCCTTTTAATCCCTTTGCCTAAAAATGGGCCTGTGTTTAATGGCGTCCTCTCCTCCAGAGCTCGTGTTGAGAGGAGTTAATGGAGAGCATGGCTCTTTTAACTGGAGCTAGAGGGAGGAGGAGGAAGGGAGACAAGGAAAAACGAGGGAGAGCGGATTAAGGTAGTTACAGTAGAGCCTCTCCATCCAGAGCGCGGTTATCCCGCTGCCGCAAAACACTCACTCTTATCTGCCAACACTGTTGTTCTAGAAATTAGAATTCGGATTAAAGTATGGAAATGTGTGGATTTGCAGCTGTGGGGGAAATATGACATATAACAAGGTTTTTAAACTGTGTACAGTACGTGACGTGCTGGAAAAATGAGGTTTTGTTTGTCAGTGCACTCTATTAATACTGCATAAGTTTGAACTGAGACACAGGTGTAGCTCTTCTGCGCTGCTATGGAGGATGTTTCAGTCTTCTTGAGTCTGAAATTACATTCATTCATTCACAAATTTCACAAACATCTAAACTAGTTTTAAAAAAAACACAGAATCAGATTTGTGATGCCTGTCAGAAAAAAAACCTTTTGACTCCGTTCAGCTCTAATAAGTCTCCGATTAGAAACAAAAAATTGTTTTATAGTATGATGGCATCGAGAAATTATTTCATTTTTTTTTGTTTATTTTGTTTTGATTTTTATATTTGATTTCATTTTTTTTAATCAATTATCAATCATTTAATATCCTATAATATTTGGCTTTTATGCAGGGAATATGTTTTGCTTTGATTTTTATAGCTTTTTCCCTTCATTATTTTATTATTTTATATTTTATTACATTTTGTTTAATTTAAAAAAAATGTATGTATTTTTTTTTTTATTTTATATTTTATTTTATGATTTATTTTACTAGTGTATATATATTTTTATGTTCTACTAGTAGCGACCTCGTTCATTCGTTCGTCCGTTCGTTCGTTTGTCCGTTCGTTCATTCGTTCGTTCATTCGTTTGTTCGTTCGTTCATTCATTCTGTCATTCATTCATTCGTTCATTCATTTGTTCATTCGTTCATTCATTCTGTCATTCATTCTGTCATTCTGTCATTCATTCATTCGTTCATTCATTTGTTCATTCGTTCATTCATTCTGTCATTCATTCTGTCATTCTGTCATTCATTCATTCGTTCATTCATTTGTTCATTCGTTCATTCATTCTGTCATTCATTCTGTCATTCTGTCATTCATTTGTTCATTCATTCATTCTGTCATTCAGTCATTCATTCATTTGTTCATTCATTCGTTCGTTAATTTGTTCCTTCATTCGTTCATCCAGTCATTCATTCATTCGTTAATTAATTTGTTCATTAATTTGTACGTTTGTTCGTTCGTTCATTTGTTCGTTCGTTCATTCATTCATTCGTTCATTCATTCGTTCATTCATTCTGTCATTCATTCTGTCATTCTGTCATTCATTTGTTCATTCATTCATTCTGTCATTCTGTCATTCATTTGTTCATTCATTCGTTCGTAAATTTGTTCCTTCATTCGTTCATCCAGTCATTCATTCATTCGTTAATTAATTTGTTCATTAATTTGTACGTTTGTTCGTTCGTTCATTTGTTCATTCGTTCATTCATTTGTTTGTTCATTTGTTCATTCGTTCATTCATTTGTTCGTTCATTTGTTCATTCATTCTGTCATTTTGTCATTCGTTCATTCATTTGTTCGTTCGTTCATTCATTCATTCATTCATTCATTCATTCATTCATTCATTCATTCAGTCATTCATTTGTTCGTTCGTTCATTCATTCAGTCATTCATTTGTTCGTTTGTTCATTCATTAATTCTGTCGTTCATTCGTTCATTAATTTGTTCGTTCATTCGTTCATTAGTTCATTCAGTCATTCAAGAAAAAGAAATGGACTTTATTTATATATTAAAATATCTTGCACTGTTGAGGGTTTGTCAGTGTTTTTCTCGCTCAAACCTGGATGTGGCCCTGAGTGTCCAGATGTCAGATTGAGATGAACGGGATACAGACGGGTGTGTAGACCTCTTGACCAGCTTCACTAGATAACTTCAGCATTGGCTGCTCTTTTCAGCAGGGCTCTTTCAGATATTTATATATCCCTCGTTCTCAGCCAAACAAATGAGTCTGTGAGCCACGGTCCCACTTGTGCCCTCTCTCTCTCCATCTCATCACCACACAGAACCAGGGAGAGATGTAGTGAGAGACTCGAGGAGGCGACAGGGGCTCTGGGGAAATACAAAGCAATATCCCGAGCAGCCGGTTCATCCGCACTGCCCCTCACAATTACAATGCATCTGACAAAGATATTGGGCCCAGATCCCCTGCCATTTCAGCTGATAGGCCCACCTGTCAGTGGCAGAATTTCACACAAAAACTGACCCCAAAAATATTGTATTAGTGCTGCCTTATTGAAACAGAATGTCAGAGAGAGATCTCAGGCTAGCAGGACAGCGTGTGCCGGCGCGCAGATTCTGAGCTTACGGATTTATTGCTGACATAAAGTACAGACAGATTCAAGTTAAAGAGAGCTGTATAGTCCTCCTGCTGTATTATTGGATGCTTTATGGAAGTTTTCACAGGATTTCAGTTTTATTGCTGTTATTTCTTACATGGTGATGTGGGTGGATGTTTCTGTTTGGTCACGCTGTATCACCACATGTTCTTTTTAAAGTAGTAGTTCAGCCATATTTTTTACATTTTATATTTACGTATTTTACATTGTTCATCCCAAACTTGTGCTATTTTCAAACAAAAATATGTAACTTTTAGTTTTTTGTAAAACTGTGTATGTACTGGCACATTGAGGACACAGGAAATCTTAAGCATCTATAATGTAATGTGAAGAATATTTTTTTTTATTATTTCATTTTATTTCGTTTTATTTTAATTTATTTTATTTTTTATTAATGTATTTATTTTTATTAAATGTTTTATTTAATTTGATTTAACTCAATGTTTTATTAATTTATTATTTTTATTTTATTTATCTAACTGTGCTTCATTCATTCCAGAGAATGAATTTTAATGAGCTTTTTAATTTTAATTGAATATCAAACCATATATGGATTTTTTAACTGCAGTTCAGCTTTAAAAATTAAAGTCTCCAATTAGAACCAAAAATGGTTTTATAGCCTGATGGCATAGAGGAACGTTCATAATTTCTCCCATAATTTAGTTTTTGTACTCTAGTAATTCACTGGTGATTTGGGGTTTTTTTAGACAATGTATGAGTCAAATTCATAGTTTTCACGTGACATCACACGCTTGAGGGCAAAACAAGGCTTTCCTCCGTTGCCCGCCAATCATTTTTATCAGGTTTGTAGTCAGTATTAATGCAGTAAAACAGTGATATTAAAATACCAAATTCAATCTACACCTTATTGAAGATGCATACTTTGTACAGGAAAGCAGATGAACACAGAATATTAGTGCAACACAAGGTTTCTCATTAGGCTAAGTGTTTTTTTCCCATCGAAACCCATTATAAAGAAAACGCGTTGCATTCATATTCTGGGCTCATCTGCTCGTCTGTATATAGTATGCATCATAAAAAAGGTAAAAACTGAATTTGATCTTTTAATATCACTGTTTTAGTACATTACGGCACTTTAAGGGTCGTCAGCTCACCCTCCGCCTGCTGCTTGATCAGCAGTTCCAACGGTTTTACTGCGTAATTAATCTGTGTTTAAAATTAAAGGATTAGTTCACTTCAAAATGGAAATTTCCTGATAATTTACTCACCCCCATCTCATCCAAGACGTTCATGTCTTTCTTTCTTCAGTCGAAAAGAAATTAAGTTTTTTGAGGAAAACATTCCAGGATTTTTCTCTCCATCACAGACTTCAATGGGGACCAACGGTTGAAGGTCAGAGGAAGGGCTTCAGAGGCTCTGATGATCCCAGACGAGGAACAGGGTCTGATCTAGACAAACCATCGGCCATTTAAAAAAAAAAAAAAAAGAATATACTTAACCTAAATTGCTCATCTTGCGCTGCTCTGCGCTCCCCAGTGATTGCGCCATCACCTCTAAAAGATCACGGTAGACGTAGGTGGAAGTACCGCCCCAAGCGAACGTGCGAGGACAAATACAAACGCCCTTAACCAAAAAACACTCCATCTTCAACTTTAAAATCGTCAGCATCGTTGTTTTACCTTTTTTGGCTATTGGGCGTTTGTATGAGTCCTCGCACGAGCGCTTTGTAAACACGGGGGCGGTACTTCTGCCTACGTCTAGCGTGACCTTTACGACGTGATTGCGCAATCATTGGCACGTAGCAGAGCAGCGCAAGATGAGCAATTTAGGTTAAAAAGTATATTCATTTTCTTTTTTTTTTAAATGACAGATCGTTTCACTAGATAAGACCCTGTTCCTCTGGGATCATCAGAGCCTCTGAAGCCCTTCCTCTGAAACTGCATTGATTTGGACCTTCAACCGTTGGTCCCCATTGACGTCCATTATGTGGAGAAAAATCCTGGAATGTTTTCCTCAAACGAAATTTCTTTTTGACTGAAGAAAGAAAGACATGAACATCTTGGATGAGACGGGGGTGAGGAAAATATCAGGAAATGTTCATTTTGAAGTGAACTAATCCTTTAAGTGGTGCAACAACTCGATTTAAAATAAAACCCATATCAACAAATCCTAGATTAGCGTTAAACTTTGCTAAATTGAATCCTTATTGGTGCAACCCACCCTAAAGTGTTTTTCACGTTAAATGTTTTAGAACTTCCCGCTGTTTTTAGTGATTGAAATACTGCCTGAGGTGCTGTATGTGGTTCATAAGTGCCCCTTGTTCACATATTTTTGTCTAAAGATGGAAATTTGACAGGCTTGTGCTGCAGTTCAATGGATTTCTATAGCGGTTTTGCCCTCAAAGGCTCTGCAACAGCCACGTGACTGAAAACTATGAATAGGCCATTTTTATAATACAGTATATTTAATTTTGAGTGTACTGTTCCTTTAAGATTGCTGTGTGGTTTATTTGCTGTGGTGTTTTTACAGTTCATGGGTTTAATCCTGAGCTGTCAGCACCTTCTGAACTAAGAGGATCAGATCCTCCATTATCAGGCCAAACGCCCTCGGCCCATGTGACCAGACTGACCAATGAAGTCTATCCGGCGCAATGCAATCCAGTTATAGTCGAGTTAAAATGACACAATCACAGTCAATCTGAATGCAATTGCAGGAAAACTGTGTGAGCCCTTCAGGTTTACATTGATTTGTGTGTGCATCATGAGATTCATTTATATTATTCTACTGATAGCTAATCTTTTTTTTTAAATGTCAGGGGACGAAACAAATGTAAATATAGCTTTGTGGGTAAAAATATGTTAATTTCACACAAGATGTAATTTTAAATATATATATATATATATATATATATATATATATATATATATATATAAATAAATAAATAAATAAATAAATAAATAAATATATAATATTTTTTTTTTTTTTTTTTTTTCAGATAATATTTTAAGAGTTTGCTTTATTTGATTTATACAACAACAATATAAAAACTATTATCTAATTTTGGAAATAAATAGTTTATATTATCAATTATTTAATATCCTTATAATATTAGTTTTTTATGCAGGGAATATAAAGAGATCTGCATGAAATATATAGCTATTTATAAATAGTTATAGCTGTGTGTTTTGCTTTTGATTATTATAGCTTTTTTCCCTTCATTATTTTATTTATTTATTTATTTTTTAAATGTATATGTTCTATGTTGACTTGGTTTGTGAGAAATCAACTATATTTCTCCCTATCCATAGTTCCATAGATTTGCATGAAATATATTAATTTTTATTATATATAATTTTCATTTCATTATTTAATTTATTTTATTTTTACAATTGCATTTTGCCTTTGGTTATATGTTTATATATATCACAACCTTAGTTGCATTTTAATGTAATTTTTATTTATTTATTTTTATTTTTCTATGTTCTACCAGTACGACATTTATTTTTATAAAGTGAGAAATGGACACTATATTTCTCCCTGTCCGCTGTCTATTTCACAACGCAGGAATGCCACTTCATAAGTGCCAGGTCATAAGGTCCTCACAAGGATCTCATCATATTTGTGTCAAAATGTTTGACAACCCTAGACTTTAGACAAAACGCACATTTAAACGGCATTGATGCTTGTCGTTGTCTCTGCATCTCGGCGATGGTTAGGATACAGTGTACAGTATGAAGTCAAGAATTCTATCACTTCATTGTTCACCAAATAACTTAAAGGGATAGTTCACCTAAAAATGAAAGTGTGAGTAAGTGATGACAGAATTTTCAGTTTTTGGTGAACTATGCCTTTAAGTGTGACATTTTCTGCAGGACCGTTTTCAGACAAGTAAATGAAAGCATCTATTCTGATGGGTTGATTCATGAGCGGGTCGCGAGCGCAGGGCAGATCATTCTCAAACAAGAGCTCCTCGTCTTTGTACACACCAAATGGAGGCCAGGGGTCACCGATACAGTCCCTGTTCTCAAAGGTTTGACGCAGGACTGCTGATCTGGAGTCAGTGAGCTCCCTGAATTAGAAATACAGGCTTCAGGCAAAATCTCTCCTGCGCTCTACAGTTTTACAATGAAGTTTTACACTGCATCTGCTGCCGGCGGGTCCCCGGAGAGACTGCTGGGGTGGCACAGATGGGTAATGGGTAATTTTAAGGTGTCCGGGCCGTTGCCAGAGATTCAAGATTAAATTGAGTAAGTTTCATGAAGGTGACCTGAAGGTTCCCTCACACCACCTGCTCAGAAACAGCCCATGAGAGACTAATGAAGAGCAAATACTTATGAAGGAGTTTGTCTTCTCCTACTTTTATGTTCTCAAAGCAAAATCTACAGTTGTCTGGCTTTTGGGACACAAAACCAACAAAAATGAAATCTGCTAGCAGCAACACTATTTTTTGTATTAATGGTAGGGGTTCTTCTAAAAACCTCTGCAGAGGGTTAAATGTGTCTGCAGTGTTTTTGCTGCATGATCTTCATTATGCATTGGCTTAAAAATAGCAGTGTTATTTTGGTGCTTTGCTGCAAGCAACGTTTTTATATTTGTCAAAACAATAAACACATCCATCTAATCTGTGCTGAATCTCAGCAGATTTAATTTTTTTTGCTGAAAAGACAAATTTCACAGCTTAATGAAGCGCTGTTGACACTTCCTGTAATACTCCATTCAGGCCAGGACTCTGATTTAAAGGCATTTCTTGTTCACTTAAAAACAACCCAAGGGCTGGGTAAATAGAGGACAGAACACATGTTGGGTTAAATTTACTGACGTGACACTAGTTTAGGTGACTCACATCGCGCCCCCCTGTATGTTGCTTTGCATTAAATTAAACAATATACTGCACAATAATGAATTTATAGATCAAATAAAATGTACACAAACCTGTATTTTAATGAAGACATGCACCAATTTGACGGAGCGGCACTGCTCTCTCCTGAAGAGGACGCAAAAAGGCCACGATAAATAACTCAACCCCTGGGTTACGTCTGACCAACAAAAACTACCCAAACACTGGGTTGTTACTTCTGACCCGGGATCTGGGTAACACAAAAACTACCCAAACACTGGGTTGTTACGTCTGACCCAGGATCAGGGTTACACAAAAACTACTCAAACACTGGGTTGTTACTTCTGACCCAGGATCTGGGTAACACAAAAACTACCCAAACACTGGGTTGTTACGTCTGACCCAGGATCTGGGTAACACAAAAACTAGCCAAAAACTGGGTTGTTACGTCTGACCCGGGATCAGGGTTACACAAAAACTACCCAAACACTGAAAAAAAGAACCCAGAAAATGACCCAAAATGCTCAACCCAAGATTTGGTAAAAAGAAAAAAATAACCCAAGATTTTTTAGCGTGTTGAGACAACATTTTTTTAGTCACTTACTGTAAATAATAACTGTGTGCACATACTAATTAATACATTAGTTCACTCCCGTCGTTTACTCACACGTCGTCCCACAGAACATAGAAAGTCATACAGGATTGCAATGACATGAGGGTGAATATAAATAATGTGTGAACTGTCCCTTTAAGAGCAGTTAGATTAAGTTCAGAGAGATTTATTCAACATGCAGATTTTACAAGTTTAATACAAGTATTAATTTCTTTCAAAAGAAAAAAAAATCTTTTATAGGCCAAACATATTGGAACTTTTTGCCTATGATTATTCATTAGAAAATCGTGCCTCGTGCATTTTGAAGCATGTTACCGAAACCTACTGTAAAGTAAGCCTTGTTGGGTTAAAGTATGCATGCATGGAAACAAAGCACACGCATGTATGTGCACACGCTTGCCCTCACGCCTGTGTGCAGTAACCAAGGTTACAAGGATCAGATGCAGGCACAATCGATCCCTCTTCTTCTCTCCCTCAGATCTCCCTCCCCTCGACAGATAAATGCTGTCAGAACAATAAAAAAATGTAAGACAGCTGAGCTCTTTCATGAAGTCTCACATGAAAGTTATAAGAGGTAATAAATCACTCAGAATTGCGTCGAAGCGACGCGTGTGTTCCAAGGGCCGGGGTGGAGGGAACGGTGTTGCTGATTTTGATCAGGTGTGTCATATATCCGTGTATCTTTTCCATCAGCTTGATGTTTGGGAATCGTTTTCACAGTGCTGCTCATGATTTCTATTCATGTCTTTAATATCTCTGCACCGTCAGCAGGGGAATCAAGGAACAAACAGAAGACGACCAGTGTTATAATTATGGCTTCAAAGGAATTCATGCATGTGGAGCTAAAGATGCATGTAAAGATACAGCATAGTAGACATTGATTGGTGTCTTTGTCAATGTGATGTGTGGAAAGGGAGGGCTGAGTATGGAGGAATCTTTACTATTAGCTGCTGCTATTTGCTTCATCAGTCTCAGTTTAAATAGTCCAGCGAGTCCTTTGATCCGACCCCCTCATAGAAACACAATTAAAAGCGGGATATGTGAGTGTCATGTGACTGAAACGGTTCTGACGTGACCTTAATTATAAATGTTTGTACCTCAGGGGGTTGAAGAGCTCAGAGAGGCAGAGGAGAAGGAGAGAAAAGATACAGCATTTTAATTTCCATTAATAGTCTGCATTGAATGAACACTGTAATTAAATACACAATGTATGCATCAGAGTCATTGTCATGATGATTAGCACTGGCACATGAATCAGCAATCAACTTTCGAGTCATTTTTGTCTTGCAATCCTTTTGAACGCACCTGAGTTTGGGGCTCCGTCAATTTTGACTTATTACACTAAGTGCCTTGTTGGCAGAGGCTATTTACACTAGCTCCGCCCACTGGGTCTGATTCTTATAGTATGATGACCTCTTATATGTCAAAAGCTCAAGGAAAATTTGATCCATGACCCCTTTAATACTCTAAATAACTTGGACTAGTTGTAATGCATTGAATCACTTTCGTTCTTTTGCAAAACACAAATAAGATGTTTTCTAGAAAGTATTTGTCCATACAGTTAAAGTCAATAACAGAGAGACATGTGCGTGAGGAAATGATGACAGAATGTAAATTTTTGGGTGAACTATCCCTTTAAGTAATTGGAATTAGTGGAACTGGAACCACTAAATTCACTCCCTTTAGGTCAGAGTGAATTACCATCATACAAATGTCACTCTCGCTCTATACCGCCTTTACACATCATTGTAGACAGATACAGATTTTATAACCGTGCAACTTATTCCATATAAACCTTTACCAAAATAAGACAAAATGCATCAGGTCTCTTGGCATCCACTCTTTATTATTTGCACCCCAATTGCATTTATTATATGCCAAATGCCAGTCAAATAATGCTGTTCATATCCGGAACTTCATTTGTAAGAATTCTTCCCTAAAATATGAATAAGGGAGGAAATGCATTGGCACATGACCTTTAAGAGAGAAATCCTTCAGCATGAGAGGCAAATGCCATTGACGAGAGGAGGAGGAGGAGGCAGAAAAGAGCATTTAATGTCTTCACAAAGCTTCTTCTGTAAAGACTGAGTGGTGGTCCCTGAGCTAAAGACCCCCAATCAGCCCGTCTATCCAAGAAAAGGAGGGCCTATTGTTATAATCGCTTCTTGTCTTTCCCCTCCGGGAAAGTGTCATCAGTCCTTCACAGAATAACAGTCTAAACCCTCACCTTTCCTCTCCCCTCCCTCAGTTCCTCCCTCTCTCCGCCGTCCCTCCTGCGTGGAGCAATCAAAAATGTGAGATGGATAACAGAGGGGTGGCAGGGCTTTTTTTTGCTGTAATTTACAGCGGTATCACAGAGGCTGACTATCTGTGGCCCGAATTCGCAGTATGTAAGGGTTGCTTTTTTACCTTGTCCCCATGGAGGATCCATCAAAGACAGCACGGCCCCTCGAGACTCACGCCAACATTCATATAGATGCCCTGGTCGCTTCAAATTACATGGCATGAGATGACACAATGTGGAAGCAGCTGGAAAGTTTAAAGGGATAGTTCACCAAAAAAATTAAAGGTAACTTTTTAGTTTAGGGTCCAATTCTCACTATTAACTAGTTGCTTATTAGCATGCATATTACTAGTATATTGGCTGTTTATTAGCACTTATAAAGCGCATATTATATCTTAAAACAGCTCATACACTATACTAAGTCCTCTGAAGCCATACAGTAGCAGTACTTCATGAGAGTTTTGTAGCGACGTAGGATTTGTGCATGAATAATTCAGAATCGGTCTGAGTGATTTGATTCAGATTCGGTTGCTCACGAGCACCCTTCTTTAAGCTTAAATGACGAATGGGACACCCTACGGTCTTGTGGACTTAACGGACACGCGCACAAAGTCCACAAGACTGAAAGTGCACATGAAGTGTGCCATTTGGGACCGGGCCAGAATCGGTCTGAATGATTAGATTCAGAATCTGTCTAAATGGTTAGATTCAGATAAGGTCTGAACGGTTAGATTCAGATTCGGTCTGAATGATTAGATTCAGAATCTGTCTAAATGGTTAGATTCAGATAAGGTCTGAACGGTTAGATTCAGATTCGGTCTGAATGATTAGATTCAGAATCTGTCTAAATGGTTAGATTCAGAATCTGTCTAAATGGTTAGATTCAGAATGATTGTTCTCATGAATGATTAGATTCAGAATCGGTCTGAACGGTTAGATTCAGAATCGGTCTGAACGATTAAATTCAGAATCGGTCTGAACGGTTAGATTCAGAATCGGTGTGAACGGTTAGATTCAGAATCGGTCTGAACGATTAAATTCAGAATCGGTCTGAACGGTTAGATTCAGATTCGGTCTGAACGGTTAGATTCAGATTCGGTCTGAACGGTTAGATTCAGATTCGGTCTGAACGGTTAGATTCAGATTCGGTCTGAACGGTTAGATTCAGATTCGGTCTGAACGGTTAGATTCAGATTCGGTCTGAACGGTTAGATTCAGATTCGGTCTGAACGGTTAGATTCAGATTCGGTCTGAACGGTTAGATTCAGAATGATTGTCTCATGAATGGTTAGATTCAGAATCGGTCTGAACGGTTAGATTCAGAATCGGCCTGAACGGTTAGATTCAGATTCGGTCTGAGCGGTTAGATTCAGATTCGGTCTGAGCGGTTAGATTCAGAATCGTCTGAACGGTTAGATTCAGAATCGGTCTGAACGGTTAGATTCAGAATCGGTCTGAACGGTTAGATTCAGAATCGGCCTGAACGGTTAGATTCAGAATCGGCCTGAGCGGTTAGATTCAGAATCGGCCTGAGCGGTTAGATTCAGATTCGGCCTGAGCGGTTAGATTCAGAATCGGCCTGAGCGGTTAGATTCAGATTCGGTCTGAACGGTTAGATTCAGATTCGGTCTGAACGGTTAGATTCAGATTCGGTCTGAACGGTTAGATTCAGATTCGGTCTGAACGGTTAGATTCAGATTCGGTCTGAACGGTTAGATTCAGAATCGGTCTGAACGGTTAGATTCAGAATCGGTCTGAACGGTTAGATTCAGAATCGGTCTGAACGGTTAGATTCAGATTCGGTCTGAACGGTTAGATTCAGAATCGGTCTGAACGGTTAGATTCAGTTTCGGTCTGAACGGTTAGATTCAGATTCGGTCTGAACGGTTAGATTCAGATTCGGTCTGAACGGTTAGATTCAGATTCGGTCTGAACGGTTAGATTCAGATTCGGTCTGAACGGTTAGATTCAGATTCGGTCTGAACGGTTAGATTCAGATTCGGTCTGAACGGTTAGATTCAGAATCGGTCTGAACGGTTAGATTCAGAATCGGTCTGAACGGTTAGATTCAGAATCGGTCTGAACGGTTAGATTCAGAATCGGTCTGAACGGTTAGATTCAGAATCGGTCTGAGCGGTTAGGTTCAGAATCGGTCTGAGCGGTTAGGTTCAGAATCGGTCTGAACGGTTAGGTTCAGAATCGGTCTGAACGGTTAGGTTCAGAATCGGCCTGAACGGTTGGATTCAGAATCGGCCTGAACGGTTGGATTCAGATTTGTTCTGAACGGTTGGATTCAGAATCGGTCTGAACGGTTAGATTCAGAATCGGTCTGAATGATTAGAAGTTTGACTGACTAGTTACCAACCCACTGAATGTGATTTTATAATATAATATTTTATTTATAAATATAAATATAAATATAAATATAAATATATAAATATATATATACATATATATATATATATATATATATATATATATATATATATATATGTGGTCTATATATATATATATATATATATATATTATAATAACAATTATAAATAGTTTCTCACACAAATCCATCATATGTTTTCAGAAGACATATCTGTATATAGCACAGGAGTCATATGGAAGACTTTTATGAAACTTTCATTATGCTTTTGAAGCCTAAAAGCTTAAATTCTCCATTGTAATTGCATGGTTTGCAGGAGTGGGAAGGAGGAGATGATAATGTTCTCATAGTTGTATATTTTATAAAGGATAAATCTGTAATTGTGTGTGTTTGTGCAGATGAGAAGACTGATTACAGTGCTGGAAAATATGTAGATTGAGGGTAAAAATACTGACTGAATGAGCTGTTGATTATGATGAAATAGAAGCCATATGAGGACATTATATACTCATACCTCATGTGGTTAGTACCAGCATAAACTGATGACCCCGGCATGGGGGAAATAAAACCCATCATAGACCACATAGCAACTAAAAACTTGGGTAGAATGAAGAGGAAAAGACCATCCACATCTGTCAGCATCTTCATAACCCACCTTAGTTTATTCAGCAATTCCTTAATTTCTGAGGGCAATGTTTGTGCTTCATGATTGCTGACATGCAAACCCACCATCTTTTGCAGTCTACACAACTCATTTGAAAGCAGAAAGCGATGTCAATGCATGTTGCCTGAAAGTGCTGCCTTGCGTCTTCACCTGTGGGAAGTTCTCAGCACTGGTTTTGATGTGCAGCTCCCAGCAGGTCTCGCACGGCCCTCAGATGAGCCTGTAATTGTGGGGTTGCTTTGAGAGATGTGTGGCTGAGATGCATAGCAGAAATAGTCTCTTCAACGCTTGTCAAGACGCCCTCCTCCGGCCCACCCTTACCTTCATTAACGTCTTGAGCGGTGGAAGCAATTACCAACTCTGGCGATGGACAGAGGCGAGTTTGTCAGAGAAGTCCTCAAATGGCCACATAGATGAAAAGACATGCATGGCTTTATGCGTTTACTGCTGAAGTAAAATCAGTTTCGCATTTAATGGAGGGGAAAAAGGTTCAGTGGAGTTCTATATAGAAGACTAGGGTTCTCAATTTTAATGAATCCTTTAGGTACTATATGAGGAGAAATGTCTTGGTTGCATCATACTTTCATGTTTTTTGTTGTTGTTGTTGTTGTTTTTAAGTTATGTTTTTGGTCTTTTGTGCCTTTTATCAGTACAGATGAGACAGGAAAGCATGGGGTGGAGAGAGGAGAATCGAACTCGGGTCGCCAGAGGCGCAACTGCGCTATATGACATACTTTCAGGTTTAGTGGTTATTTAAAGGGCACCTATTATGCCCCTTTTTACCTTTTCACATGTAATATAAGTCTCAGGTGTTCCCAGAGTGTGTCTGTGAAGTTTCAGAACAAAATTCCTAACAGATCATTTAATATAGCATTTGAAAATGCCAGTTTTTGGGTTTGAGAAAAATGAGCTGTTTTGTGTGTGTCTCCTTTAAATGCAAATGAGCTGCTGCTCCCGGCCCCAGAGGGCGGAGCCTTCACAGCTCGTGAACACTGAAAACTGAAACATGATACATCTGTTTGGCTTTGATTATCATCTCTATCGCGGACACGCTCACGTGACATTGTAGTTTTTCATCATCATGAAATATTATCATCCTCATGCGTTTTAAAGCCATATCACTCTCAACCTTACAGTCTATGCTCTCAACTTGAGCACACACACCCGACGCATGCGCTCAGAGAGTTAGATGTCCGTGCGTCCGTGATTAGGCCATTAAACTAGACTAGTTCTCTTTCATGTGTTATTGCGATTAAACTGTCAAATGCACACAAGGTTATGTCAGAAACACACAAAGTTCACATGAAAACAGTTGGTTATGTCTGTGCAAGTATGCAGCAAGTACAGAAATCCTGTGTGTGTATTAGATCTGTGTACTAAAGTGACAGCAGTGTAATATACAGTACCGACTGCTATATCTGCTGTTAATATGAATCAAACAACAAAAGATAAACAGAAAATCACTCACTGCTCTTGACTGAATGAACTTTAGTAGCTTTATTAAGAGCACATTTCTTACTTGAACGCTGCTGTTAAATTCTCTGGCGAGGAGATAAACATGGCCGACTTTATACAGGTCTCTGAGGGCGGGGTCTATGCTAATACGGCAGTGTCCATCAACACTCGTGGGCGTGGCATGTGAAACGTTACTTTCCCAGGAATCTGCAAACGGCTTGTTCTGAGACACTGCTTATGATTTATGGAGATTAAAAAAAAGGAGTGGGTGGATTTTTAGCATTATAGGGTGGTTGTGTACACACACTGCCAACACACATTTATGTTCAAACACCATGGAAAAGTGAATTTTGCATAATAGGTGCCCTTTAAGCCTTTATGGTTCTAAATATAACATTTTCTTCCAAAAATGATTGTGCTTGTCTTATCGGAAGACTTTGGCATCAATAAAGACAATCTACACTATTAGAACACATTCAGGGTGATTGGGACACATTTTGCCCTTTAGATGACTTGGAAAATGTGTCCAAATCACTCTGAATTCACCCCTATTGAACCTTTTAGGCGTTCCCATCTTTGGATCATTTTATGGATTAGTTTTAACTCTTTACCAGCGTTGACTAAATTTTCCGTCACTTTATGAGCAAAAGCTTCTCCACCATTGACAGAATTTTCCGGCTTTCCATGTTTTCACTGTTATATGGTAGATGGAGAGCAGAACACAGGAGCAGAAACAAGTGATAAAAGCATTGCTGTGATTTTCTCAGCTTTTTGTTCAAAATATTGCTTTTTTAAAGAAACTTGCATTCAAATGTGGATAAAAAAAAGAATGCATGAAGCTAGAATAAAACAACTTTTTTTGATTAAAAGCAGAGGGTCTGATATATTGCATGTTCAGATATTTATACAACAAAATATTCTGGGGCCATGACATTTTTGTGAAAATTATCAAAAATGCTGCTGCTGGCTGGCAACTTCAAAAAAATAAATAAATAATAATAATAATTAAAATTTGTATGAATTAATTTTAATTAAAAAAAAAAGTGATTACATTTTATGAATTAAACAGCTTGCAAACATACTTCATCACTAGGGAAAAATGAAATAACCTGTTAAACATGAAATTCTATGTAGTTATTATTCTATTAGTTCTGTATATAACCTGTTTTCTCAGAGTTTATGGATGCTTTTGTTAGTGAGCGGTACAGTATTCCTGAGGCTTCTCTTCGATACAGTATTTGAATAGTGGAATTCACAGCTGGAGTCTTTCTCTGAAACTGCCAGTGCACACAAAATATTATACAGTAATATTGGAGTTTCAAATATTTGGAGTGAGCATGTTCATAATTGCGTCTATTGCAATACGAATATGTAAAGAGCCTCAGTCATTTTTAGGCTTGAGCTGAAAGGTTTTGCTCAATCCGTCTATTAAGGCACATCTGTCAACACATTTACAAATCTCCCATTTATAAACTGATGCATGAGTTTGTGAATTGTTTTTGAGTGTAATTGCCATTATTGCTGCTTTTAAAGGCTATTCTGGGCTCGGTGCAAAACAAGTTAATCTATGTCGATGCTGTCGATTACCACTGACAAAACTACAACTACAACAACAACTTTTTGACCCCTTTTTTCTTTATTTTTCACCCATCATTAAAATGCTGGATGTCTCAGAAGCTAAAGTTGAGTGTGTGTGAGTGTGCCGTGCTTCTCAGAACCGACTGACGAGGAAAGACAAACTCATTTTCCTCTCCCTTAATGAAGAGTGAAATCCTGCCAATCCATCCTCCCTTCAGACGGAAGCTTTCCAAACACATTTGGAGCGCTTCGGCATATGAATCACCAAATACAGACATTATATTTAGACAGACGCATGCTGCATTTACACATTCAGCAACATGCTCATTATTAATGTGCTGCTCGTTAACTATATTTCTGAATCTTTTGTTTGTGGTTTGTCCTATCTAATCACATTAGGCATAGAGACTATTATCGTTAGCTGTGGCATTGATGTTATGTTTGCTTTGATGATAGTGGCTTTGAGGATCTCATATTATTATTTTTCCACACTGCAGTGTGAGATATTATGCCTTTATCTTCTTAAGCCTGATTCGGACGGGACTAGTATTATCATTAAATAAAACTATTACAAACATTTCCATTAATTGACATATAGCTGGAATAAAATTACATTATTATTTGAAAATTAGAAATGTTGCCTTGGCAATAATACGAGATAAGTGTAAGTTGAAGCACTAAAATTATTAACTGGAAATAAATAAAAACTAAAACTGAAATAAAAATAAACTAAACCTAAATAGTGATTTAAAAAAATGACAAAAGCACATAATGAAATTGCAAAAAAATGTAACTAAACTTAACATAACCCTAAAATATAAAATAAAATATAAATATAAAATAAATATTATTTATATAATAAATACACACTCTCTTCTGATTGGCTGTGATTTTGTATTGATTTGGTTGTGAGTGCAGTGGGCTTCCAGAGAGACTCCGCCCACACTCTCTTCTGATTGGCTGTGATTTTGTATTGATTTGGTTGTGAGTGCAGTGGGCTTCCAGAGAGACTCCGCCCACACTCTCTTCTGATTGGCTGTGATTTTGTATTGATTTGGTTGTGAGTGCAGTGCGCTTGTAGAGAGACTCCACCCACACGCTCTTCTGATTGGCTGTGATTTTGTATTGACTTGGTTGTGAGTGCAGTGGGCTTCCAGAGAGACTCCGCCCACATGCTCTTCTGATTGGCTCTGATTTTGTATTGATTTGGTTGTGAGTGCAGTGGGCTTCCAGAGAGACTCCACCCACACACTCTTCTGATTGGCTCTGATTTTGTATTGATTTGGTTGTGAGTGCAGTGCGTTTGCAGAGAGACTCCGCCCACACTCTCTTCTGATTGGCTCTGATTTTGTATTGATTTGGTTGTGAGTGCAGTGCGCTTGTAGAGAGACTCCACCCACACGCTCTTCTGATTGGCTGTGATTTTGTATTGACTTGGTTGTGAGTGCAGTGGGCTTCCAGAGAGACTCCGCCCACACGCTCTTCTGATTGGCTCTGATTTTGTATTGATTTGGTTGTGCGCTTCCAGAGAGACTCCGGCCACACTCTCTTCTGATTGGCTGTGATTTTGTATTGATTTGGTTGTAAGTGCAGTGCGTTTGCAGAGACTCTGCCCAAGCGCTCTAGTCCTAGTCTAAACCTAGTCCCTTTCAAATAGGGCTTAAGATAAGGTCTAAACTACTATGAATGGCATAGACCCAACAATACACGAAATTATTGTATGTGCTATTTATGAAGTTCACAAGAGGAGCAGCAGCGTTCAGTGGATCTGTCATGCCTGATTAAATGTCTTATTACACTGATTTCCGAGCTGGAAATGAGTTGGCTTCTTTTCATGGGCTTTTCCATTTTAAAGAGTAATTAGACTTTGGTATAGTTTATCTTTAGTTTGTGTGTGTGAGTGTTTAGTCTCCTAATACAATTGGGAGGAAAAGAACAGTTTCAGGCCATTTCCGTATGGACAGAGGCGATTAGCTTTTGGTCCTAAAGTGAAAATGGATTAGAAATCATTTCCGCTTGTCCTGATGCCCTTAAAGGAAAAGTTTTTAAAAGTTTTCGGTCTGTGTCTCTCAAGTGAATCTGTCTCACAGTCTAACTCTCATTTGTAGTAATTGTGACTCTGGGGTGAATTCAAGGAACAAAATTTCATTTAGAAGAAATATTTGTGTACATTTTCTATTGATCAGAGCAGCATTAATTCATCAAATGATGGAGGGGAGCTGGAATATATCCAGGCAAGCACACAATATACATAATAACCCTGGTGCTAAAGCACTGAAATACTGCTGAACATTATTGAGCCCCACACCATGTCCTAACCAGACGTGACGCTGCGACATGCGATATAAAGCGTCTTTTCTATGTTAATAAGACTTTTTGTCCTATCCAACTGCCACGGTAATATGTGACGTTTCTATTTTAGAAATGGCTTTTGTTTCTGTGATGTTGCGGCTGGAACAACAACAAACAAAGTATGAAAATGATAATCTCAGGTACTGATTATGAACTTAAAATAATTTAATGTGAGCTTGAATATCGTTTATAGCCGAAACTGAAAGCGACAATGTTGAGAGACTCCACCCACACACTCTCCTGATTGGCTGTGATTTTGGATTAATTTGGTTGAGTGCAGTGCGCTTGCAGAGACTCCGCCCACACACTCTTCTGATTGGCTGTGATTTTAGATTAATTTGGTTGAGTGCAGTGCGCTTGCAGAGACTCCGCCCACACACTCTTCTGATTGGCTGTGATTTTGGATTGATTTGATTATGAGTGCAGTGCGCTTGCAGAGAGACTCCGCCCACACACTCTTCTGATTGGCTGTGATTTTAGATTAATTTGGTTGAGTGCAGTGCGCTTGCAGACACTCCGCCCACACACTCTTCTCATTGGCTGTGATTTTGGATTAATTTGGTTGAGTGCAGTGCGCTTGCAGAGAGACTCCGCCCACACACTCTTCTGATTGGCTGTGATTTTAGATTAATATGGTTGAGTGCAGTGCGCTTGCAGAGACTCCGCCCACACACTCTTCTGATTGGCTGTGATTTTGGATTGATTTGATTGGGTGCAGTGCGCTTGCAGAGAGACTCCGCCCACACTCTCTTCTGATTGGCTGTGATTTTGGATTAATTTGGTTGCGAATGCAGTGTGCTTCCAGAGAGACTCCGCCCACACTCTTCTGATTGGCTGTGATTTTAGATTGATTTGGTTGAGTGCAGTGCGCTTGCAGAGAGACTCTGCCCACACACTCTTCTGATTGGCTGTGATTTTGGATTAATTTGGTTGAGTGCAGTGCGTTTGCAGAGAGACTCCACCCACACACTCTTCTGATTGGCTGTGATTTTGGATTGATTTTTTTTAATCTTGTAATCGTGTCACGTCTGGTGTGGACAGACAAACTGCTTGTCTTTGAAATCTGGTCAGGATGTTTTTTTTTTACAAATATCAACATTGTTTGATTAGCACATTCTCTCCATTATCTAATTTGCATATTTTTTGTGTGAATCTGATGCCTCATGTCATTCCAAACCCTTATATATATTGTTTTTCAGTGTAGCACAAACAAAGAGATTTTTTGTGTGTCTTAAATGTTTAAGGGGTTCTTTTTGTCCATGCAATGCAATTTTTATCTTCTTTTATGCTCCACAGAAGACAGAAAGTCATACAGGTTTGGAAAGACATAAGGGTGACAGAATGTCATTTTAATGTTCACTATCCCTTTAAGCTACATTCACTCTAAGCTTTGATTTCCGGAACAACTTTTCTAGAAATTTCCTGTGTGAAAGAGGCTTTAGTGAATTTCCCCTCTCTTATTTTCCAAGGCACATACCAAAAAACCTGGGCGTTTTGTTCTGTGGTACAAATCTGTGTTTGTCAATCACACATCTGACATCTGAATGGATTTCAGAGGAAGTGGGAGTGTGTGTTTCTCTGTGATTAGTCAGTGTGGTTAGTGTGGTGTTTTATCAGGCAACTAATTCTTGTTCCTCAATGTTTGCAAGTTAGTCACTGCGGATTGCGCAAATGTTTCCCTTGCCTTTTCAAGTAGTTCAGTCATAGCAGGGTGAGATTTACCTGGAGTCCCCATGTTAAATAACACTACTGTCACTTATATTAAACATTTTTCATAATACTGCTGCAATAAGCTGGAAGGTTTTTTTCCCTTTCATTACTGATGGATGAGACTCAAGTTATTATTCAAAGAGGGGGAAAAATTATGTTGCCATGATGGCATGTGTTCCCCAGAGTCATTGCGCTGTCATATTAATATTTATCATTGAGTTGTTTGGCATATGCCCTTATATGACCAACCTGACAGCTGCTAATCTACATGCATTATGGTTTATGCCATCAACTTGAGAGTTTTGAATTCTGTTACTTATTTTTGCTTTAGTATTGGAGAAATGCTTGATAGGTTGTCTCCAATTAGCTGTTTATTGACTCGTGTCACTGTTTGGAAATGCATGGTTTGTATTTTCCTGTTATAATGTGAACAGAGACTCTGTGTAATTCGGCCCAGACTTGCCCTGTGCAAACCAGAAGGAAACAAGAGGAACAAATATAATTGTATGTAATGAAGCGATTCCAACACCCACATGCAAGCCGCAATGTTCTTTCTTCTCCCAGACAAATTAATTTTTAGTTTAATTACTGACTGTAGAACGTGTTACATGAAGCATTAGGGCATGTAATAACCTGAGGGGAGAAAAGGTCTATGGCTCAGGAAAGGTTTCTTCATTACATTAAAACATTTAGCAAATGTGTATCTTACATGTTGCCATATGAACAAGCAGACAGTATTGAAGTTTCACAAATGTGTGACGGATTTCACTGAATGTAAATGAGTCAGATGTGGATTCAGTGAGTTTGTTCAGTGGAAGAGTCAGACTGATTCAAACTGAGTTCAAAACCCCTATTCTAGAGTCTTTTCAAAAGATTTGTTAAAAGAATCAGTTCATATGAGTCATTTGTCAGTGAATCGGACTCAACCGGCCATGCTGTGTGTTCATGTGCTGCTCGTAAAGATGACTCAATAGATTTTCTTGCTTTCAAACTGGGTAATTTGGGTAACTCAATTTGGGTAAAATACATCAAATGTCTTTTGTTGTGACACTTTAGTGGTTAAGAAGACAATAGAGTTGTTTAATTTTTTAGTGCTTTAGAGCAGTTTTGGTTGGTTGGTTGGTTGTTTGGTTGTTTGGTTATTTGGGTAGTTAGTTGGTTAGCTGGTCGGTTGGTTGGTTGGGTAGCTTGTTGGTTAGTTGGTTAGTTTGTTGGTTGGTTGGTTGGTTGGTTGGGTAGCTTGTTTGTTAGTTAGTTAGTTAGTTAGTTAGTTAGTTAGTTAGTTAGTTGGTTGGTTGGTTGGTTGGTTGGTTGGTTGGTTGGGTAGCTTGTTGGTTAGTTGGTTAGTTTGTTGGTTAGTTTGTTGTTTGGTTGGTTAGTTTGTTGGTTGGTTGGTTGGTTGGTTGGGTGGTTGGTTGATTGGCTAGCTTGTTGGTTAGTTGGTTAGTTTGTTGGTTAGTTTGTTGGTTGGTTGGTTGGTTTGTTGGTTGGTTGGTTGGTTGGTTGGTTGGGTAGCTTGTTGGTTAGTTGGTTAGTTTGTTGATTAGTTTGTTGTTTGGTTGGTTGGTTGGGTGGTTGGTTGATTGGGTAGCTAGTTAGTTAGTTAGGTAGGTAGGTTGGTTGGTTGGTTGGTTGGTTGGTTGGTTGGTTGGGTGGTTGGGTGGTTGGTTGGGTAGCTTGTTGGTTAGTTGGTTAGTTTGTTGTTTGGTTGGTTAGTTTGTTGGTTGGTTGGTTGGTTGGTTGGTTGGTTGGGTAGCTTGTTGGTTAGTTGGTTAGTTTGTTGGTTGGTTAGTTTGTTGGTTGGTTGGTTGGTTAGTTTGTTGGTTGGTTGGTTGGTTGGTTGGTTGATTTGTTGGGTGGTTGGTTGGTTGGTTGGTTGATTGGTTGGGTGGTTGGTTGGTTAGCTTGTTGGTTAGTTGGTTAGTTTGTTGTTTGGTTGGTTGGTTTCTTGGTTGGGTGGGTGGTTGGTTGGTTGGTTGGTTGGTTGGTTATCTGGTTAGCTAGTTAGTTAGTTAGTTAGTTAGTTAGTTAGTTAGTTAGTTAGTTAGTTAGTTAATGTTAGATCAGGACCATCCATTAATATTAACAGATACAACTTTTTTTTCATCTTAATAGTGTATTAGTAAATGTTGGTTTGTTGGTTGGTTGGTTGGTTGGTTGGGTGGTTGGTTGATTGGCTAGCTTGTTGGTTAGTTGGTTAGTTTGTTGGTTAGTTTGTTGGTTGGTTGGTTAGTTTGTTGGTTGGTTGGTTTGTTGGTTGGTTGGTTGGTTGGTTGGTTGGTTGGGTAGCTTGTTGGTTAGTTGGTTAGTTTGTTGATTAGTTTGTTGGTTGGGTGGTTGGTTGGGTGGTTGGTTGATTGGGTAGCTAGTTAGTTAGTTAGGTAGGTAGGTTGGTTGGTTGGTTGGTTGGTTGGTTGGTTGGTTGGGTGGTTGGTTGGGTAGCTTGTTGGTTAGTTGGTTAGTTTGTTGTTTGGTTGGTTAGTTTGTTGGTTGGTTGGTTGGTTGGTTGGTTGGGTAGCTTGTTGGTTAGTTGGTTAGTTTGTTGGTTGGTTAGTTTGTTGGTTGGTTGGTTGGTTGGTTTGTTGGTTGGTTGGTTGGTTGGTTGGTTGATTTGTTGGGTGGTTGGTTGGTTGGTTGGTTGATTGGTTGGGTGGTTGGTTGGTTAGCTTGTTGGTTAGTTGGTTAGTTTGTTGTTTGGTTGGTTGGTTTCTTGGTTGGGTGGGTGGTTGGTTGGTTGGTTGGTTGGTTGGTTATCTGGTTAGCTAGTTAGTTAGTTAGTTAGTTAGTTAGTTAGTTAGTTAGTTAGTTAGTTAGTTAGTTAGTTAGTTAGTTAATGTTAGATCAGGACCATCCATTAATAATAACAGATACAACTTTTTTTTCATCTTAATAGTGTATTAGTAAATGTTGAAATTAACATAAACTGAGATTAATCAGTTTTTAAAAAAATATATTTTAGTTGTATTAATATTATGAATTAGCTGTTATTTTAATATTTAATTTTTTTTTTGTTCATTTTAATTTTTTTTTTGTAATTTTGTTGACTACATTTAGTTTTTTTTAATAATGCTATTTAGGTTTAATTTCTTTATATTTCAGGTTTAGTTTTAGTTAGTTTTATTTTTTATTTTTATTTATTTCCAGTTGATAATTTTAGTGCTTCAACTTCAACTTATTTCAGTTTATTGCCAAGTTGTTTATGTCAACTAATGTTCGCTGTCATGTAAGTTAATTATAGTCAGTAAAGTGTCTGTTGGGGAGCATCAACATAAAGTGTTAGCAGATATTAAGCAGACAGTCTGCTAATACTCTAATGAGAGTTAGTTGACATGTTCTTGCAAAGTTACTTCTACTATGTTTAGTAGAATGTCTAAAGTGGACTATCGAAATTAAATGTTACCCTAATTGATGACATGATTTGACAGCTCTCTTGCAAGGTCATAGATTAATAGTGTAGGAAAGATAGTGAGCTTTTGATCATGGGTTTGATCTAAATTCTGATACATTAAAAACGTTGAGGAAGTGACAACCTTCAACATGAACTTGAGCTTGATGATTTAATATCTTCAATAATAGTTTTACTAGATAATATCACATCAAATAAGTGGAAGTGCCAGAGAAAGAGGAAAAATACAATATCCGTTTCCCATATGAAAGATGTCCACTTATTGAGAGGGGTCATTACTCGCCTACGAACCTCAAGGTTATGAACATAAATCACTGCTTCAAAACATTAGGACTCCTTCCTGAACTAATCTCCTGGTCTCTGTGGTTCATGGCTGATTAAAGTGTCGAGTCATCAGATTTAAGGGCTCTTTTGAGAGTTTCATCCCTATCAACGGGAGGGTAATGAGATCCAGCACCTTCCTGATTATCACACACTGACCAGAGCTTGGCATCACCAGTCAAAACGGTGAACGCAGCCACTTACACGCTTATCAATGTTTAATAGAATTGCGTCTTTCGACTTAGGAGTCTGGATTGCTTTCATATACGCTGGAGTTATAGACATCAGCCATGTGTAGCTGTCATATGGACTTAACTAGCATAGATTCAGTAGTAGATGATGATCACACAGTTTGCAGGTTAAATGTGAACGGGACCTGAATCAGTGCTGTTTATTTATTTAACACACTGGTGTAATATACACTAACGTTCAAAAGTTTGGGGTCAATAAGATGGAGAACAGTCTCTTCTGCTCACCAAGGCTGCATTTATTTGATCAAAAATCCAGGAAAAAAATTGTGAAATATTATTTGAATGTAAATCAGCTGTTCTCTGTGTGAATATATAGTAAAGTGTAATTTATTCCAGTGATCAAAGCTGAATTTATCATCATTACTCCAGTCTTCAGTGTCACATGTCCTTCAGAAATCATTCAATATGAGGATTTGATGCTTAAGAAACATTTATGATTATTATCAGTGTTGAAAACAGTGGTGCTTATTATATGTTTGTGGAAACCGTGATGTGAATGGAAAGTTCAAAAGAACAGCATTTATTTGAAATAGAAATATTTTGTAACATTATTAGTGTTAATATTTACTGTCACTTTTGATCAATTCAATGCATCCTTTCTTAATAAAAAAATGAATTTCTTTAAAAAATGCATAGTGGTTTTCCACATTATTAAATGTTTAAAACATGTACTACTAATAAAACATTTAACGGTAGCTATTATTTGATTGACAGGTCAATCAGCCAATCACAGTGTGACTTTTTGCCATTCATCACATTCACACCATGCTTTAGGACTTCTATGAGAATACAGTGAGCTCAGTGGAGGCTGGTTTTGATCATTAGGTAGTTTCTTTATGCCTGGTTCAGCACGATCCATTTGACGTAGAATGTCATGGTGATTCGTAAACGACAATGGCCGTCGAGACTCAAGAATCGATTGTTTTTGGTCATATATATTGTGCCATAGTGGACGACAGCCGATGCCGTGTCTGCAATGCTTCACAGAATCCCGACTAGCATGTTGAATTTTTTTCCAGTCCTCCACGATGGGTATCTGTCACATCCGTGATATTGACCAACCGGAGCACAGAAGCTCTTCCGTGCACAGCTTTCAAACATGGTGAAACAAATGAGAGACTTGCTGCTTGGTGGAATTATGCAATGAAGGAAAGGTTCCATTGTTCCAAAGTAGCCATTGTTTGTTTACACTCTTGTTTCCAGAAATCAGTCACTAGTTCCGCCTTCTCTATGACATCACGCATGTCATTAAAGACGGAAAGTGATGATTGGTTGTGTCTGACATTTTTCTTGTCCACGACACGGCAAAAACCCTCCTCCCCTCACTCACTCGTTTCATTCACTCTGGATGAATATTGTTGGTGTTACAGAGTTAGAATTTCAGCATGTTTTTGCATAATTTGACTCATTCCTGCAGATTTTGTCCTCAAACACCCAAAGTGCGCACACATAAAACCGCCTCTCAGTCCTTAAATTATTTTTCTTTTTCACTGCTTATTGCGCTTAAACAGTCAAATACACACAAAATAATGTCAAAATGCCAGTCTTGGTGAGTATTCACAGTCAGTTCTGTTTTAAGTGAACGTAAACCGCTGAGAAAGAAAACGCATGTGTAACAGTGTAATGGATCTGTGCGTCAGCTCTTAAAGTGACAGCAGCCTAATATTCCTGCTGCCAGATTATGAGATAATATTACAAATATCTATACCCATGGTATCGATGTCAAAATTGTGGCCAGTGAAAATGCTGAGTGGCTAGTAATTTTGGAAAACCACTAGCCCACAGTGACTGGTGAGCAAAAAAGTTCATGTCAAGCCCTGGTTGTGATGTTTTGAAGTTCTAAGGTTCTGCGTTTATTTGTGAGGTTTATGGAAGTATATCAGTCTCAGGCAGAGGAAGTTATTCTCCAGGAACACAATGCAGACAGGCACACTCCAGCTAAATAAATTATCACGGGGCTATTTTTAAGCTGAAGTGTAAATGCAGTAATCCTCCAAGCAGGAGCTGAGAAGAGCCTCGATCCCATGGCACATCAGGGAACGCAGCTCTCCCTCATCTCTGCTCAACCTCTCCCCCCTCTCCTGCTTTTTGTGTCATCATTCTCATTTTAAATTAGGGATGTTGTTTTATTCCCTCTCATGTGAATGCCAGATGTAAATCCCATTATAAATATCAGCACCACACAAATAGCAAAAGAACAAATGAAGTTAATTGATTAAATATTAAATAAGACGTAAAAATGCCATTGCAATGGCGCCACCACAGTCGGTGACAGATGAGGGAATTCACTCCAAATGCACCCCGATAGCTTTACTGGATTGTTTTATGACCCAATTTACTAAAGGAATTTAAATATGCATGCCATTCTAATCCTCACTCTAAAAAACACTGGGTTAAAAACAACCCAATTTGGGTTGTTTTCAACCCAAGGGCTGGGTAAATATAGGACAGAACACGTGTTGGGTTAATTTTACCCAGCAAATTGGGTTGTTTGCTATAATACTAGCTTATTTTTTTACTTCATCATGAATTACTGTTAACGGATTAACTTAAATCCTCTAAACTTTTTAAATACTCCACACAACCAGGATATGGGTTACACAAAAACTACCCAAACACTGGGTTGTTACGTCTGACCCAGGATCTGGGTTACACAAAAACTACCCAAACACTGGGTTGTTACGTCTGACCCAGGATCTGGGTTACACAAAAACTACCCAAACACTGGGTTGTTACGTCTGACCCAGGATCAGGGTAACACTACCCAAACACTGGGTTGTTACGTCTGACCCAGGATCAGGGTAACACAAAAAATATCCAAACACTGGGTTAAGTTTGACCCAGGATCAGGGTAACACATAAACTACCCAAACACTGGGTTTAGTTTGACCCAGGATCAGGGTAACACAAAAACTACCCAAACACTGAAAAAAAAAAAAAAAACCAGGAATTGGCTAGAAAAAATTGTGGATGCAATGATCAATAAAATCTGCTTTCTATAGGCAGTGTGAATACGGTGCAATCTTTAGTGTTTGCACTGACAAGAATGACACTGACTTATGAACTGCGGTGCAACATTTTTTATCATTCACCCCTGATAGTCCTTTTGTGGCTGTTGCACTTCCATCATAGAGTTTGTTGTATTTTTGTGTAAGATTCAGCCTCTTCTAATGAAATCTAATAGCGCATAATGGCACGCTGTTAATCATCGGTTGAAGGTTGGTTTTACAAGGTTAACGATGGCAGGGAGAGTGTATTCTCATGTGGGCTCAGGTCCTTGGGTATTCATCAATGTCAGGTAAAGGCGAGCAGCCATAACTGCCACTGCATCCCTAAGTGAAACATTTACAGAGGTCTTTGGAAAAAGTTTTTGTGGAACTTTAGAGAAGTTTTATTCACTCACTTTATGAGGTGCACCTGTTCAACTGCTCGTTAGTGTAAATATCTAATCAGCCAGTCACATGGCAGCAACTCAATGCATTTAGGCTTGTAGACATGGTCAAGATAATCTGCTGAAGTTCAAACCGAGCATCAGAATGGGGAAGAAAGGTGATTTAAGTGACTTTGACATGGTTGTTGGTCTGAGTATTTCAGAAACTGCTGATCTACTGGGATTTTCATGCATAATTATCTCTGGGGTTTACAGAGAATGGTCTGAAAAAAAGAGAAAATATCCATTGAGTGGCAGTTCTGTGGGTGAAAGTGCCTTGTTAATGTCAGAGGTCAGAGGAGAATGTCCAGACTGGTTAGAGCTGATAGAAAGGCAATAGTAACTCAAATAAGCACTCGTCTCAACTGAGGTCTGCAGAAGAGCATCTCTGAACGCACAACACGCCCAACCTTGATGCATTGGTGTCACTCCTTTCACTGAGAACAGCAAACTGAGGCTACAATTCACACAACCAGGGCTTGACATTAACTTTTTTGCTCACCAGCCACTGTGGCTAGTGGTTTTCCAAAGTTACTAGCCACTCAGCATTTTCACTGGCCACAGTTTTGACATCGATACCATGGGAAAAAAACTGACATATAGATATTTGTAATATCATCTCATAATCTGGCAGCAGGAATATTAGGCTGCTGTCACTTTAACACTGACGCACGGATCCATTACACTGTTACACATGCGTTTTCTTTCTCAACTGTTTACGTTCACTTAAAACAGAACTGAGTGTGAATACTCACTAAGACCGGCATTTTGACTTTATTGTGTGTGTGTGTTTGTGTTTGTGTATTTGACTGTTTAAGCACAAAAAATATCTCAATTTAGCACTGAGAGGCGCCTTTACGTGCGAAAATGAGTATTGAATGCGTTTCAGATATTTCAGTATCATATAACACTACATTTATTATTTCAGATGCCTTTTTAAAAGACTACAATTGAAAAACCCGTGGCTAGTAGGAGTGAGTGTGTTACATGCCACTGCTGAAATACACATACATTTAGTGGGTATTAAAGGATTGGTTCTCTCCAGAATTAAAATTTTCTCATCCAAGATGTTTATGTCTTTCTTTCTTTAGCTGAAAAGAAATGAAGGTTTTCGAGGAAAACATTCCAGGATTTTTCTCCATATAGTGGACTTTAGTGGGGACCAATGGGTTGAGGGTCCAATGCAGCTTCAAAGAGCTCTACACGACCCCAGACGAGGAATAAGGGTCTTATCTAGCGAAACGATGGGCAATTTTCTAAAACAAAATACTAATTTATATACTTTTTAAACACAAATGCTCGCCTTTCACTAGCTCTGCAATGCGCGTCCACGACTTCACGCATTACATAATCACGTTGGAAAGGCGCGACGGTTCAAAAAGGTAGGGTAGGGCAAAAATCGTCCGACATTTGTTGTTTTACCTTTTTTTTGTTAGGCTGTGTCCGAAATCGCCCTATACCCTTAAATAGGGCACTATTTGAGGGGACAGCCATTTGTAGTAGTGTACGAAACCATAGTGGACGTTATTGAGTGCACTTATTCAATCCCACCATGCACTACAATAACGAGTGTACAACTAATGTACGCTCAACGGCTAGAGAATACCCATAATGCATTGTGAGAGTTGTGCGCTGAATGAATTCCCGCGTCTCGCTAGGAGATGGCGCCCGCAGCTGAATCAATCATCCATTTCCCAAACCGCTGGTCCAGCGTATCATACAGGTATAAATTCCTTTTTAATTGATTATTAAATTGTTTAATTACGGTTTATACATGCTAGTTTCCATGGCAGATTTCAAGATAAATCATTTAATTACTACTTGAGCTGCCAGTTTGCTACGTTTATTAAACAGCAAGTACAAACTATGCAAAAGCGGCAGCCCTTCCGGCGCACTCAGTGTCCGAATCCACTTACTCGTTTTCATTCACTCCTTCAAGTGGACTATATTAGTGTAGTAATGTGGGGAATAGTGAATGAGGGCATAGGGAGCGATTTCGAACACAGCGTCTTTGCACGTTTGCTTTGTAAACACTGGGTTGGTGTGACCTTTCCAACATGATTACCTAATGTCGCATCGCAAGAGCAGTGCAAGTCGAGCATTTGTGGTTAAAAAGTATATACATTTTTATTTATTTTACAAAATTGCCCATCGTTTCGCTAGATAAGACCCTTATTCCTCGTCTGGGGTCGTGTAGAGCTCTTTGAGGCTGCATTGGACCCTCAGCCCGTTGGTCCCCATTGAAGTCCACTATATGGAGAAAAATCCTGTTATGTTTTCCTCAAAAACCTTCATTTCTTTTCAGCTAAAGAAAGAAAGACATGAACATCTTGGATGACATAGGGGTGAGTAAATTATCAGGAAATTTTAATTCTGGAGTGAACTAATCCTTTAATGTCAAGCCCTGTCACACTGGCTCACCAAAATTGGAGGATTGGGAAAACATTGAGTCTGGATTGCTGCGACATTCAGATGGTAGGGTCAGAATTTTTGCGTAAACAACATGAAAGCCTGGATTGTATCAGCGGTTCTGGTGGTGTAATGGTGTGTTATGTTTTTTGCACTCTTTGGACCTCTTAGTACCATCGTTTAAAGGCCACAGCCAACCTGAGTATTGTTGCTGACCATGTCCTTCCCTTTATGACCATCTTCTGATGGCTACTTCCAGCAGGATAACGCACATGTCACAAAGCTCAAATCATTTCAAACTGGTTTCATCAGTTCACTAAACTCAAACGGCCTCCTCAGTCACCAGATCTCAATCCAGTAGAGCAGCGTTTGGGATGTGCTGGAACGGGAGATTCGCATCTGCAGACAAATCTGCATCATGACAATATGGACCAAAATCTCGGAGGAATGTTTCCAGCACCTTGCCATGAAGAATTAAGGCCGTTCTGAAAGCAAAGTATGTCTCTATTGTTCATATTTCTCCAGCCTTCACTGCAAATGTTGTGCAGGAGAGAGTAGTGAAGGCATGGGAGATGCTCAGGCATTTGATGTGAGGCACAACACCGCAAATGCCTACATAAATAGACCCATTTATTTCACCTCAGATACAGTGATCTTTTGTTGTTGTTGGAAATCAGGGCAGAGAGAAGACTAAACTTATGAGCCGCAGCAGAACAGGACGACCTATTTAAGTCTTTGGAAGAATGCATCGAGCATGTTGTGCTTACTGTAAATGTTTTCCCTTGCAGGCAGAACTATACAGGGTATAGTGTGACAGATGGGACCTGTGGATGAAAATATATACGTGTGAACAGAACAGATGCTGCGTTAGTGTGTAACTCACACAGACATAAATTCATCAAATGCGAGTCTCTTGAAAACGAACCCCTGGATGACATTTTCAGGACAAAGTGATCACATTATTATTCAAAAATGAATGATGTATACAGTATTCCAATCCATGGTAACTCTTTCCCTAGCATTGACGGAATTTTCCGGTTTTCCGTGTTTTCATGCGATGACACATCTTCTGAAAGAGTGCGGAATCTCCTGATCAAAACACTGGTGAAGAAGAAACAGAAACAAGCGATTATCATATGTAAGCAGATGCATATGTATATTAACGCGATCAACAACATTAAAGTGCCCCTATTATGGCATTTGAAATGTTCTTATTTTTGTTTTGGGAGTCCCCAACAACAGGTTTTACATGCATGCAAGGTCAAAAAACACTTTAATTGTCTTATAATATGCATTTATTTTTACCTTATTTGCTCCACGACTCCCAAAGGATTCGCTCAACAATTAATTTTTTTATCCTTTGCGTGACGCTAATCTGCCGTGATTGGTCAGATGAGCCAGTCAGTTGTGATTGGTCAGATGAGCCAGTCAGTTGTGATTGGTCAGATGAGCCAGTCAGTTGTGATTGGTCAGATGAGCCAGTCAGTTGTGATTGGTCAGATGAGCCAGTCAATTGTGATTGGTCAGATGACCCAGTCAATTGTGATTGGTCAGATGATTGGTCAGATGACCCAGTCAGTTGTGATTGGTCAGATGACCCAGTCAGTTGTGATTGGTCAGATGACCCAGTCAGTTGTGATTGGTCTACTGCATGCAACGGGACGCCTATCACTATTACTGGATTACGGCTTGTCAAGTGTTGAAAATTGTATACAGTGTATGAACAGACATAGTTTAAATTTTGCCTTACCAATGCATGCCAAACTCTGACAAGGAAATGTCCAGAGTTGCTAATGAACCAGAAAGTTCTCAATGGTAAGCGTCAATGTAGTGCAGAATCTGAGTAAGAATGTCTGAGAAGTGACGTGCTGTAATCTGATTAATCTTGCTGTCTGTCTCCATTTGTTAGCTCAGTGTAACGCCTCACAGACAAATTAATGGCCGGATTTATTTAGGTGAATGAGTGGGAACTGTATCAAAATACCAAGCGAGGCTGAAAACGCGGGCAATATGCTAATGTTTCGTCTTGATGTCACAACAAAGCGGCTTGGGATTCGTTTTAAAAAATTCGTTTAATTGACTCAGAGTCAACTCTTACTTTTGAGAGACAATAACTTTATATTTACGGTGCATAGGTAATTTTCAAAAACCCACAATTTAAACATCATATAAATCAAAACCGCCTAATGTTACTGAATGAAATGTCGCCCTAGGACGAGCTAGAGGACTGTGAAGCTGATGGACATCTACTCCATCTGAATCTGATCTGGATGCAGTCTTTGACAAAAACCTGATTGTTTTTTGTTGTTTTTTATTAAATGCACCCACATTCAAGTGTTGATTAAAAAAAATGCATGACGCTAGAATAAACAAAGTTTAACAGCAGAGGCTCAGAGGCATGTTCAGATATTCATGCAACAAAATATTCTGGGGGCCATGAAACTTTTGTGAAAATGATCAAAAATGCTGTCGGTGGCTGGCAACCTTTTTCAAAAACGCTGGCGGGGAAAGAGTTAAAATACACAATATAGCTTCAAGCTCAAAGCCTGTTGGAAATTCCTTTATTATGGAGTTAGGGGCTTGATTAAATATGTGTGTGTGCATTATTGCCTCGGGTCATTTGCCGAAACAGGAGTTATGCATGTCAGAGACCTCGTAGAACCCTTCCAGTTATCCGATCAGAACTAATCTCGGTTGTACAAAGGGAAGCGCTGTCAGTTTTTGGTGGAGCTGCACACTCTTTGAAGAAAGGAAGAGAATCTGGTGTTGAGGCAGGCGAGGGTTGTGCTCTGATTCAATAACACTGGTAAGAACTCATTATGAATGCATAGGTTGCCTCCAGCTTGTGTTACTCTTGAGCTTTCCAGGATTCCTGGCGCTCCATTTTCTTTCTCTTCCTCTCCTCTCTCCTGCACCATTCTCATGGCTTGGGGTTCGAAGCATCCTTGGTCCAAACTACAGGTTTTTGCATTTAGAGATCAGCAGCCTGAGCAGATCTTATTGTTGAACAGAGAACGGAGCGAGTCCTCGGTGCAGTTCTCCCGCTGTCACATTCAGCCTGTGATAATTAATCAGAGAGAAGAGAATGAATCAAAAGCACAGAAAAGGGGAATGACTCATTTGCTGTGGGGTTTTTTATTTTATAATCCTCAGCTCTTGTTCGGTTAAAGGATATCCTTTGAATTATTGTGATACAGTGATATTGTTCTAGTCTCAGACATCCAGTGGCAAAGTTGACGGCATAATTTTCAGCAGAAGAAAAGCCATGTTTGATACAAACTAAGAGTGCATGATCTACAATTACATTTTCTATGAGTGGTATTTACATTCTAGCTTCTCAAGAATACAATGGTAAATGTCCACAAATGTGTGTTCATCTACTAAAACATATTTTGGAAACAAATTTGTGAGCTAAACCTGCCCAAAACCGTCTTTTGTTGATGATGTTGATGTTGTTTTATTGTAAAAATACAGAAAGTTTTCTGTGGGTTGGGGTACCTTTGAGTAGTATGCAAATAACAAATGTTAGTGGTACCATGGTATATCTTAAAGTGGGGGGGGTCTAATGCTATTTCATGCATTCTGACTTATTTACACTGTTCAAGAGTTGATTCTCATGCTAAACATGGACAACAAAAACGAGCTGGACACATGACGGAGTATTTCTGTGCCAAATACACTCCTTCAGGATTCAAACAAGTTTTGAAAAGTTTTTTTCCGAGGATGGCCCTGTATGACGTCATAAAGGGCATAATTCCTTGTATGGGCACTTCTCCCAGATGAGCGCACACACACACACACACACACACCAGAGCGAGAGCAAGAGCGCGTCCATCAACGAGCTTCGTTCGGGTTACGGGAGCCGTCGGCGGCACTGGCGTTGTGTTTTTAGACACGAGATCAACAATGTCACTAAAGAAGTGTGTTTCTGGTGTGAGGGAAAGATCACCTTGTTCAGCTTCCCAAATAACCCAGAGTTAAGGGAACAGTGGATGCAGTTTGTGTTTCCGGAGTTCTGCAAGTGTGTGTGTTTGTTCCCGGTCATGAGTGGAAACCGCAGGTGGTGAGTGAAACTGCATCAAGTGTGTGTTTTGTTGGCAATCGGCGCGCAAGTGCATATAATGTGAACAACACCAACGTGTAGTGAATCGAGAGTTATCCAGTGTGTGTGAGTGTGTGGCTGTTTTCAGAAAGAATCGGTACAGTGTATCTGTCTTTTATAAATATGATAAAGACACTTAGATATCTAAGGATGCAATACTACTCCATAGATACTCAAGATTAACATGAGATTGGCAGAAACTATGTGTGTTATGTACCCTAGTAGTATAGTATTACCATGGTACTACCACAGTGCTTTTTCATAAAGGAAAAACCTTGGCAATAATGTTTAAAAGGCCATTGTGGTATAATGATGGAATCAGATACCATGGTATTTACGTGTTACTCCTGTTACTCCAAATGCTGGGTTGTTTCAACCTATGTTTGGGTCAGACAAAATGGTTGGTTTTTGGAGCATTTGGAGTAACAGGAGTAACATGTAAATACCATGGTATGAGAACAGAAATCATTCAGTACCATGGTATCTGATGCCAGGGTTTATCCATATTTGAACCAAACATGTTTTTTAGTGTTTAGAATCAAATCAGGGTAGCACTTTAGTTTACAGTCCTGGGTAGGGTTGCACCAATCCGTTCGTAAGTTCTTTCTTAAATTGGAATGTAAAGCTTAGTAACTACTAGCTAGTTTGTAACTAACTCTGTACTTTATTTGGTTGCACCATTTGTTCTTACAGCAGAACGCAGCTAGTAGGTCGTAAGCTCTCCGTAAAGTAATGCGTAGTCGCATAATATGACGATCCAATAACAGCCGTCAAATACGTGAGCAGAAGTTGTGTTGACATGCAGTGAATTTAAGTTTATGCCTCATTCATAAAGGTTTTATATGTAAATAACATTTAGAAATTGTATTTGAAAACAATTAATAAGGATCAATAAATAAATACTGATTAAAAAAAGAAAAAAAAGAAATTACATTTGTTGATTATGAGTGATTTTATTTGACATGCACACAGCGGTGCGCCGTTTAGGACGGGTTCAGGTTGAAGAGCCTCTAACAAAGTAATCTTTTCACATAATGTTTTCTCTCTTAAAATGTAAGCGAGTGTAAATGTCAGCATTATCATATCCGTGTAGAGAATTGAAGTCTGTCAGGTAAAACAAGAGCTTATTGATTCAGTTCAGTCTGCTATTTTATTCCAACCGTTACTTCCGTAAATATATTTAGTTTATACGTAGAGTTACGCTTCAACTAAGTTTAATGGTGCAACGCAAAAATATTTAGTAGTGTGTAAGTTGTAACTTAGTGGCCATTATGTCAAAACTAGGTTAAGTTGTAACTTATGCACAGCTGGTGCAACCGGCCCCTGTCCCCCCAAGTACATACGTACTTATTATAGTAACTGTGCAATAACTGTGTAATAACTAGGTACTAACCCTGAATCTACTCCTAAACCTAACCTTAACCCATGTAGTTACCTTATATTACCCAGTACTTTCTTAGGTAAGTACACTGTAAGTACAGATACTGTGAAAGAAAGTGCAAACAGAATCACTATGGTAAATGTTCAAAAACAATGATACTTCTATGGTAAAGTGAAATGTACATACATTTCTTCAGTTTTTTCTATGACGTTGATGGCTGTAGAGCAGCACCCTTTGGCTGGATAGATGTCAAGATGTGTGTGTGTGTGCGCGTGCATGTGTGTGTGTTCGGCTGTGAGTCTAAATATGTACCTGTCTCCCTGCAGCATGTCAGCAGTCCTTGGTAAATTGAAGGAAAATTCCTGACCTTGATTTGCAACAAACAAATACAAAAAAACGAGCGGCTTTATCGTTCCGCTGAACCTCCAGAGCCGCCTCCCACTCCCCCTTCCTCAACAACAGCGCCGTACGAGGCTGTTTGGGATGGAGGGCCTGTATACGCCACTTTGACAGCTTGTCAGGCTACCCCATGATAATGAATTTCAAATGCTAGATATGCTCTGTGTAGCCAGCAGCCAGTGTGTTCTTGGACTGTTTGTGTTGTGTGTGTGTGTGTGGATGCTTAATACACTCTATATCACAACATGATTTATATAAGGATTTTTTATGGTGAATTCATACTCGTACTACCATCTGAATGTCACAGATGTCATATGTCAGTTAAATCGTGATGCGTATTGTACTTTTGGCTTCATTTTTCTCTTTGTCTTTCCTGTCTTTCTCTCCTAAAGGTCAGATGTGCTTCTCTGAGATATTCTGAGAGCTATCGATTCACCACCGTTTTGTGTTTTCTTTCTCTCCATCTCTCCCGTCTCTTCCATCTGGACATATGTGACCCTGGACCACAAAACCAGTCATAAGAGTACATTTTTGGGTGAAATTATTAAATAAGTTTTCCATTGGTGTATGGCTTGTTAGGATAGGACAATATTGAAAGTATTGAGAAAAATCTCCTTTAAAGTTGTCCAAATGAAGTCCTTAGCAATGCATATTACTAATAATAATACATTTCTTAATAATACAATATCCTAATGATTTTTGGCATAAAAGAAAAATGGTAAATTTTGACCCGTACAATGTATTGTTGGCTATTGCCACAGATACACCCGTGAGACGCACGACTGGTTTTGTGGTCCAGGGTCACATATCAGTTCATCTGTTTCTTTCTGGTCCTTCCCACTTGAGTATGCGCTTCCCATTTAATTCCCATTTCTCCCCAGAGGACCGTTGCAATGCTCAGAAGTTGCTCTTTCATCATGGCTGTCTTGATGTTAGGGTTTGGCTGCAGGAATTTGCTCTCATTTAGGGACTGATGTTGGGCAAAAGGGTCACAATTTATTCCAAAGGTTCAATTCTGGGGCCGGTTGCACCAGCTGGACACACACCCAGCTTGACAGTTTACATGGGCTCGAGGTAAAATGTGTTTTAACTAGATGTTGCACCAGACTAAGGCCGTTTTCAAACATGTTTGTTCCGAAATGATTTAATTTGTTACAGTGTTGCATTTTCGCTTTCACTAGGCAACATTTCAAAGCATACTTAAATGTGTTTCTGTAAGTCACATGTGAGTAAAACTGTCCTCTAATTGGTCAGAGTTCACCTGTTTACGTTCCTTTGCATCGTCCATCAAAATGGATTGACAAGTTTTCTCCACAGGCTTATTTTGGCTTTATCTGTAACTGTCGTGACACACGCAAACACTTTACAAATGTAGACTTGATTCCCACTCTGACTGATAAATTATATAAATTTAATTATATTTAAAATGATTGCAAAGCACGAAGAAGAGCGATTACACAATTTCAAGATGAAGAGGCGCTCTTTGGTTTTCAACCACAAAAACTCACAGAATCAGACACTCCCGTTATGAATTATGCTTGTTTTGTTGGTCTGTTGGGACGGATAGCTTTCTCACCTCAACCGAACCACTCCAGAGTTTTCAATCGTGTTGAGACCCCCTCATTCAGTCGATCTCAGAGCGACTGTTTTGGTGCAGATCCGAGCCTGACTGCCGTGTTCATATATGCCTAAACGAATCGAACTAAGCATCAGCCAATCAGAACAGCATGTGGGCGGGCTCTCGCAGCAGGTGTAGCCTATGGCACCAGAGATTAATCTTGACGGCACTCGCAAGGAAATGGATATGTACATAATCAAATTCACAAATATTACACCATTTAAACATTTACTAAAAATACATACTGAGTTACTAAAACAATCTTTGTCATAAGCCCCGTTTCCACCGAAATTACCCGGAACAATTTGTCCCAGGAACTCTTTTTTTTCCCCCAGACCTGCTGATGTCTGCGTTTCCATCGCGGTCTAAAGTACCGTGAAGATTATTCCGGTGACGTAGGACTGCGCATGTCGACTTTACAGTTCCCACTGGATTTCGTCCTTTGCAAATAAATTGAATAAAGCCTGAACCTCGTTGTCGGCCCATTGGTCGTATTTTTTAAACTCCATTGTTGATCTGAATAGCAATCAACTCTTACTATTTTAAAAATAGTGGTTGAAATAAAATGCTGCGTCGAGTCGACCAATCAAAATGCTGCATGAACTCAACCAATCAGCATGTTCAGCGCCCAAGTCCCGCCCCCGAAAGTTCCTGAACTTTGAAAAAGTACTACCTCGCGAGCAGGGCCGTTTTGAGGGGGAAATCTTTACCCGAAACTTTATTTAGAAACACACGGTCGAAACACACCGAGTACCACCCCAAAGTCCCTAGTTCCTGGGGAAAGACCCTGCGGTGGAAACGCGGCTATAGAATATACTTGTTTGTTCACAGTTTGAACGTTCTTGTTTCCATTTGTTTAATTATATTCAAATTCAGATTACACATTTTTAACATTAAATAAAGCACATAAACATTACCTGAGATTGTCATTGCCATGTTTTGTGTTGTTGTTCCAGCCGCAACGTCGCAGAAATAGAAACCGTTTCTAAAATAGAATCATCGCATGTCGCCGTCGTGGCTGGTTAGGACAAAAACTCGAATTAACATGGAAAAGATACCTTTTATCGCGTGTAGCCACGTCGCGTGTAGTTAGGACACGGTGTTACGGTGTAAAGTGAAAAGTTCTTGTGAATTAATTGTTACTGTGGACTTGAACTGTAATTTCTGTCAGGACCACTATCATCAAAGATGATTGACTATTAGCATACAGTTTGGATTGGCGGTATGGTTCTGTTTTGGGCAAGAACTCCCTGCACATCCAAGCAGCCTAGCATGGATAAGAGCAGGGAGAGCAGCGATAAACCCCCTTAGGGTAAACAGAACCAACATAATGTATTGCAGATATCATTAATGTCGATATTAAATGTACAGAATAATTCAGGAATTTAGTCTGATTCAAGGGGAATCAGAATACCAAATCCTGACTGATGAGAGGAGGAGCTGGGGATGGAGAAGGGTAAATGAGCTCTGGAGAAACACGACAGCTGTTGATAGTACTGAAGGAGCTTATATATGTGTGCTGTGATAGACGTCGTATTCCTATAGGTAGACGGGATCAGCTGACAGTCAGCTGATGCGAGCTTGACTAACGTGACCTGCCAGAACTGACGCTACGCTTGATGTTTATGGTTAATTTGATTCACATCAGATTAGCTCCCTCTATTTCCACCTTTAAATCTGCTCTAAAGACCTATTTATTCTCTCAGGCTTTCAATACTCCTTGATCTTAGGTTTGGTTATTGTTGTGTGTTTATTAAGTTTGGTATTTTTTTACGCTATCTTTTAGTTTATTTTATGTACAGCACTTTGGTCAGCCTTGGTTGTTTTTAAATGTGCTTTATAAATAAATATTGTATTGTATTCTGTTTTAAGTGAACGTAAACAGTTGAGAAAGAAAATGCATGTGTATGTGTAATGGATCCGTGCGTCAGCTCTTAAAGTGACAGCAGCCTAATATTCCTGCTGCCAGATTATGAGATGATATTAAAAATATCTATATGACAGGGTCCCCTATGGTATTGATGTCAAAATTGTGGCCAGTGAAAATGCTGAGTGGCTAGTAACTGGAAAACCACTAGCCACAGTCAAGCCCTGGTTAGGATGTTTGCGTTGTAAGAATGTACAGGGAGTTCAGGTATGAAAACACTAAATAGGTAACATTTAACGCATTAAAATCAGATGCGGTGGCTTTACTCATGATGTCATGAGACATTCAGTTTCTTATTATTAGCAAAGTTTGTAACTGTGTCAGTGTGGACGTGCATCGCCTACTCTCAGATTTAGTTGGTGCAACAAGTGTAAATATTTATCGGAAGGCTGGAGTTTTTTTTACGTCCGGCTGGTGCAATCGACCCTTTATTTTCTTCACTCCAGACTCTATAAAGCATTTCTTTATTGACCTTGCTGTGTCAGTGAACTGAGCAGAGCCTCTGTTCTGTCTTCACTGGAATTAGGGAGTCTAGCCAAACCCGTTAATTAAAGGGGATGTCCACATATTTTTGGCCAAGTATGGCACTAGATATCTTATTTATGATGTTTCTTTATTCTGGCTCCCCTCTCCTCTATAATTTCTCTTTATTAATTTCCTTTCTGTTGTTTGTGTCTCATGTTTGTCTTTTCTCTCTTCTGTGTTTTCAGCCTCTCTGGAGAGTTCGCCGTAACTCGAGCGTTCCTGGAGATCTCCGCTCCCGGTCCATCTTACACGACGTCCACTTCCAGCCCCTGCAGTCTTCCTTCCTTTAAAGCAGATCTATACCTCCTCCCTCTGATCAAAACAATCCTGAAATGGATCCAACTGATCTTCAGTAGCTCTTTACAGCATATCAGCATACACAACCTCGAAGAATCGTCTGGACTATTGATGTTCACTTTTGGACAGTGTGAAAGACTTGCTGCTGAATTGTGTTGTTTGTTGTATGTAATCCTGAAGTGTAGCACTTTATCCTCTCTTCCTGCCAGTGCTCAGCACACAGCCTGTTAGCATATCTATCTATCATTATATCTAGCTAGCTAGCTAGCTACTAGCTATCTATATTGCTTTGTCTATCTATCTGTCTATCAATCTATCTGTCTATCTAGCATTCTAGCTAACTATCTAATCTATATAGATGGCTATCTAGCTACTTAGCTATAGCTTTATCTATCTGTCTAGCTAGCTAATATCTAGCTATCTAGCTATCTATATAGTTGCTATCTAACTAATTAGAGATCAGTCTATCTATCTAGCATTCTAGCTAGCTCGCTATCTTGCTAATTGGTTATCTATATAGCTTTATCTATCTATGTCTATTTAGCTAGCTAGCTAACCATCTAGCTAAATATATTATCTATATAGGTAGCTATCTAGCTAATTAGCTATAGATTTATTTATCTGTCTATGTAGCTAGCTGGCTAACATCTAGCTAACTATCAAGCTATCTATATAGGTAGCTATCTAGCTAATTAGCTGTAGATTTATCTATCTGTATATCTAGCTAGCAGGCTAACATCTAGCTACATAGCTATAGATGTATCTATCTGTCTATCTAGCTAGCTGGTTAACATCTAGCTAACTATCTAGCTATCTATATAGTTGTTAATTAGATATCAATCTATCTATCTAGCTAATTAGCTATCTATATAGCTTTATCTATCTGTCTATCTATCTAGCTAACTATCTATATAAGTAGCTATCTAGTGAATAGCTATCTATATAGGCCTAGCTATGTAGCTTGGTATACTAGCTGTCTAAAAGTAGAACAAGCTATCTAGCTATCTTTCTAGCTATCTCTTCACATGTAAACCCACAATAGTGACATTAGGACTCCATCCTTTGCACGTCTGAATACTACACGTCTCTTCCTCTCTCTTGTGTCTGCCGTCTCTTAGTATAATGCAAGACGTCTGGTCGACTTGCTTGGTTAGTTGTCTCTTTGTCTCTGTATGTCCCAGAGCTTGAATTCCCTCGCCATCCATCAAAAGCGAAAGCCCGTTATTACGTATCCCGTAGACTGAAGTGCACTGTGACTGTGACCAGGTCTCTTTAAAAGACAAGCCCACCCTTCCACAGGGAGAAATCCTCCTTTCATCGCCGGACCAAATGCATTATACCCTCATCTCTTGATCCGGAGCCAATCTTGGCCAACTCATGGTGGAATTCAATTAGAAGGAAGGATGAAGCAACTGAGCTCGGAGCTGTGAAACTGCGTAGAATCAGAAACGGAAGATGATTCGTTCTTTTTTGGATAAGAAGGGGAAAATAGTCTCACCCTGCCATTGGGAAAGACAAGGAAAGGAAGAAAATGGAACAGCATTATTAAAAAGTGTATAAACGAGACTGAGCATTATTTTGGAGAATAGGGACTGTCACTATAACTTCCCATTCACTGTATCTTTTTGAATAGAGATCCTCACAAAGGCATCACTGTTAATACGACATGGCCATTCACTGTTACCTTTTTAACTTGGAAGCACATGGAAGTTCTGAATCAAATGAACTGTGTCTTTGTACCCTTTGTCACCTTTGTATCAAACCAGAGCCTCAGGCGTCAACAAGGCTTCTCACCACAATTGTAGCATGACTCCGCAATAACACACACCTTCCTCAAAGGCGCCAACGCGGTCGCCAACAAAGATCCATGACAGCACAGACCCGCCATTGATTAACCAGAGCGGCTCCAGTTGTTTTGAGGGCCACGGTAATAGGTTACATGTGGCCGATGGTGGCGTCCGGCCATGCCTATGATAGAAGCTTTGCCTTACAAGACGCTTTAGATTGCAATGAGATCCAAAAATTGAGTGTTATCGATTAGACCTTGTTGATTAGATCTCATATTGGCTCTTGTCTGGCTCACAGGATGGAGTCAATACTGGGAATCTGGGGAAAAGCATGTTCCAATTTAAAAAAACTAGCTACCATTTCATGCCTTTGTGGGGCCTTGGTGTTTTTTTTATACCTTCGAGAGGGCTTTTGATGACTTGTGAAGGGCTGAGAGGATGAAAACCGAAATGGTTATTGGTTTTATAGCTGCTAAACTAGTATAGATATCACTAGAGAATGTGTGGTTCATTTTTGCTCAGAATGATGAGCCACAGAAGTGAGAAAAATTAAACAAGCAACTCTAAATCAGCTCTAAAAGGAGAGTTTTAGTTCTTTTCACGTGGATTAGATTATTAGATGGCGCAATGTTCACCCACGAGGGGGTTGTTTTTGATTTGAACTTTATGAGACCATCTCATGGTACATTAACCACAGAGTTCAAGTCAATTCAAAATCTTCAGCAAAAACTCAATAGCATCATACTGTCGAGTCTTAGTTCGCCTTAGTTATTTTCTAAGAAAAGTGCATAGGAATTTTTTTTAAAGATTAAATTTTATAGCATATACTAGAGATGTACAATACACTAAAACTGTGTTTGATAATCGCATAAAAAAGATACTTAGTTCTTCTACTTTAAAATATATATATATATATATATATATATATATATATATAATGAATTTTACAACAACAAAAAAACGATTCAGTCATTTCTCATTAGAGTCTTCAAGTAATGCCCACAATGGAAAAACTAACAAGGCAAGTGCTTTCTGATCTTCGAGACGCTAGACCTTGAAAAAAACAAATGAATTCTAACTAATGCATAACTGTTCAAGGATAATTAATGAATAAACATTCCCTTCCTGCTCTTTTATTTGTGAGATCTGCCTTTAGATACTTCCTATGACTGATGTTAGATACGCTTCCCTCTATATAATATAAAAACATTGAACCTTTGTCTGTGGAGCTGAATTTAGTGGATTATTAATGTGCACACGTGCACTGATGTTGTTCACGTTGGTTCTGTAATCTGCTCTGAACTAGACGCCACACCTGCACACAAATCAAGTGAACATTTGCCTCAAACTGCACAAGTACTGCTAAGTATATATGAGGTTATTTATTTTCTTGCATACACTATATTATTGCTATATTGAAGCATTCACTATATTGATGCATTCACTTACACCAACACACCAATGTAAATGCATAAAGCATTAATCTGAATAATATTATTTACAGCCATAAATTATTTTTGACACTATGGGAGCATGTTTTCTATTGTTCTTGTTCATTTGTGATGTTTCGAATTCGGCAGGCATGCAGATCAAACTATCAGACCCCTTTCTTTCCATATAGTGTGCCTACTCATTACTATTCATGAACATGTTAATATTCAAATAAACATATTAATATAACAAGGCCATTCTTTGTGTCTTACTGAGCCCAAGAATGAAGATGCTTAACCAATATCTGTGATGGCATCATGTGTGTCTTTAGTTAGTAAAGTGCAATGGTTGGTTCCCAGAAGTAAAACCTCCATAAAACTTTCTCCATAGGGATTTTTTTTAACCATAACTTATTAAAACATATAAAGACTGTGAGCTACGAGGTTGTTAATCGATGGGGTTTGCTTCTGTTGAAGGCGTCAGCCCTTATCTTTAAAATAATGAAGTTTAACAGCGGAATTTGTGGTGAAAAACTACATTACCCATGATGCTGTGCAGAAAATTCCACTAATCAGAGCAAAACACAAGCTCTTATGACATCCTATTCTTAATCCGTAGGGTTTAATATGGAGTCTTTGCAGCTATAACAGCTTCAACTCTTCTGGGAAGGCTTTCCACAAGGTTTAGGAGTGTGTTTATGGGAATTTTTGACCATTCTTCTAGAAGCGCATTTGTGAGGTCAGGCACTGATGTTGGACGAGAAGGCCTGGCTCGCAGTCTCCGCTCTAATTCATCCCAAAGGTGTTCTATCGGGATGAGGTCAGGACTCTGTGCAGGCCAGTCAAGTTCCTCCACACCAAACTCGCTCATCCATGTCTTTATGGACCGACGCTTTTAGGGCTGACACACATTTCACAATTCAATTAGATTTCGATTCACAAGCTTGCAATTCGATTCAATATTGATTATTTTGGATATATATCAGGTACAATATATGGAAAATTTTCTCAAGGAAAACAAATCTCTTCACTAATGCTGTAAACTATGGGAGTCAGCTGTAGCCTACTGTAATATTCAAGGTAAAAATTAACTGATTTGTATACAAACACTTAAATTACACTCAATGGTTTTTTTATAATAATAAAGTTATAATATTAACTTTACATTTACATAATCATATTTCTACTCCAATTTGTTTTTTGAACTAAACATTTTATATGGTGGCTGTCATAAAAACTTGCCAGATTTATTTTTGCATGCATTAAATATTGAAGAACATTAAAAATGATAATGAATATGGAATATGGTGCATATATTTAGCAAAATGCTCCTCTCTAGAGTTATTTTTTCTAGCTGACTAACGAGTTTATGGACACTGGATATGGTTTTTCGGAGGTAAATGTGAGGTTACGTGACATTGTTTACAAGCCGTTTTACTGACGTCTTTCCGTGGTTGAAACACTGATTGAGTGATTCCATGTGACATGATACAGATTTCAGTAAGTTGTACTGTATCTTTTAACACACTTTCAGATGCTCATTCATGTTTATTTCACAATGTAACTGGTATTAAGGTGGAAGAGAAGATCAGTTCATTCATGTGCTCCGTGCTGCCGCTTCTCTTGAGCTGAGCTGCACCAGAGCGATCTCACGCCACCGCGACAAACGCTTTTTCTTTTTTGAATTTTGTAATAAAATTGACGTAGTTTGAAATCTGAGACTTTGTTTCATATCAATAGTAACAAAGCACAAAGATTATTGTGATTTATTGGATGGGAGGCTGAAAACAGGATGACTAATCGATTCTTGGAATTTAAGAATCAATATCGGTTCGTAAAAATGAGAATCGATTAAAATCGAGAAATCAATATATTTTACCCAGCCCTACTTGCTTTGTGCACTGGTGCGCAGTCATGTTGGAACATGAAAACTGTTCCCACAAAGTTGGGAGCATGAAATTGTCCAAAATGTCTTGGTATGCTGAAGCATTAAGAGTTCCTTTCACTGGAACTAAAGGGCCAAGCCCAACTCCTGAAAAACAACCCCACCCCATAATCCCCCCTCCACCAAACTTTACACTTGGCACAATGCAGTCAGGCAAGTCCCGTTCTCCTGGCAACCGCCAAACCCAGACTCATCCGTGGGATTGCCAGACAGAGAAGCGTGATTGGTCACTCCAGAGAACACGTCTCACTGCTCTAGAGTCCAGTGGTGGCGTGCTTTACCCCACTGCATCCCACGCTTTGCATTGCTCTTGGTGATGTAAGGCTTGGATGAGCTGCTCGGCCATGGAAACCCATTCCATGAAGCTCTCTACACACTGTTCTTGAGCTCATCTGAAGGCCACAGAAGTTTGGAGGTCTGTAGCTATTGACTCTGCAGAAAGTGGGTGTCTTCTGCGCACTGTGACCCTCAGCATGCGCTGACCCCGCTCTGTGATTTTACGTGGCCTATCACTTTGTGGCTGAATTGCTGTTGTTCCCAATTGCTTCCACTTTGTTATAATCCCACTAACAGTTGAGCGTGGAATATTTAGTAGTGAGGAAATTTCAGGAATGGACTTATTGCACAGGTGGCAACCTATCACGGTACCACGCTTGAGTTCACTGAGCTCCTGAGAGCGACCCATTCTTTCACTAATGTTTGTAGAAGCGTCTGCATGCCTAGTGCTTAATTTATACACCTGTGGCCATGAAGGGATTGAACACCTGAATGAGGGGTGTCCCAATACTTTTGGCAATATAGTGTAGGGTGAATTCAGGGTGATTGGGATACTTTTTCCAAGTCATCTCAATGGCAAAAAGTATCCCAATCACCCTGAATTCACTATATATCCAGTGAAAATGCTGAGTGGCTAGTAACTTGGAAAACCATATATATATAAAATATATGGTTTTCCAAGTTACTAGCCACTCAGCATTTTCACTGGCCACAATTTTGACATCGATACCATGGGGGAAAACTGCCATATAGATATTTTTAATATGATAATTATCATTATTTGGCAGCAGGAATATTAGGCTGCTGTCACTTTAAGAGCTGACGCATGGATCCATTACACTGTTACACAAGCGTTTTCTTTCTCAGTGGTTTACATTCAATTAAAACATGTCATTCGCAATGCTTCATGGGATTGCAGTTCTTTTGTCTTGTACCTTTTGTCTTTTTGTCCTTTTTTGCTTCAAATCAAAGTTTGTAATGTTATGATTCTCCTCATAGGTTCATTGCTTATAACGCTTTATCAAAGACTTTTGTTAAATCTCTATGGGAGAAATTAATGGAAAAAAGTGGGCTGGCATTGTTGCACTCTATTGGTTATATTTAACATTAATCAAAATAGATGATGAGGAAAGTGGATGACAAGCAGGATGTAGTTCTTTTACAGGGTTTTGAAAGAGAAGTGCAACCAATAAAATGGTTGTGTTGTGTGGCTGTTTTCACCGGGACGTTGATCTAGATTGATATCGACTCGGCTGTGTCTTACACACACATACACAAGGCAGCAGTGAGAACAGCATCACGCACACACACTTTGTTCTGGTGCTGACGGTGAGGATTCAGGGTACCTGGTGGGAAAGAGTGAGAGATGAACAGACTGAGAGATATGACAGCACATCACTCCAGCTCAATCCCTCTGTACTCTCCAGCGACTCTACCTGAGACATTCTCAGCATTTTACAGCTCTTTCTTTCAGCCCATCTCTCTCTCTCTCTCTCTCGTGCTCTTTTCCCTCATATTCTTGACTGCATTTGCACTTGCTCTGTCCTCTCATATCTATTTCAGAGCTGTTTCCATATCTATCTATTTAAAATCCCTCCTGCTCCCCTATTCTTGCATGCACCTTCCCTCAATCCTACCATCTCTGTCACGACTATTAAAATTCAGCAGTCTCTGTATATCTATAAATGCATACTCAAATATAATGTGTCAGCCTTCGCTCTCACAGGTCCACAGCGTACATATGCGATATATATATAAGTATGAGCCTTCTGGGAAGCTGCGTGCCGGCATTACCGCAGGCCACAACATACATGCAACCATGAATCACAACGCCTGCCATTATTTATAGCCCATTATTTTTCTTACACTACATATAACTCATTAGTTTTTCAAATCTGATGATGAAATCAGATTGTATGGCGGTAGATGATTTCCAACAATATCTACAGTGCACCGAACACAAGTAAAATATTATGAATTTTTCTTGTGCAAGTTTTTGCAATCAGATTTTGCAAGTAAATTTCACATGCATGAAATGAAGTAAAAGTTATGTAAAATTAACAAAGAGAATAAGTTAATTTACCTTGGCCAAGTAGAGTTTGTTGAGTAATTTCTACTTATTGGAAGTTTACTTTGCATTACTCTGTACATTTTACTCACTCTTTGTGTGTAAATCTCACTCAAACAGTATAGCACTGAATTAAGCCATGCTGTTAACATTTAGGGAAACATTACAGTAGATTTATTACACTTTCAAACAGTGGAAATGGGACCTTATTAATTATTCATGCCCCAGTGCATGATGGGAACACCAGTATCAGAAAGTTGAGTAGGTTTTACTTAATGTTGTAACTTTGATATATTTACTCGAAGAATCATTGTAAACATAATAAACAATTCCTAGTAAAATACACTTGAGTTTAAGCTTTAATTTCTACAAGCTTGAGTACAAATATTGAATGTGCTACATTTTTTTTTTTTTTTTACCATTCAACCGATCTTTATTTTATCTTTATTTTGCATGATCACTTACTAAAACCACTTATCCAAAACCAATTGCCAATAACTCAATTCTTGTAAATAAAATATATGTTAAACCTTAAATGTATATATAATGAATGAAACTTTTAAAGTATGACAACTATGTACTGACAGCATTTTAAAAATGTTCTATACACTTTTTGTCAGGTATTCAAGAAGTGAATAATCTATGAGTGTCTTCTTTTCTTAAACATGGTCACATATTTGATGAGATTGCAGTTTTAGGGGGTTTTATTATCATTTTAAGTAACTTTTGTGACATTGTTTTGGGATTTTCATATAATTTAATTTTTGAAATAGATAATATTTTTAGCTGGCTACACCAGAAAACAAAATGTCTCCTGCATTTAATTAATGTTATGATATCACTAATCCATATTTTAATAATCAGGAAAGAGTAAAGATGTGTCTTAAGTCTAGATTTAAAAAAACAGAAATAGAAGGAGCACCCTTAACGTCAGGCAACTGATTCCATAATCGTGGAGCAGCAACTGCAAAGGCTCTGTCACCTTTCATTTTAAGACGTGACCGTGGGACATATAAGAGAGCTTTATTGGCAGATCTGAGGGACTTAGGAGCTGAGTTCAAATGAACAAGAATTCATGAAAAGTCTTAATGCAGGAGTATCTCCTAGTGACAAAATTCCAAGAAAATTCTTAGAAAGGTGGGCGTTTCCTCTTAGAATTAAAGAAAAAATCCTAGTAAAGAAAAAAGTAGTTCAGAAAGCATCTTAACCCTTAAGGTCCAAAAGTGTTAGGAGTGCGGACGAGGACTTTTAAGAGGCTTAAGAGTTTCTTTAGCAGAGAAAATGGACGAAACTCGAAGAGGGAGAGGAAATGTGTTGCACACAATGCATGAGTGAGTTCATAAGACACTACACATTAGAACACGCTAACATCTCCGACACAGCGCAGAAATGGAAGTAATCACTACATTAACATATTTGGCAACTGGAAAAAAAAAATGCAACTATGCAGCCGTGATGATTTGGGTCTGTCACAACCTCTTATAAGCAAAGTGATCACACAATTATAGAAATTTCAGCATTTCCTATCAAATACATTAAGTACAACATTAAAAGCATGGTAAATAAAAAATTAAGAATGTATATGCATATATATATATATATATATATATATATATATATGTGTGTGTGTGAGAGAGAGAGAGAGAGAGAGAGAGAGACAGAGAGAGAGAGAGAGAGAGAGGAAAAATGATGCCTGTATTCTCAAAGGTTTATATAGACTCTATACTTAAAAGCACTCTTTTTTTCCTTCTTGGACAACCAACCAATCACAGTCTTCAAAAGACTGTCATACGTAGCAATGGGGTCAGCCCCGCCTCCTCACTAAGATAAAAGTTTTAGTATTTTCCTCGCTCAGAGCAGCTCTCAGATTGGTCCTGAATCACTCTTAAGCTAAGACTCCTACATAGATTTTTTTAAAGGGTAAATTAGGAGCTTTCTGAGAGGATTCTTAGAAGCTTTAAGAATACGGACCTTGAGATTTAAAATGGGGATTGTCCGTTAAGAGCTTTAAAAACAATCAGTAAAAATTTGAATTGAATTCTAAAATAGACAGGAAGCCAGTGAAGAGAAGCTAAGATTGGAGTGATATGATCACGTTTTTTTGCACTAGTCTGGCTGCTGCATTCTGAACCATCTGTAAATGTGCCAATGAAGATTGAGGAAGACCATGGTATAAAGAATTACAATAGTCCCACTGCTGTGATTGGCTGCCATGATACTTCAGTGTAACCGCCCACTGCTGTGATTGGCTGCCGTGATACTTCAGTGTAAACGCCCACTGCTGTGATTGGCTGCTGTGAGACTTCAGTGTAAACACCCACTGCTGTGATTGGCTGCCGTGATACTTCAGTGTAAACGCCCACTGCTGTGATTGGCTGCTGTGAGACTTCAGTGTAAACGCCCACTGCTGTGATTGGCTGCTGTGAGACTTCAGTGTAAACGCCCACTGCTGTGATTGGCTGCTGTGAGACTTCAGTGTAAACACCCACTGCTGTGATTGGCTGCTGTGAGACTTCAGTGTAAACACCCACTGCTGTGATTGGCTGCTGTGAGACTTCAGTGTAAACACCCACTGCTGTGATTGGCTGCTGTGAGACTTCAGTGTAAACGCCCACTGCTGTGATTGACTGCTGTGAGACTTCAGTGTAAACGCCCACTGCTGTGATTGACTGCTGTGAGACTTCAGTGTAAACGCCCACTGCTGTGATTGGCTGCTGTGAGACTTCAGTGTAAACACCCACTGCTGTGATTGGCTGCTGTGAGACTTCAGTGTAAACACCAACTGCTGTGATTGGCTGCTGTAAGACTTCAGTGTAAACGCCAACTGCTGTGATTGGCTGCTGTGAGACTTCAGTGTAAACACCCACTGCTGTGATTGGCTGCTGTGAGACTTCAGTGTAAACACCAACTGCTGTGATTGGCTGCTGTAAGACTTCAGTGTAAACGCCAACTGCTGTGATTGGCTGCTGTGAGACTTCAGTGTAAACGCCCACTGCTGTGATTGGCTGCTGTGAGACTTCAGTGTAAACGCCCACTGCTGTGATTGGCTGCTGTGAGACTCCAGTGTAAACACCCACTGCTGTGATTGGCTGCTGTGAGACTTCAGTGTAAACACCCACTGCTGTGATTGGCTGCTGTGAGACTTCAGTGTAAACACCCACTGCTGTGATTGGCTGCTGTGAGACTTCAGTGTAAACGCCAACTGCTGTGATTGGCTGCTGTGAGACTTCAGTGTAAACGCCCACTGCTGTGATTGGCTGACATCTTTGCATATGAAATACGTATTACACGTGTTATGTTATGTTGTGCCATTATTGTCGAGTCCATTTGGTAAAAGTTTCCAAAGACTGTGCCGAAATTGCAACTGATTTATAAATAATGCTCAACTGAGACATTCACATTGTTGAAAATAAATAAGCACATTCCTAACATTAGGATCCTTTGGAAGGTAATCTCATTTTTAGTCCAGTGATCCTGTATCACTCTTCTCTCCTCGTCATCTCACTTACACGCCAGTGGGCGGGGCCAAAGTTGTGATGAAGTAGGCATTGATCTTCTTCTGCAGAGGCGGTCTTTTATCATCTATTATAGGCAAGTCGTTCCCTGGCCTTGGTAAAAATGGGCTAACACGTTTATAGGATATTCTTATAGTATAATGACCTCCTATATGTCAAAAGCTCAAGGAAATGTTTATTTCTCAATTCATGACCTCTTTAAGAGCATCATTAAAGACCAGATAACTGAGCAAACATTCTATTAATGTTTGTTCGCAACTTTGACAGAACCTTATTAGAACGTTGGCCATAGTTCTGAGAATGTTTCCTGTTAGATAATGTGTAAATGCACGTTTGGTAGTCTGTATGTGTCTTCTCTGACATAAAGGTGGGTCTGTGAGTGTGTGCTTTTGTTAGTCCTCAGTCGAGGGCATGTCTGTGGAGCCTCAGCCCTTGTCAGGACGACACAGCGGGCCGCCGAAATCTTTCTCCAGCCTTCGGGCTCTGGTGCAGATGGAAGGCTACAGCGATCCTGCACATTAAAGCTTTGGTCACTAATGAAGTCCTGTTCATCTTCCTGCCCCATTCACACTCTCTGTGCATTCTCATTATTTCCTGCGCCTCGCTCTCTCTTTCACAATTTATCCCTTTTTCACTCCCTCGACCAACAGCTACTGCGATTCATTCACGCTGACACAGTGTGTCTTTATCATTCACACACCAAAACAAACACCAAGATTTCTTGCACAGTTGCATCACAAAAGGGCACCGGCTCTCGACACATGGAGCCGTACACTGACTTTAGTTTGACTGAAAGAACATTGTTTTCTGGGAAACTGAGGAAGTTGTCCGTCAATGTTTGAATTTGCTTTGCTAGCAGTTTCTAAATTAAATTAAAGTTCCAGTTGTGTCTTAAGTTCTGCTTTTTGCATTTCTGCTGACATCATGGGTGTGCGCTCAAGAAAATGATTATGTTTGAAAATTATTTAATTACTTAAAATGAGCTAATGCAACAATTCTTGATAATTTTGTCACAATTTAAGTTCATTATGTTCAATGCACTTAATGGAAGTTTACTTAATCCATTTGTGTTGACGCATGAATCATTTTTGTTGCATGGCATTTGCAGTTCCCAGCATGCTTTGGTTGTGACTTGATGGGGACATCAAATTATGAAATTCAATCTTTGCAAGATGAGAAAAGGAGAAGACTTAATAATGTGGTTGTGTTGGGTTTAGGATATCTGGTGAAGAGATGAGCTTTTGCTTAGGTTAGGTTGTTTAAGTCAGTGAGAATTACTATGAAAAGGCTTGCGCAAAGTATAAAAGAATGTAGAAAATGATGGTGATGTGACACAAAAATGAAGGGTAACACTTTATAATAACTGCACGCTATGAATCCTTATAGCATTAGTAAACAGTCAATTCTTTATTTATAAAGCATTCATAGACATTAGTAAGTAGTTTATAAATACAGCTATAAATTCTTTATTCTTGATTTATAAGCATATCTATAATGTTTAAAAAAATTTTTTTTAACTTTATTAATGATCAATTTATCATTTCTAAATTATTACATTATTTACAAACCAGTTATTTAGGAGTTGTCATAAGATCATTTAGAAAGTGTAAGTAAATGATTAATAAACTATCGATGTGAGAGGGGCTTGATCTTTGCCTTGTGACGGTGTTGCCGGCCAAGGAAAAAATTCTGGTGGCAGGGACAGCAAGATATGATTTAGCCAGCTTGGATAGCCGAGGAAACCGGTGTTCATTACATGCCCACTATTTGAGAGAATTCCCTATGGTGGGAATGTCAGGCATCCAAAAAAGGTAACGTCATCTTCACTGGTAACGTTAGTTGGCTGCTTTGTCGTAGGATTGCGGCTTTTGTAGATGCATCCGAAGAGTTCCTCGAGGTCAGCCTCGAGTCTTGGTTTTTTTATGCTCACTGGGCAACGCAATGGTTGTCCCGCTGCATAGGTAGAGATTTGGCTACCGTTTTCAGTTTAAACCGCATCACCAGCTGTTTGCGAACCGTCTCTTTGAATGCCCGAGTGGGTGTGAGATCACCCAGGCTGGGCCACAGAGTGTTTTCACGCTCGAGTAGGTTGAAGTATTCGATCTCTCGACTACTCGACAAGTCTATGCAAGCCCTAGGAGATGCTGTGTTTTTCGTTGCGAAAGCCAAACTTCTTTGTTTGGCCTTCCAGAAGAGGACACAATTAGAAAACAGTGGTTAAGCTTTATTTACAACACGGTTCCAGAACAGCACAACCCAAATTTTCGACTGTGTGCTCCGCATTTTTCGGAGGAACCTGGGAGAGTGGGCTTGTTCTAAAAAGTGGGGCAATTTGCAAGTACAGTCTGGCGCTTCTGACTCACAGACACAGCCTGTAAGTGTGTTTTCATAAAAAAATTTGCTACTAACTAACGTGAGTTTTGAGCAGTATAGAGTAGTGCTTGTTTGTCGTTTCTACGATCACAAATGCAGACATGGTAATCAGTAATTATGTCCCCAATGGATGCAACACATGCTTAGTTTATAATGAGTTATACACCGGTCAGGCATAACATTATGACCACTGACAGGTGAAGTGAATAACACTGATGATCTCTTCATCACGGCACCTGTTAGTGGGTGGGATATATTAGGCAGCAAGTGAACATTTTGTCCTCAAAGTTGATGTGTTAGAAGCAGGAAAAATGGGCAAGCGTAAGGATTTGAGCGAGTTTGACAAGGGCCAAATTGTGATGGCTAGACGACTGGGTCAGAGCATCTCCAAAACTGCAGCTCTTGCGGGGTGTTCCCGGTCTGCAGTGCTCAGTATCTATCAAAAGTGCTCCAAGGAAGGAACAGTGGAGAACCGGCGACAGGGTCATGGGCGGCCAAGGCTCATTGATGCACGTGGGGAGCGAAGGCTGGCCCGTGTGGTCCGATCAAACAGACGAGCTACTGGAGCTCAAACCGCTCAAGAAGTTAATGCTGGTTCTGATAGAAAGGTGTCAGAATACACAGTGCATCTCAGTTTGTTGTGTATGGGGCTGCATAGCCGCTGACCAGTCAGGGTGCCCATGCTGACCCCTGTCCACCGCCGAAAGCACCAACAATGGCACGTGAGCATCAGAACTGGACCACGGAGCAATGGAAGAAGGTGGCCTGGTCTGATGAATCACGTTTTCTTTTACTTTACGTGGATGGCTGGGTGTTTTGGCAGCAAAAGGGGGACCAACATAATATTAGGTCATAATAATGAAATGGTCATAATGTTATGCCTGATCGGTGTATTGTCTTTGTCTCGTCTCTCTGGAACACAGCATCACTGTCAATATTGCTTTGGGAGCTAATGTTCCAAATATGGTAAGGGGCGTGACATTTCCGTCACACGCTTAAGGTATTCGGGCCAATCACAATGCACTGGATTGCTGGCCAATCAGAGCACACCGCGCTTTTCAGAACGATGAGCTTTGTAAAAATCGATATCAATCCTCCTTTTTTTTACCTAAAACTGCGTGAACACATTGCATTAAACCAAATACACAAAATAATGTTCTTCTTTGAACCGTCATATGACCCCTTTAAGGTGCTTATGTGGTCAACGTGAGTTCGAATCAGACTTGTGGTTTTTATTTTTCCCGAAAAGTAAAGGATTTTACGTAATGGACATATTCATGTCGGTAACTAAGCACTGTCTCAACACTTACAGTCGTGTTTCATGGAGCGACGCTCCTAATCAACAGCCAGCATCGTTATGTTTCATAACTTTTCCTGTTAACGATCTTCTTGTGCAATCATGAGTGATTTTCTGCTGGAGATTCCTATATGAGGACACACGTGTGAGTCATCAAATCCTAGGAATTGTGTGTGTGTGTGTGTGTGTGTGAGAATGTTAGGAACAGGTGTTCTGGAGGAAGAATCTGGTGTGTCATCACTGGCACACCCTGCCTCTTTTTCTTTCCTATATCTCGAGACAAGTCTGTGCAGTTGTGGCCTTTCTGGCCTGGCGCCAGTCATAACCACAAGAAATTGCACGTTTTCCCACACTTGTATCCAGTAATACTGAAATCAAGATGCCTTCACTGCTTGGAAGTTCAATGACTAAAACAAAAGCATTTCTTTTCCCATATCAGGCCAATGGAAAACCAATATCCAAATCAAGTCAGATTGCCATGAATCTAAGGCTATGCATGCAAGCTTGTTTCCTTCATGGAATAATACATTTTAAATGATAATTGCAACTTTTATATGAATTGTGTGATATAAACTCGCAATTGCGTGTTATAAAGTACAATTCTGAGGGAATTTTTTCTCAGAATTGCACGTTTATATCTTGGAATTCTCACAGATAATTTTTTATAGCATGTATATAAACCACAATTTAAGGTGGTTTGAAATGCGATTCCAATCATATTTTTACAGATGCGTCTCAAATCAGGTTTCAAATTGTCTTTTGCATCATTCCTAATGTCAAAACTGGTGACAGAGATGCCGGAAGTATTCATACAGTGTTGGTATGTCCAAAGATTTCAGCATCCAAAGAGTTGTGCATTGCAACTCGACAGGGCACTTATCTGGAGAGCGAGATGATGCACTTCCATTTTTCCTGCATCCACTCTGAAAGCTTTGTCACATACGTGTGTACGCCTACATCGTTACCAAAGCAACCCAGGCTGGTCATGTCTGGAAACACAAATCTTATTTGATCACTTGCATTTAATAGTGCCTGAAAAGATCTGAACAATGGTACCCTAAAAAAAATCTAAATTCTTTCAAACTTTTGACTGGTAATGCATGGGCTTTCTGTGAGAAAAAGACCAAAATTCAAGTCTCAACTTGACATATGAGCACATGATGAACTTGGAACCTCTTGCTCCTGCTATATAAGCTTTACAACAACCCAATCGATGTTGTTTTACAACTTTCTCTTTGCTAACGCGATGTTGCAGCAGCAGAAAACGGCCCATTCTGTCGTTCCTAGTCCCAGCTGGCGCCGAACAACACTGTGCCAGTCTGATACCCATGGGGCAAAGCTGCGCCTGCGGGCTAAAACCACTTCCAGCTGCCCCTTGGACTCTCAAGATCATCCTCCGGCTTTCAATCCAAACACACACACACCTCACTAAAACGGGCATGCATCCAGCCCACACATGCACTGGCTGTCACAACACGACAGGAGCATTACCAATGTGACACATCCAAACACACCATCATCAATCTCAAGAGTCCCACTCCAGATGCAGAGAAGAGTGGCTTCCTCTCCAAAAAAGGTCTTCCTGGACCACAATGCATCCTTGAGGAATGAAGAACAAACAAGTTTAAAACTAATGTGAGGGAAACAGGGAAACTTATGCACAAAACAGCGGACAGTTCGTGAAAATACATAAGCAAATGCACAGATAACAAAATTTGTTTTCAGTCGAAAATTGCTTGTAAATTTCACTAACAAATACAAAGAAACGGCACTGAATTCAAATGTTACCCATCATGCAGCTGTTTGTGAATGTAAAAGGTCTGCAAAGTCCATGAGAAAGTTATTGTCTCCTGAAAGAAAGAATTGATTCTTCGAGTCGTCAGTAATTCCACTCTCACTTTCTGTTACATAACTACGTAACAATGTAACAAATTTGCATAATGCCAGCCTATGGTCTTGATTGGCTGCCTGTGAACAACATGAGACTGGAAGAGTTTGGTTCATGTTGTCGACATGTCAATAAGATCCAGCGCTGAGAATCCACTTTGATGCACATCAATTGATATTTAACTTTTCCTGCCAGTGTTTTTTTTTTTTTTTAAACTTGCGTTTTTGATCATTTGGCCGGGTGCGTGTGCGTGGCTTACCTGGGGAACACATGGCACCAGGATGCACTATGGGAAGAAGGCAAGCCGGCGGAGGCAGTGTGATGCTTTGGGCAATGTTCTGCTGGGAAACCTTGGGTCCTGCCATCCATGTGGATGTTACTTTGACACGTGCCACCTACCTAAGCATTGTTGCAGACCATGTACACCCTTTCATGGAAACGGTATTCCCTGGTGGCTGTGGCTCTTCCAGCAGGATAATGCTCCTGCCACAAAGCAAAAATGGTTCAGGAATGGTTTGAGGAGCACAACAACGAGTTTGAGGTGTTGACTTGGCCTCCAAATTCCCCAGATCTCAATCCAATCAAGCATTTGTGGGATGTGCTGAACAAACAAGTCCGATCCATGGAGGCCCCACCTCACAACTCCCTTTAAATCCAAATGAGCTGCTGCTCCCCGCCCCCTTTCAGGAAGAGGGCGGAGCTTCAAGAGCTCATGTTAGCAGCTCCGTCTACCTCACACACTCGACTACAACAACTTTGTTGTGTGTTCCCGGGGGCCGGGTTTATGTAAATTTTAGGGTTAGTGATGGTAGCTTGTTGATGTGTGAACTGACATTAGGCTAATATTGTAGATTTACCACTGTGTTGGGTTTTGCTCAGTAATATGTGGAAGAAGCGAGATAATTTAAACTATATTAAACTATATTACCGTGTAGTGAACCTAACTCATATTTAAACAACTATTGCTTTGTGTTGTTGGCCAGATAAAATGACAGAGAATAGAAAAATATTTTTTCAGTGCACCAAAACGCCACACATATACTTACAAGTGCAATTTTGGCTGTATTATTTGTGTCCCCTTCAAAAATTGCCTTTGAGATATTTTTGGTTTACTGACCCCACCCCCCCAACTGCCCCCCCCCCTTATGCCCATGGTGACGCAGTTAATCATTTTGGATTCGTTCCGAACTATTTTCACTGGCGGAGCAAAAACAGATAAAGTGTGTATGTTGCGTCTGAAATGTATGTTACTCAATATTGAACTAGTGTTCGAAAGCAAGCCTCACACTCGCAATCATGTTGTTTTTCCCAATATCAGCATGGCTGTGATTATCCGTAACAACAGCATTCTAGCTTTCTTGCATTTTGAAATCTATCCGAAAGTAAGATGGATGTGTCCTGACAGCTCATTCTGTCTGGTTTTTAATCTGCATTGAATGGCGAAACAGAAAGGGTGTGAGGTGTTGTGGGAATACAAACGTCTCCACCCCTCCTCTAGCACTCTTTATAGGTCAGCCGTATGACGCTGTCTCCTTCTCTCTTTGTACTTTCGCTCTGTGTTTCTAAGCTATATAACAACCGGCTTATCTCCTCGCTGGCTACTGATGTGTTCAGAAGGGATTTGTTCCTCCCTTCCTAATGGGAGTGAAGGCACGCTTTGTCGGCTGTTATATCGCCCTGCCTTGTCATAATTACGCCGGCCTCTGCCTCTAAGTGCCTGAGATCGGAGCAGTTTGTCAGGCTTACAATGATTAATTGCACACAAAACTGATTGCTCTGGTTCTTTCTGGTCAGGCAGTGATGTGTGCATCTTATTTAATGCACGGAAGGAAGCACATCTATTTCCTTTTGATTTGTGGAAACTTTTCTGGTCATAATCGACTAGGTTATCCATGAAAAGGTGATTGATCTCCAAAGTGGTTTTGGGAAATGTTTGGGGTCCAAAAGTCAGTGTTATTTTAGTTTTATTATAGCTTTGTTCTTATTTTGATCATTTTTAAATATTTAGGTTTAATTTATTTTTATTTCAGCTAAATTTTAGTTTTTATTTATTTCCAGTTAATAATTGTAGTGCTTCAACTTAAACTTATTTCAGTTATTGCCAAAGCAACATTTCTAATTTTGATTTGGTTTGTTTTTCAGCTAATATTTATATTTTCTTTAATTAAAAATAATAAAAGAAATTTAGTAATTTCATTACGTGCTTTAGTCATTTTTAAATATTTAGGTTTAAAATATTAAAATATTTTTTTCCTTTTAATAAATGTAAACTTAAACTTATTTCAGTTTATTGCCAAAGCAACATTTCTAATTTTCAAATTTTGTTTATGATTTTCAACTAATATTTATATTTTATTTAATTTCAGCTTTATTTCAATTTATTGAATGTTTCAGTTTTAGTTATCACGACAATAACCCTCCTCAGAGCTAAATGAATTTGAGCATAAATCTGGAAAAAATATTTAAATATTTTAAACAAAGGAATGTTATGTAAAATGCATAAGAAGTGCTGAACGGTCGGCACTATTTATAGGTCACTTATCAAGCAAATTTGTGGCATTTATATTCTGAACTCTGTAGAGACGGTCGGATGTTCTTGCTTTTGGATTTCATAAGCAAATTAAGAGAAAAACAAATACATTTTCAGTTAAACTTTACACTAAAATTGTAATTCTGATACTATATACTATTGCATCAGAAGCATCCAGCTTTCCAATTTACAAGGACTCTCTCTCCATTCTTCATCTATGACACTCTTGAGGAGCTTGTAAAGTCCGGCCGACTCTCAGTCACATTGGGGAACGGCTCTAATTTCTATTTGATGGTCCTCAAACACTTTTATACTCTTCCTCCCTCCAAGGCTGCGACAAACGATGTTTCACATTTTATTCCCATCAGCCCTCTGGCTTTGGGTTGATAACAAAGGGAGTTGAATGTCATATTCGACAGTCCTCAAACTGTGCAAAAACAATCCGGACCTGGAGCTATGCTTTTCTTTCCAGCTCATTCAAAAAAAAAAGTTGAGCTCCATCCATATATCACGGACGCGACCGTTTGCTGACCTGAGTCTTCACCGTCAGGAGCTGTCATCCGTATGAAGAATTTCATCGCCGTTCCTGAGCAAACCTGTCCACCGACAGCATCTATATTTCTCAGAGGAGAAAAAACCTGTTGTTTTTCTCACTCATCCTCCAGTCTGCATTTACATGCTGTCTATTCCTCCAGTGCCAGCCGGTAAATCATGCCCAGTGTGTGTTTTTATCACGTCTGTGAGTGTGTGTTTAAGCGCACTGTACCATGCCCTCCCAGACCGCCGTGTTTACAGAAAGCACAGCTGAAAGGTCAGAAATTCCTGGTTTTCCAGGGCATGAGGAATACCTGAGGCACAAGATTTATGAGGCAAAGCTATGCAAAGGCGAGTTGGAGGTTGAACTGTCTGGAGCATCTGCACTGAAACAAAATTTGTTTTCAGTCGGAAATTGCTTGTAAATTTCACTAACAAATACAAAGAAACGGCACTGAATTCAAATGTTACCCATCATGCAGCTGTTTGTGAATGTAAAAGGTCTGCAAAGTCCATGAGAAAGTTATTGTCTCCTGAAAGAAAGAATTGATTCTTCGAGTCGTCAGTAATTCCACTCTCACTTTCTGTTACATAACTACGTAACAATGTAACAAATTTGCATAATGCCAGCCTATGGTCTTGATTGGCTGCCTGTGAACAACATGAGACTGGAAGAGTTTGGTTCATGTTGTCGACATGTCAATAAGATCCAGCGCTGAGAATCCACTTTGATGCACATCAATTGATATTTAACTTTTCCTGCCAGTGTTTTTTTTTTTTTTTAAACTTGCGTTTTTGATCATTTGGCCGGGTGCGTGTGCGTGGCTTACCTGGGGAACACATGGCACCAGGATGCACTATGGGAAGAAGGCAAGCCGGCGGAGGCAGTGTGATGCTTTGGGCAATGTTCTGCTGGGAAACCTTGGGTCCTGCCATCCATGTGGATGTTACTTTGACACGTGCCACCTACCTAAGCATTGTTGCAGACCATGTACACCCTTTCATGGAAACGGTATTCCCTGGTGGCTGTGGCTCTTCCAGCAGGATAATGCTCCTGCCACAAAGCAAAAATGGTTCAGGAATGGTTTGAGGAGCACAACAACGAGTTTGAGGTGTTGACTTGGCCTCCAAATTCCCCAGATCTCAATCCAATCAAGCATTTGTGGGATGTGCTGAACAAACAAGTCCGATCCATGGAGGCCCCACCTCACAACTCCCTTTAAATCCAAATGAGCTGCTGCTCCCCGCCCCCTTTCAGGAAGAGGGCGGAGCTTCAAGAGCTCATGTTAGCAGCTCCGTCTACCTCACACACTCGACTACAACAACTTTGTTGTGTGTTCCCGGGGGCCGGGTTTATGTAAATTTTAGGGTTAGTGATGGTAGCTTGTTGATGTGTGAACTGACATTAGGCTAATATTGTAGATTTACCACTGTGTTGGGTTTTGCTCAGTAATATGTGGAAGAAGCGAGATAATTTAAACTATATTAAACTATATTACCGTGTAGTGAACCTAACTCATATTTAAACAACTATTGCTTTGTGTTGTTGGCCAGATAAAATGACAGAGAATAGAAAAATATTTTTTCAGTGCACCAAAACGCCACACATATACTTACAAGTGCAATTTTGGCTGTATTATTTGTGTCCCCTTCAAAAATTGCCTTTGAGATATTTTTGGTTTACTGACCCCACCCCCCCAACTGCCCCCCCCCCTTATGCCCATGGTGACGCAGTTAATCATTTTGGATTCGTTCCGAACTATTTTCACTGGCGGAGCAAAAACAGATAAAGTGTGTATGTTGCGTCTGAAATGTATGTTACTCAATATTGAACTAGTGTTCGAAAGCAAGCCTCACACTCGCAATCATGTTGTTTTTCCCAATATCAGCATGGCTGTGATTATCCGTAACAACAGCATTCTAGCTTTCTTGCATTTTGAAATCTATCCGAAAGTAAGATGGATGTGTCCTGACAGCTCATTCTGTCTGGTTTTTAATCTGCATTGAATGGCGAAACAGAAAGGGTGTGAGGTGTTGTGGGAATACAAACGTCTCCACCCCTCCTCTAGCACTCTTTATAGGTCAGCCGTATGACGCTGTCTCCTTCTCTCTTTGTACTTTCGCTCTGTGTTTCTAAGCTATATAACAACCGGCTTATCTCCTCGCTGGCTACTGATGTGTTCAGAAGGGATTTGTTCCTCCCTTCCTAATGGGAGTGAAGGCACGCTTTGTCGGCTGTTATATCGCCCTGCCTTGTCATAATTACGCCGGCCTCTGCCTCTAAGTGCCTGAGATCGGAGCAGTTTGTCAGGCTTACAATGATTAATTGCACACAAAACTGATTGCTCTGGTTCTTTCTGGTCAGGCAGTGATGTGTGCATCTTATTTAATGCACGGAAGGAAGCACATCTATTTCCTTTTGATTTGTGGAAACTTTTCTGGTCATAATCGACTAGGTTATCCATGAAAAGGTGATTGATCTCCAAAGTGGTTTTGGGAAATGTTTGGGGTCCAAAAGTCAGTGTTATTTTAGTTTTATTATAGCTTTGTTCTTATTTTGATCATTTTTAAATATTTAGGTTTAATTTATTTTTATTTCAGCTAAATTTTAGTTTTTATTTATTTCCAGTTAATAATTGTAGTGCTTCAACTTAAACTTATTTCAGTTATTGCCAAAGCAACATTTCTAATTTTGATTTGGTTTGTTTTTCAGCTAATATTTATATTTTCTTTAATTAAAAATAATAAAAGAAATTTAGTAATTTCATTACGTGCTTTAGTCATTTTTAAATATTTAGGTTTAAAATATTAAAATATTTTTTTCCTTTTAATAAATGTAAACTTAAACTTATTTCAGTTTATTGCCAAAGCAACATTTCTAATTTTCAAATTTTGTTTATGATTTTCAACTAATATTTATATTTTATTTAATTTCAGCTTTATTTCAATTTATTGAATGTTTCAGTTTTAGTTATCACGACAATAACCCTCCTCAGAGCTAAATGAATTTGAGCATAAATCTGGAAAAAATATTTAAATATTTTAAACAAAGGAATGTTATGTAAAATGCATAAGAAGTGCTGAACGGTCGGCACTATTTATAGGTCACTTATCAAGCAAATTTGTGGCATTTATATTCTGAACTCTGTAGAGACGGTCGGATGTTCTTGCTTTTGGATTTCATAAGCAAATTAAGAGAAAAACAAATACATTTTCAGTTAAACTTTACACTAAAATTGTAATTCTGATACTATATACTATTGCATCAGAAGCATCCAGCTTTCCAATTTACAAGGACTCTCTCTCCATTCTTCATCTATGACACTCTTGAGGAGCTTGTAAAGTCCGGCCGACTCTCAGTCACATTGGGGAACGGCTCTAATTTCTATTTGATGGTCCTCAAACACTTTTATACTCTTCCTCCCTCCAAGGCTGCGACAAACGATGTTTCACATTTTATTCCCATCAGCCCTCTGGCTTTGGGTTGATAACAAAGGGAGTTGAATGTCATATTCGACAGTCCTCAAACTGTGCAAAAACAATCCGGACCTGGAGCTATGCTTTTCTTTCCAGCTCATTCAAAAAAAAAAGTTGAGCTCCATCCATATATCACGGACGCGACCGTTTGCTGACCTGAGTCTTCACCGTCAGGAGCTGTCATCCGTATGAAGAATTTCATCGCCGTTCCTGAGCAAACCTGTCCACCGACAGCATCTATATTTCTCAGAGGAGAAAAAACCTGTTGTTTTTCTCACTCATCCTCCAGTCTGCATTTACATGCTGTCTATTCCTCCAGTGCCAGCCGGTAAATCATGCCCAGTGTGTGTTTTTATCACGTCTGTGAGTGTGTGTTTAAGCGCACTGTACCATGCCCTCCCAGACCGCCGTGTTTACAGAAAGCACAGCTGAAAGGTCAGAAATTCCTGGTTTTCCAGGGCATGAGGAATACCTGAGGCACAAGATTTATGAGGCAAAGCTATGCAAAGGCGAGTTGGAGGTTGAACTGTCTGGAGCATCTGCACTGAAACAAAATTTGTTTTCAGTCGGAAATTGCTTGTAAATTTCACTAACAAATACAAAGAAACGGCACTGAATTCAAATGTTACCCATCATGCAGCTGTTTGTGAATGTAAAAGGTCTGCAAAGTCCATGAGAAAGTTATTGTCTCCTGAAAGAAAGAATTGATTCTTCGAGTCGTCAGTAATTCCACTCTCACTTTCTGTTACATAACTACGTAACAATGTAACAAATTTGCATAATGCCAGCCTATGGTCTTGATTGGCTGCCTGTGAACAACATGAGACTGGAAGAGTTTGGTTCATGTTGTCGACATGTCAATAAGATCCAGCGCTGAGAATCCACTTTGATGCACATCAATTGATATTTAACTTTTCCTGCCAGTGTTTTTTTTTTAAACTTGCGTTTTTGATCATTTGGCCGGGTGCGTGTGCGTGGCTTACCTGGGGAACACATGGCACCAGGATGCACTATGGGAAGAAGGCAAGCCGGCGGAGGCAGTGTGATGCTTTGGGCAATGTTCTGCTGGGAAACCTTGGGTCCTGCCATCCATGTGGATGTTACTTTGACACGTACCACCTACCTAAGCATTGTTGCAGACCATGTACACCCTTTCATGGAAACGGTATTCCCTGGTGGCTGTGGCTCTTCCAGCAGGATAATGCTCCTGCCACAAAGCACTCCAAATTCCCCAGATCTCAATCCAATCGAGCATTTGTGGGATGTGCTGAACAAACAAGTCCGATCCATGGAGGCCCCACCTCACAACTCCCTCACACGTCCCGGTTTGCAAAAACGCAATTTTCTGCGATTGGAAACATTTGTGATATTGTAAGTAGCTACTCAGCTGAACAAAATGTATAACACTGGCCTATGGTTTTTGGATATTTTACTGCAAAGATCTTACATATTGCACCTTTAAAAAATCTTTTTGTCGTACTTTTTTTGTTTGGGACATGGGTTTTAAAGGTGAGACTTTTGTTTTTGTAATCAGGCTCTCAAAAATTATATAAAAATTTGGATTTAGATTTATCGGTTAATATTTTAATATTTCCGTTATCGGCTTTAAAATATAAAGAATTATCAGTATCGGCCAAAATTGTCATATCGGTGCATCCTTAGTATATATTTATATATGGTTTATAACTTTTTGAGTTTAGTTTGGGTTTAAAACTAAAGTGGTTGTGAGTTTATAATTATATAATGCTTGAAATTAGTATAATTTTAAATAATAAATGTGATTTACTTTAATTGGTCACTTTGGTGCAGTTTTTGGTTTTGTTACTATATATGCATGTTAAATAAATAGCAATTGAGCCTTTGTTGTTCATTTATAAACTCTTTCTTAGTAATGTACCAATTAAAGCGATTCCCTGTATAATTTACAGACAAAATTTCTTTCTTATGTGAACAAAATGTACATTATAAATGGAATAAGCCCAAATAAATCAGAAGATCTCAAGCTTGTGAATCAAAATCGAATCAGGAAGCCTGTATGGAGACCCAGCCCTAGTCTGTTTTATCAATAAAAGTTACACAAAGAGCCGAGGAAACAACAAATGCCAGAGCACTGCTTCTGTTTTGTTTTCAGCTAAGTGCTTTTAGCAAGCGCAGGGGCCTTATGTAAGTTTAATGGTTTTAGCAGAGGGCCTTTGGTGTTTATTGCAGTGTATTAATGTAAAGAGCAGATCTTCTTGTCAGTTTGCCCACAGCACAAGCTTTTCTCGAGGAGCCAGCCTTCCTTTACTCTGCCAGAGACAGATTGAGCGTGTATATTTGATGGACGCTCAATGGAAAAAGTGACTAAATGTGGCGAGGTAGGTTGATCTGGTTGACAGCTCTCGAGTTAACTTTGTTGTAAAATCTATAATTTGCTTCGGTAATGCATCAGTGATGAAAGGCTCCATGGCACATCATAGAGAATAGTCAGTGTTAGTGTAATTGGCGAGCTCGCCTCGGGCTCGCTGTCACTGCCTCACAGAGCAGAGCAGAAATATTAAAGCGACACGAGAAAGTCGCTTTTATGCAGGGACTGCACAGGCAGCTCATCAGAAGAGATCTTTTAGCCTTCACAAGACGACCTTTACAAGAAGTTGTGTTCTTCACACACGTGATGCAACTAAACCGGGAATGAACACGTCACAATATTCCTCATTTAAATAATTAATATGCAGTATAAAGGGGCGGGGCCTGGTTGAGTTAGTTAGTAGTGTGTTGAAACCAAGCGGCAACCTCCCGCGGTCTCTCTTGAATCCAGCACGGAAGTGACTTAAACTGCAATTCATCGACTGGCCACTAGGGACAGGCTCCAAAAGGGAGTCAAATCTGTATCTCCCCCATGTTAAAATGCCGAACTTTATAGCAAAAAAAAATACAGCCTGGTACATATCTAATTTTGCCCTTCCTGACAACTGTGAGGGGTGAATTTTTTTATTACTCAGTTTAAATTATATTAAGCCTTAAAGTTCTGCATAATTAAGGGCGTGGCCACTTGAATCACAGTTGGATTGCCAATTTAGTCGAGCTAGGTGGGCGTGGTTTCAGCAACCAGGCACCTCAGCTCCACCCACGTCCCGCCTCTTTGCCCATTTTCAGTTATCCGGGAGTGACGCGCTGCCAAGATGGCAACGGCCGACTTTGAGGCTTAAAAAATGCTCTTCGGAAACCTATGGGTGACGTCACGGACACTACGGTCAATGGTTGAAACTGGTGGTTATGGTAAGGGGAGGGACATTTCCCAAACATCAATCACAACGCACTGCTCTGGCCGACCAATCAGAGCACAGTGCGCTTTTCAGAAGGAGGGGCTTCATAGAGACAGGAACTAAACAGAGCGTCACTGACAGGGTGGGAAGCGAGGAGCCGAAACAATGCAGAATATGGGGAAATAATCAACATTCAAGCAGGAAAACCTGCTCTAGTAGAGCTCAAACACACAATCAAGATGTTGATGTATGCCCAAATCTTTGTAATATTCAGGTCCGTAGAAATGGCTGAGATGGAAGCTCACTTGCATTATATTATTGCACTGAACTAATTACAGCATAGTATCTCTTTGGAAAGAAGAACCCGGAGCCGCACCAATCACATTCTCTCCTTCTGTCTTTGTGCACAGCAGTCGCTTAAACCAGGTGGCATCTGAGACTGAACCGCAGTCGTAATCTTGCTCTGTTCAGATGAAATAACAACAGGGGGTATGATGATGTGATCCACATAATTGAAGCAGTACTTCATTCAAAAATGAACATTTTGACATCATGTGCCCGCCCTCAAGCAGCTCCAAATCTGTATGTTTCTCTTTATTATTTTTTTTAAATGAAAAATCCTGTTGTTTTAATTACAATGAAAGGAAATGATGACTGCACATAGCTATGACTATAGCAGACTTGGAATAAAGTGCTGCAGGGATGACTTATTTTTGTAAACCCGGAAACGAGATGCATTTTAGCACTTCCAGGGTTCTGAAGTCAATGGGTTTTTGATTAAATGCCTGAAATAAGGTCTGTGGTGAACGTTTTAGTCTACAGCATAAAATGCATTAGTAGTACCCTCTTGTGATCGTTAAAGGCCCACTGAAGTGCCAATGTATACAATGTGTTGACGTAATTTCCACTGAAACAGGAAGACGGGGTGGCACATAATGATCAGCTCCTCCCCTTTTTTTAAACAGCCAATAGCGTTTAGTTTATATCACAGCTCGTCCAGAGCCGCTGAGCTCAGTAAAGCCGCAGTTTCCTCCTGATCTCTAACCGTTTCTCCTCCTGATCTCCTCCATATCGCTTTAAAATATAATTCTGTGCAGAATTCAAACGGGTCCGATTAGTTTTCTGGTCTGGACCGACTTGATCATATGATCCACTCTGTGCTATCGTGTCTCTGAAACGGAGTTTACACTGTCTGAATCGTTCCCTATCCCCTATATAGTGCACAGTCTGATCGTTCCCTATCCCCTATATAGTGCACTGTCTGAATAGTTCCTTATCCCCTATATAGTGCACTGTCTGATCGTTCCCTAACCCCTATATAGTGCACTGTCTGATCGTTCCCAATCCCCTATATAGTGCACAGTCTGATCGTTCCCTATCCCCTATATAGTGTACTGTCTGAATAGTTCCTTATCCCCTATATAGTGCACTGTCTGATCGTTCCCTATCCCCTATATAGTGCACAGTCTGATCGTTCCCTATCCCCTATATAGTGCACTGTCTGATCGTTCCCTATCCCCTATATAGAGCACTGTCTGATCATTCCCTATCCCCTATATAGTGCACTGTCTGATCGTTCCCTATCCCCTATATAGTGTACTGTCTGAATAGTTCCTTATCCCCTATATAGTGCACTGTCTGATCGTTCCCTATCCCCTATATAGTGCACAGTCTGATCGTTCCCTATCCCCTATATAGTGCACTGTCTGAATAGTTCCTTATCCCCTATATAGTGCACTGTCTGATCGTTCGCTATCCCCTATATAGTGCACTGTCTAATCATTCCCTATCCCCTATATAGTGCACTGTCTGATCGTTCCCTATCCCCTATATAGTGCACTGTCTGATCGTTCCCTATCCCCTATATAGAGCACTGTCTGATAATTTCCTATCCCCTATATAGTGCACTGTCTGATCGTTCCCTACCCCCTATATAGTGCACTGTCTGATCGTTCCCTATCCCCTATATAGTGCACTGTCTAATCATTCCGTATCCCCTATATAGTGCACAGTCTGATCGTTCCCTATCCCCTATATAGTGCACTGTCTGAATAGTTCCTTATCCCCTATATAGTGCACTGTCTGATCGTTCGCTATCCCCTATATAGTGCACTGTCTAATCATTCCGTATCCCCTATATAGTGCACTGTCTGATCGTTCCCTATCCCCTATATAGTGCACTGTCTGATCGTTCCCTATCCCCTATATAGAGCACTGTCTGATAATTTCCTATCCCCTATATAGTGCACTCTCTGATCGTTCCCTACCCCCTATATAGTGCACTGTCTGAATAGTTCCTTATCCCCTATATAGTGCACTGTCTGATCGTTCCCTATCCCCTATATAGTGCACTGTCTAATCATTCCGTATCCCCTATATAGTGCACTGTCTGATCGTTCCCTATCCCCTATATAGAGCACTGTCTGATAATTTCCTATCCCCTATATAGTGCACTGTCTGATCGTTCCCTATCCCCTATATAGAGCCCTGTCTGATAATTTCCTATCCCCTATATAGTGCACTGTCTGATCGTTCCCTATCCCCTATATAGTGCACTGTCTGATCGTTCCCTATCCCCTATATAGAGCACTGTCTGATAATTTCCTATCCCCTATATAGTGCACTGTCTGATCGTTCCCTATCCCCTATATAGTGCACTGTCTGAATAGTTCCCTATTCACTATAGTTCACTATATAGGGGATAGGACACGACTAGTCAACACACTGAATAATGCTGCGTGTTTAAAGGCACTTCAGTGGGGCTTTAAGTCAGTTTACAAAGTGAAAGAAAACACGAAGCAATCTTGAATTATTTTCCAACCAAGTCCAACCAACACTCAAACTGATGGCTTCACCCGGCTGACTTTAAAAAGGCTTTCATCATGTTCACAGTTTAGACAGTTGAGCTTGCGTTAAGCATGTGAATTGTTAATGCAGGGGTGTGACACAGAGGACATGTTGAAGATGCTGTGTGTGGGTCTGTTTGTGTTCACAAGCGACATGACGAAGCGTACATAATTAACCCCCGCTGTCACGTCTCACGAGTTGCCTTACATGTCCACACTTGTCAGTTTGGGCTTTTTTATGTGTGCGTCATATTGTTTCTCAATCACAGTGAACTTTTCTGTTTGTCTTCTGTTGACTGAAATTTTTGTTTTGTTTTGATAGGTCAAATTATATGACTCTCAGCCCTGAGATGACAAGCATCTGTAATTCTGTACAATAGACACAATAGAGAATATCTTGAAAAGGTCATATCATGAGAAATGCAAGAGTTTGATGTGCACTATTGTTCAAAAGATTGGGCTCTGTAAGATATTTTACTGTTTTTGAAAGAAGTCTCTTATGCTCGCCAAGGTTGCGTTTAATTAAAAATACTGTTATAATAATGAAGCTAGTATTCAACTTTACAACGTGTATTCAAGACATCTATTTGAAGGGCAGCTGGATTTAAATCAGAATCACAGAAGTCGTATTGAACAACAGAGAAAGACAAAACTGCTCTAAAACACATTGATCAGCGAACATAAAGAGAAGCTCAACTTGATTGACGCGTGAGAACGAACCTCATTGGTTCATGCGGAAGCTCAGACGTGCCATGTGACATGTGAGAATGAACCTCATTGGTTCTCATGCTTGAGCTTCAGTTTACCAAAATTGGATGCTGTAAACATTGGTTGCTAATCAATGCTTAGATGTGAATAAAGGCCTAAATCAATAAAGCGATCGAGTCTCTTCAGAAGGCCGCTCGATTCATATGGATTTATTTGACCATCTCTTTATGAATGAGTTTTTGGTGAATAGTTTTTCAATGGAGACTCTCAGATAACATTCAAATATCCTCATTTGTGTTCCGGAGATGAATGAAAGTTTTGGTTTGGAATGACACGAGGGTGAGTCAATTTTTGCCGCATTTACGCATACAAGTAATTCTGTGCTGTCTCTTTAAATGGAAGAATTCCCCTCATGTTGCTAACAGAATAAATATGAATAAACTCAGTTGATGGCTTTGTTGTGTTCTGTATCCACCCTAAACACTCAGATCCCTTGACTCATTCTGACTGATTTCATTCCAAATTTTAAGGAATCTAAAAATTCCCACATATAAACTGTTCTCCCATGTTTATCCCAACAGAAGGGGTAATGTGCATTAAGGGGAGAGACAGAAGTGTGTGAGAGAGAGTATGTGTGTGTGTTTGAGAGAGAGTGTGTGTGTGTGTGAGAGAGAGAGAGAGAGAGAGAGAGCGAGTGTGTGTATGTGTGTGAGTATTTGTGTGTGTGTGTGTGAGAGAGAAAGAGAGAGTGTGAGTGTAGTGTGTGAGAGAGAGTGTGTGTGCATAAGTATGTGTGAGAGAGAGTGTGTGTGTGTGTGTGTGTGTGTGTGAGTGTGTGTGTGTGTGTGTGTGAAAGAAAGAGTATGTGTGTGAGTATTTGTGTTTGTGCGTGTGAGAAAAATAGTGTGTGTGTGTGTGTGAGAGAGTGTGTGTGTGTGTGTGTGTGTGTGTGTGAGAGAGAGAGAGAGAGTGTGTGTGTGTGAGAGAGTGTGCGTGTGCGTAAGTTTGTGTGAGTGTAAGAGAGAGTGTGTGTGTGTGTGTGTGAGAGAGAGTATGTGTGTGAGTATTTGTGTTTGTGCGTGTGAGAAAAAGAGTATGTGTGTGTGTGAGAGAGAGAAAGAGAGAGTGTGAGTGTGTGTGTGTGAGGGAGATTGTGTGTGCATAAGTATGTGTGAGAGAGAGTGTGTGTGTGTGAGTGTGTGTGTGTGTGTGAGAGAGAGAAAGAGTATGTGTGTAAGTATTTGTGTTTGTGCGTGTGAGAAAAATTGTGTGTGTGTGAGAGAGAGAGAGTATGTGTGTGAGTATTTGTGTTTGTGCGTGTGAGAAAAAGAGTGTGTGTGTGTGAGAGAGAGAAAAAAAATTGTCCCCACAAAGATGGCAATATCCGAAATCCTTGTCCTTGTGGGAACATATTTTGGTCGTCGTGTTGAATGAAAACAGTTTATAATCAGACTAAGTCATGTTTTTTTTTTTTTTTGGAAAATGTCAAAATGTGAAAATTTTCTGTAATGAGTAGGTTTAGGGGATAGAATATAGAGTTTGTAGAGTATAAAAATCATTATGTCTACGGAATGTCCCCATAAAACCCTTGTTTGTGTGTGTGTGTGTGTGTGTGTGTGTGTGTGTGTGTGTGTGTGTGTGTGTGTGAATGCATACACTGGAAGATCTGAGGATCCCTCGCTGACAGGGCATCCATCCAGATAACTTTTCCTGTTCTGTGTCTGGGAACCCTGATGACTAGGAGAGAAAACAAAAGGAAGTTCAAAGGGGGTGAGGAAAGCTGCTCTGATCTCAGCCTGAGGAGGTAATGCATTAACATTCTCACTGCTGGTCATCAAAGGAAGTGTAAATGTGTGTGTGTGAGGGCACAGTGTGCCAAATGATCAGATGTTATGTTTCTTCCTGCCCCAGTGAAGATTTACTGCAGATTAGGATAGACTTTGAGATGAATTAAAAGTTAAAATGTATAAGGAAAAATATAGTGTGACCATGACAGTCTTTCACAAATTCAATCATGTTTTAGTGTTTTTGAAGTTCACTTAAAGGTGAAGTGTGTAATTTTTGTTGATGTTAAAATCTTTTTGTACCAGACTCAGCATAATATGCCGAGACAACTGTAAATAAACTGTGACTAGTTTAATTTCCCTGAAAAGAAACATTGTGGCTCTGGTGCTGTAAAAACTCTGTTTGAACATATTAAAGGGACAGTTCAATATTCGTCAATATAATTTGTATGCACATTTACTACACTGGTGTTGTTTTAATGCCGGATGCCCTTTTTTCTTTTCGGACCACAAAAGGAGAAAAGTGTCCTAAACACAAGCACCCCATTTGGAGAAATCAAAATGAATAAAAACATTACACAAAACTCCTAGAAAGTTATGCTCATATACTACAAAAAAGTGTTGTTTCAACTTAAAAAAGTAAGTGTTCATGCTGCCTTAATTTTAAGTTTAGTCAACTCAAATGTCCAAGTTGTCACAAACTTCACATTTCAAGTTGACTAAACTTTTTAAAAAAAATTGCATATAATATGCATATAATATTTTCCTCATATTTTGATCACTACTGTATTAAAATATTATATTATTTAAATGTATTTAATTAAATTATTATTATTTGACATTTTAGTTGTGTAACTAAAATATACGTGTTTGGGGGAAAAAAATATTTTTTTATTTTTTAAATAATTTTATGTTTTTGTCATATGACAACCGGTGGAGTTAAGGAGTTATTTTATACTTTTATACTTTTTGGAGGGTTTTGTAGGTTTGTGTAGTGTTTTGATTTCTCAAAATGGTGCGCTTGCGTTCTTTTTCTGTGCAAGCTGCATGAATTGCTGAGCTGCTACAAATTTGTGAATGTAAATAAAAATAATAAATAAAAATTACATTTAGGTTTGTATCTTATTCCCTCAGAACACCTTGAATACACGCACAAGTTGTATTTAATAATTGTTTTTATATTTCTCCTTTTGTGGTCCAAAAAAGAATGATCATAAAACATTACAACAATACCAGGGTGAGTAAATAATGACTGAATTAAATAAATGTAATAATTTTTGCACCTATTATGACCCTTTTTACAAGATCCCTAGAATGTGTCTGTGAAGTTTCAGCTCAAAATACCCCACAGATCATTTATCATTTATTTATACCATGTTGTAAATGCCTATTTTTGAGTGGAAGGAAGAACATGCTTCGTGCATGCTTCGTGTTTTCGTGCATGTATCTTTAAATGCTAATGAGCTGCTGCTCCCCGCCCCCTTTCCAGAAGAGGGCGGAGCCTGTACAGCTCATGCCTCGGATACTAAAAACTCTATCGTGCTCATGCTCACGTGTCATTGCAGTTCTTCATCATCATGAAAGTTTATGATCTGCATGTCTTTTAAAGCCATATCAGTCTAGACTTCTGATATATGGTTTTCTGAGCACACACACCCGAAGCACGCGCACAGAAAGCTGGATGTCAGACGGAGCGTCCCGTAATTATTAAACTAAGTTCTCTTATTGCGCTTAATCTGTCGAATACACACATGGTTATGTCAAAAACACACACAGTTCACATAAACACAGTCGGTTATGTCTGTGAACGTGAACAGCAGGGAAAGAAATGGCATATGTATATTAGATCTGTGTATTAAAACTGTGTATACAGTACCTCCTGCTATATATGATGTTAATATGAATCAAACAACAAAAGACAGAAACTCACTGCTCTTGACTGAATAACTTTAGTAGCTTTAATAAGAATACATTTCTTACTTGAATGCTCTGGCGAGGAGATAAACATGGCGGACTGTGTACAGCTCACTGTGGGCGGGGCTATGCTAATAGGGCGGCGTTCATCAGCAGTCATGGGCGGGGCACATGTGGCGTCACTTTGCATAAAAACTGCAAACGGCTTATTCTGAGACACTGTTTATAGCGTGGTTGTGTACACACACTGCCGACACACATTTATGTTCAAACACCATGTAAAAGTGAATTTTGCATAATAGGTCCCCTTTAAAAACTCAGCATAGCAACATTGAATTTGGGGGCGGGACTATCCGTTTGCTCAACCAATGGCAAACTAAGCAGAAACAACCAGTTTGAAAACAATCATTAATTTTAGTTAGTGTCATTAGTGGTGCACCGTAATATTAATTCAAATGACCTATCGGTAAGCCCCGCCCCCTTAGTTACTGTTGCTAACTCGGACAAACAAACGGAGTTGCTAACTGTCTTACAGTGACCGCTGTCAGTGTGAAAACCTTATCCCAAGATGTTTTAGGACACAGAATGTAGCGGACCTGTCCGAATGATGGCCAAACGTTACTGATGGTTTATGAAGTTTATTGCGTCCTTTTTCACGCTAAAAAAAAATCACAGTAAGAGCTGAACAAACAAAGCATAAGAAGTGTGCATTAACGTCTCATTCACAAACTCTCTCTCGATTATCATTAACATACACGGCAAATTACACAAAAACACAACTAACAGTAAACAAACACATACAGACCTTATGCCTCGGGGGTGCTAAACTGTAAACTTTGTATCTGCAAAACAACTCCGATAAACTGCAAGCTCTCCCTTTCACTACCCGTAGACTATAATACCCATCAAAATAGGAGACCTCCTTAGTAAGACAGATAATGCAGAGCTTAAACATATCTAAACTCACAGAAATATCAAAATATATACAAAAACAAATGAGATGATAAATCACAAAGTCTGTGACACAGAAGGACTACCTCTCGTCGAGGAGCATTCAAGTGGGACTTATGCTGCGTCCCAGGCAGGTTTTTGAGCCCGTAAGTTACGACTTCAAACCACGACTCACGACTTTGTAGCGTTCCAGGCAAAGTCACGCCAAACTGCCTGAGCGCAAGGGATTGTGGTAGCTAGATGTAAACAAAGCATGGCGGACCGTACGGGGCTTATGCTCATTTACAATCATTTCTATCGCCAAAGGTGCTTACTCCTTGCTTATTTGAGGTAAACAGAGGAGAAAAAAACGGCGCATAAGGCGAGAGAAGCTGTTATACCTTTTATTTTACGTTATTTGTATATTTGGAAACGTATTTGGTATTAATTTATTCTTGCACTCAATGGACTGTAAACTAGCTAATGCTATAAAAGCTGCTGTTAATGCATAACATTTGCGGATAAATAACGTTAGAGCAATGCCTTATTTTAATGAACGATTTGGTTTTTAATGTACGACTTCCATAAACACCGCATCCGTAGGGGCTGCCATTGTTGTTTCGCGGGCTATGTGACGTCAGAGCGCGTAACTGGGAGTACATCGATCTAGTACGAGTTCACGGGTGGGAAGTCACGGGTTTGACTGCCGTTCCAGTGCACTTTCACAGGAAGAAGGTTGGAAAAACATGGGTTACGGGTTGCCTGGAACGCGGCATTAAATATGTAAAATATTTATTTTGGAAGCGATGGTTTACAGATCACAATGCAAGCGGGAGACGCCTCATGTCACGGTTGCAGAAAACCACATCCAGGATCAACACTGTTCATGTACCGCAGATTAATCTACATTTAACCAGTTTAATATGGAGAGGCACTGATGTAGACCTTCGTTTATGTGTTTTTGACCCACACCGTTACATGACGTGAGAACTGTTAGTTCGGTTTGTACGTTAGCAGGGACTTTTATCGCAACTTAATGAGAGTGACAACCAGACAATCCTCTCAGGATACCTGGAGTTACCACATCGTTTTAACATTTTTGTAGCATAAACACCTTCAAACCGATGAGAGCTTCGGATCTTTCAATGTTTCTCTATGGCGCTGAAACCTAAAGACGTCCGAGTTACGGTCCCAGCGCAACTGATACTCAACTGCCATTGGCTCATCTGCGTTCGAGGGGAGGGGCTTAGCGATAGGTCAGTTATTATGCCTAATAATTAAACACACAGAAAGTAGTTTTGTTTATGATGGTGTCAAATTAATGGTAATTATTCATGACTCATTTTGAAAAGTACCGCTGTCCTTTTGGGCATTGTTCTTCCTCTACTTTTGCTTTCTCTCTCTCTCTCTCTTTTAATCATGTAAGTTGAAAACAGAGCCAAATGTGAAGAATCCTTCCCAGCAAAGAAACTCTCATTTCACCACTGCAATCTAACCCAATTCTCTAGTCCAAATCTGTGCGGAACAAATTGCCACAGAATACAAATGAAGGGGTTCAGAAGTCAAGAGCTTGGCTTTTTTTAATGAGGACAAAAACCTATCAACACATCTAACCTGTTCTGCTTCATTTACTGCCTTGCTCTCCCTGGAGTCACTCGAGTTCTTTTTTCCTCGCGTTTTGACTCTCTCTCTCTCCTTTCCCTCTCGGGCTCGGTTTCTGCTGCTCTCTCCTCCTACATCTTCCAACATTTAAACCTTCACATTGCCAAGAGCGAACTCCGTTCCAGTGCGGAAAGGTCATTTTAAATAAATAAAGCAACGAGGAGGTATCTCGCCATCCCACACTCATGCGTTAAGACGCTGTGTGCCAGTTTTGTGCTTTTTTTTCTCTTAAAGCTTCATTTGCCTGGAGGGCACCGAAGAGAGTTAAACAAGAGGAGCAGGACTTCAGAATCCACACCTACTCAATGGCTATGTCTGTGTTAGTCACGGAGCGCTGCTTGATTCTTTAAATGTTGTCGGCTCCTCAGCTCTCGCTGTGGAGAGGGAACGGGATCCACATGCCCTGGAAGCAGAGCCATGGCATTGCAGCTAAACAGCTGTGCTTGTTTGGCTCTGGTGAGATAACAAATACAATAGCATGTGCAAGCATGAACAATGCCAAAGACATCTATAATACACAGCCATGAGACATCAAACTGAAACATAGTCTCATGCTTTATATTAAACAAGACAATGGCATATTCTATTATACAGTAGTGGCCGAAAGTGATGTCCGGCCTAGGGAAATTTACATCTTCACCCTTTATTCAAAAAACTTTGGAGTCAGTTGTTTTGTTTGTGATAATGCAATGAAACATGCCGACATAATTTATGGTCAGAAATTTTTAACACATGCAAAAAACGAGAGAACCAACGAAATATTAATAACTGATTATGTTGTAGTCAATGTATGTGAGTATTCTTGCATTGTAAAATAATACTTGTAGTTTGCCTTTTTTTGCCAAATAATTTTGTCAGATAAACACCTTAACCAAGTTTAGTGTTTGTTCTTCCCTCATATTTAAAATATTTAAAAAATATATAAAAAATATTTTCCTTATATTATCCCTCCGGATATCACTTTTGGACACTACTGTATTAAAATATGATATTATTTAAATGTATTTTAAATTTTTAAAATGATTTTATGTTTTTTGTTTTCTGTTCTATGGCTAAAGAAAGATTTCCCAGCACAATGTCTGTTGTTGATGTTTTCCTCTCATGATTTATATGTATCCTCTTAGAAAGGCATTAATCTTTCAGTACAGTTGATGTTGGCTTCGTTAGGCGTTTGGATTTGTGTTCCATATCCCTTTTATTAGGTGTTCCTATTGTGGCCTTACAACATTCACCTGTGTAGCGTCTCCATATCACTGAGCCCAGCCCTACCCACAATACTCAGGGAATGCAGTGTTACATCATCTCCAGCAGCTTTATCAGATCCTGGAACAGTGGAGGGTAGAGGACTCTCAAAGAGTGTTTTGTCTTTCCCAGGGCTTAGAACTCTCTGAACTCATGGCTTACCCCGTCCAGACACGGGTATTTGTTTACAGCGGCCCAAACTTGGGGCTTTTTATCACAAGCTGCGAGAGGCTTTGGGAAGAGGAAGTGCTATAGAGCCGGGCTTCTTATCAGCAGCTGGATACAAAAGCAGATTCTTTGGGTAATCCAGCTGTCTTCTTTCAATTATTAGTTAAATAAACAGCAAATAAGTCATTTGTCTGGCAATGGTGAGAATAATTAGTTATCATGACTAAATCATTATAATGGGGTTTTATAAGGCAATATACAGTGCATTCGTAAATTATTCACAGCGCTTCACTTTTTCCACATTTTATGTTACAGCCTTATTCCAAAATGGATTAAATTCATTATTTTCCTAAAAATTCTACAAACAATTCCCCATAATGACAACGTAAAAGGATTTTGTTTGAAATCTTTGCAAATATATTAAAAATAAAAACACGTTTCTCTGGTCAGATGAAACAAATTGAACGCTTTGGCCTGAATGGCAAGCGTCATGTCTGGAGGAAACCAGGCACCGCTCATCACCTGGGCAACACCATCCCTACAGTGAAGCATGGTGGTGGCAGCATCATGCTGTGGGGATGTTTTTCAGCGGCAGGAACTGGGAGACTAATCAGGATCGAGGGAAAAGATGAATGCAGCAATGTACAGAGACATCCTTGATGGAAACCTGCTCTGGCCCTCAGACTGGGGCGAAGGTACATCTTCCAACAGGACAACGACCCTAAGCACACGGCCAAGACAACAAAGGAGTGGCTACGGGACAACTCTGTGAATGTCCTTGAGTGGCCCGGCCAGAGCCCAGACTTGAACCCGATTGAACATTTCTGGAGAGATCTGAAAATGTCTGTGCACCGGCGCTCCCCATCCAACCTGATGGAGCTTGAGAGGTCCTGCAAAGAAGAATGGGAGAAACTGCCCAAAAATAGGTGTGCCTAGCTTGTAGCATCATACTCAAAAAGACTGAAGGCTGTGATTGGTGCCAAAGGCGCTTCAACAAAGTATTAAGGAAAGGCTGTGAATATTTATGTATACGTGATTTTTTTACTTTTTTTATTTTTAACAAATTTGCAAAGATTTCAAACAAACTTCTTTCATGTTGACATTATGGGGCATTGTTTGTATAATTTTGAGAAAAAAATAATGAATTTAATCCATTTTGGAATACGGCTGTAAACATAACAAAATGTGGAAAAAGTGAAGCGCTGTGAATACTTTACGGATGCACTTCAAAAGTTATTCCAAGATATCCAAACCGCTTGTATGTTATGTCCGTACATAGCACATGCTATATGTCAATTCATTTCCGCTGTTTTCTATTTTATTTACCTTGTTAAAGCTATATTTATTTTCTGTTTTGTCTATTTTGAGTACTGCATTGGTAATATTCTAAATAATAATTAAAAAAAAAAAATATATATATATAAATATCCCCTCTGGATATCACTTTTGGCCACTACTGTATTAAAATATAATATTATATTATTTAAATGTATTCAATTATTATTATTATTTGACATTTTAGTTGCGTAAATAAAATATATGTCTTTGGGAATTTTTGTATTTTTAAAATGATTTTACATTTTTGGTTTTCTATGCACTTTGCATATAAAATAAAACCTGTAGCTGTAGTTTGCCTTTTTTGCCAAATAATTTAGTCAGATAAATTAACCAAGTTTAGTGTTTGTTCTTCCCTCATATTTAAAATATTAAAAAAATATTTTATAAGTCATGAAAATAAAGCTTTTTTGACTCTGACTCTAATAACATCATCATCCACATCACAATATTAATATTTAACCACCACATAATTAAGTTAGAAATGTAATAATAATAATAATAGGATATAGTAAGATATAGCAAAGGATAAAAAATAATCCCACTCCTCCCACATGCCCTTCAATATAATTAAGTTATTATTATTAGTTTTAATCTAAGGCAATATAAAAATATAAAAGTTATTCCAAGATATCCAAACCGCTTGAACTTTATGTTTGCAACATGTTATATGTAAATTAATTTCCGCTGTTTTATTAACCTTTCTCCTATGCTTCCCTTCATTTCACTTCATTTCTTTTTTTTGCTCTATTTATTTTCTGTTTTGTCTAGTACTGTATTGGCAATATTGTAAATAATAAAAAATATATATAATATTTTCCTCATGGATATCACTTTTGGCCCCTACTGTATTAAAATATAATAATATAAATGTATTTATTTTATTTAATTATTATTATTTGACATTTTTTCTTTTTTTAAATGATTTAAATTAAGGTAGAAATGTAAAACAGGCCTATCATATATAGCAAGATAGGATAAAAAATAAAATAATAATCCCACTGCCCTTCAATATAATGAACACATTTTAAAAATCTGTATTTGAAGAAGGAATCCTGTTATTATAGGGCAAAATTATTCAGTGAAAAAATAAAAATGTGTAGTGGTTAGAAGTCACATTATGTGAGACGCTCGGGCTCTGGGAATGAATGGGTGCTGTAGATGCCCCGCCCCATCCGGTTCTCCCGTCCAATGAAAACGCGCGGTGCACCATGATGTGACGTCACGCACACTGGCGTCGTGTCCGGATTGGAATGTAACAGAGTAACAATCGGAACAACTGAGCAATAGGTGATCAAGGAACTCACTTGGTTTTATGTGCTAACGGGAAGCGTCCTGTGAAACGCGCTCGTGTTTGCGCGTAAAGGGAAACGTCGCTTTCCAGAGCCGGTGTCCCGATGAAGAGGAAATCCACTTCTTGCGCGTGTGAAGGTCCACGGAGAGCGCAGGAATAAGAGAAATGCAGGGATTCGTGAGGTTACGGTGAACTGTTATTGTCTCGGAGGTGAATGGAGTTGCGCTTTAGTTCGGGATAGTCTGGACGTGTGGTTTGGAAACGCCACCGCTCGTCGTATTATTAACGACTTTACGTGTTGTCCAGTGGGACCCCCTGCACTCCAAAGACCCCACGAGTCAGTGCCGCCGCAACTCTCCAGTGCGACGCGTTTTTATTACTCCGCCGCGGGAAAACTAAGTGAGTGAGTAAGCATACCTGGTTGTGTGTTGTTTATAATGATCTTAACAGGGACGGTTACTGTTACAGCTGCGCTGTGAAATGTCGCTACTAGACAGACGAGGGAGCGCAATGTAACATCGCCCACATGCGCTGGATCAATCGGAATCTGAAGAGGGAAGACGTGAGTTGTAGTAAATCCTCGCAGGCTGGAAGATGGCGGAGCAGTACTATAGCTGGAGGAGGTGGTGCTGCTGCTGCTGCTGCTGCTGCTGCTGAGGGACAAACTTCCAACCGCTTGAGATTTATTTGCAAACACCGCGATCTGGACACATGCAGGCCAAAAAACGATACCTGATCTCGCTCTTGACTGGCGCCTTTCTAGTTCTGCTCTTTTACTTCGGAGGAGGGGCGGTCCCGGGTCCGGCGGCCACGGGGTCCAGGAGCCGACATGGATATAATCGCCCTGATCAGCCGTGGCCGCACTTTTCGGATCCCTTACAACACTTCAGCCCGTGGGACCACTCGGACACGGAGGAGTACAACGTGCACATATCGCCCAGGCAGAAGAGAGACGTTAGCTCGAGCGTTTACAAGGGCAAGAGGTGCCGCATGAAATCATGCTTCGATTTCTCTCTCTGTCAAAGGAACGGATTCAAAGTCTACGTGTACCCGCAGCAGAAGGGCGAGAAGATCTCGGAAAGTTACCAGAACATTTTATCCACTATCGAGGGCTCGAGGTTTTACACTTCTGACCCTGGTCAAGCGTGTCTGTTCGTCCTGAGCTTGGACACTCTCGACCGAGACCAATTATCGCCACAGTACGTGCACAATCTCAAAACCAAGGTGCAGAGCTTGCCTCTTTGGAACAATGGTAGAAATCACCTCATATTTAATTTGTATTCGGGCACATGGCCCGACTACACGGAAGACTTGGGCTTTGACATCGGTCAGGCCATGCTGGCCAAAGCCAGCATCAGTACGGAGAATTTTAGACCTAACTTTGACGTATCCATCCCCTTGTTCTCCAAGGAGCACCCAAGGACCGGTGGGGACAGGGGGTACTTGAAATACAACACCATTCCACCTTTTAGGAAGTATATGTTGGTGTTTAAGGGGAAACGCTATTTGACCGGCATCGGCTCGGACACGAGGAATGCCTTATATCATGTTCATAACGCGGAGGATGTAGTTCTTCTCACCACCTGCAAACATGGCAAAGACTGGCAGAAACACAAGGACGCGCGATGTGACAAGGACAACGCCGAGTATGACAAGTAAGTCTTCACATTTATTTATATTTCAGAAACCACACGGAACTGTCATTATAGACATTAAACCGTGCGCTTGTTACACTTATAGCCTTCTTGTTTCATACTTTAATTTCTCCTGGTTAGTCAGGGTTCGAGTAAATTAACTTAACTAGCTTACCTGTGAAAATGCCGCCATTTTGGTTGCATCCCTGTTCTAACGGTTTTAACGGTTTCCTTCAGAAGCGCGGGAAAGTATTAAGTGCGTGAATGTTTAATAAGGTAAACACTGAGGCACTTTATGATTGGTTGTCTGTTACTCTCTGTGACATTTGTAGGGTTAAAACCTTGCTTAAAGGGACAGTTCACCAAAAAATAAATTTACACACACTCGTGTTGTTCCAAACCTGTACGAGTTTCTTTCTGCTGTCGAACACGAAAGAAGATATTTTGAGAAATGTTGGTAGCCGTTTGATTTGCCAGCATTCTTCAAAATATCTTCTTTTTGTGTTCAACAGAAGAAACAAACTCGTACAAGTTTGGGTGAGTAATTTGCGTTAACTTTAACTATAGATATACAGAGTTTTTAAAACCGCGTTTAAACAAGATAAAGCTCAAACTCAAAAGCCTGTGATTTATTTTGGGAAAGTTGCCTTTTGCCATCTGGGTCACAATTTACTTTATTGTTTGCAATGTGTACAGTGTAATTACATAAATACTAAGTATGCACTTGTTTCGTAATTACACTTTCTTGCTGTTGTGATTATAACTTCGAATACAAGTTGGACCACACGAAAGAGGTTTTGTCATGTGTCACGCTGTCCAATTTACTCAGCGACGTGAGTTTTTTTGAAGCAGTGCTTCATGTGCCATGGAGACCGGCAGGGCTGTGTTTTTACCCTGGATTGCGAAACGCTTTTATTGCTTTAGAAAGCCATTGACATGACAAACACATTCCCAGGTACAGTAGTGAGCTGTAATCATTTCTGTTTTAATATCCCAACACTATTGCGCTCATTTTAAAACACGTCCTCCACCATGGGAGTTTCACCCTAATCTCAGCTATTATAGCAACCCAATCTGGATATGTCTGGACACGTCTCATATGCTCGAAATATAACAAGCTCTCAACAGAGAGTACGGACGTGCGACCCTGCATAATTAGAAAGCTGACCCAGTGTAAATAAACCATAATTGGAATCTTTTTTTGTCCTGAAATGTTAACACGCTCACAAGTAGATCCGTCACGCTAGCCACGACTTCTGATTAAACGGATAGAAGTTAATCAATAATCCACTTTTAACTGTTGCCGTTCGCTAAAAGTGAATGGATTGCATAGTCAAGCACGTTGAATCACAATCCGTTACTGATAATTTCACTGTACATTGTGTGAGGGTAATTACCTGGTGCATAGCACTTCAAACCAGCCTGAGTGCTCATTAATGGGATTTCAGACTCAGCACCTAGAGGAAGTCAGCGCTCTTCCTCCCGCGCCATAGCCCACTCCTGGTTAGTCATGGCACTAATGCTGGTCGGTGTGCAGATATTTTTGGCACCATGTTTCTCCCTCCCATGATGTTGCTGAGGTGCTTCTCAGCAGGATGTGGTGCTGTTAATTGGGGTGTGTGTGTGTGTGTAAGGCAGAACAGCTGTTTGGAACATGAGTGAGCTGAGCCATGCAAAAATGACCCAGCTTGACGGGTCTGCAAAACATTTTTTTGTATTAGGTTGCCATTTGACAATGTTTCTTTGGCAGTCTCCAAAATACTTGTTTTATTCTTCTGCTTCTCCTTTAATTCCCCAGAAGTATTGGAGCTTTTTTACAGGTTGACTGCATGATTTTCCAGCTTTTAAAATGACTTGCATGTGAGCCTTCCAGACTTGGCACCGCGATTGAAATTCCTCCATGCCACGGTTTGGAATTTACCAAGCTGGAATATCTCATCAGTGCCAAGCATTATTAAACAATAGATTCATTCAGTACTGTGTCACAAAGCACAGCGCTGGTCACTTCCCCAGCTGGAAGAGTGGAGGAAATCCAATCTGCCTCGGTGTGATTTGTGGAAGTTGTCACATTGATCTGATACAGATGAAGGAAATGATTTCAAATCCCCCTGTTGCAAACGATATTCAGTCTGGTATTAGACTCTGTCCCTTTTTTTTTCTTTTTTTGTGCTATAAAATTGTATAAATCTTGTTTCCTGGAAAATGCGTCACTGCATAGATTATAGAAGGGTAATATTTGCAATGTCAACATTTTCCCCTTACAGTGTTTTTTCCTCCTTTAATACCTAACCAGATTTCCAGACTTTATTAACTGTGTCCCTTGGCTGCTTCTCACAAGGCCATTCAAAGACACCGCAAGGACCTAATTTAATATTACATCTCTTAGCCTCTTTAATCACTCCAAGAACACAAAAGCAAACAAACAAACTAGTTTCTCCACCTTTAGTTGAGGGATGGCTTTCTGTTGGTGTGAATGTAGGGTTATACTGTGGTAAACAGGATGAAGTTGCATTAGTGTTTGTTGTTCAGGGCTCCAGACTGCGACCAAATGGTGCCATTTTACGACCTTTTTTCCTGCTGGTGCGATTAAATTTTGTTAGAGGTCGCACTGGTGACTCCACCACGGTGCCCAACTGATAAGAGCTGACATATGTTACATATGAGAAACATCAAACCGCGAGCTCATACACGGGCCGATCTCGATCACGCCACACCGTTACTACACAGCGCTGGGAGATCCAGTGAGGAAGTGTTTGAATTCACCACAGAATTAATAACATCGCTACTGTGAGATCTAGTGGAAGCGTTCGGCGCAGAATTCTCTGTTATAAACCACAGATATCAGATCAAACAGAGACCAGGAGAAACATTGAGCCATGAATTGCTGTTTCCATCCACCTATTTTTATGCGCATATTGCATCAAAAAATGCTGATTGGAAACGGCAAGATGCGCATAAAAACTTTCTATCTGATACGAAAACATACGCATAAACTACGATAGAAATGTATTTACAGAATAAATTCCTCGATGCGCATAAAAAAAAAATCACGTGACAAAGCATCTGAAATGCTGTTTTGGTCAGAAGTCTGTTGTCAAAGATGCTCTGTATACACTCACCTAAAGGATTATTAGGAACACCATACTAATACTGTGTTTGACCCCCTTTCGCCTTCAGAACTGCCTTAATTCTACGTGGCATTGATTCAACAAGGTGCTGAAAGCATTCTTTAGAAATGTTGGCCCATATTGATAGGATAGCATCTTGCAGTTGATGGAGATTTGTGGGATGCACATCCAGGGCACGAAGCTCCCGTTCCACCACATCCCAAAGATGCTCTATTGGGTTGAGATCTGGTGACTGTGGGGGCCATTTTAGTACAGTGAACTCATTGTCATGTTCAAGAAACCAATTTGAAATGATTGGAGCTTTGTGACATGGTGCATTATCCTGCTGGAAGTAGCCATCAGAGGATGGGTACATGGTGGTCATAAAGGGATGGACATGGTCAGAAACAATGCTCAGGTAGGCCGTGGCATTTAAACGATGCCCAATTGGCACTAAGGGGCCTAAAGTGTGCCAAGAAAACATCCCCCACACCATTACACCACCACCACCAGCCTGCACAGTGGTAACAAGGCATGATGGATCCATGTTCTCATTCTGTTTACGCAAAATTCTGACCATCTGAATGTCTCAACAGAAATCGAGACTCATCAGACCAGGCAACATTTTTCCAGTCTTCAACTGTCCAATTTTGGTGAGCTCGTGCACATTGTAGCCTCTTTTTCCTATTTGTAGTGGAGATGAGTGGTACCCGGTGGGGTCTTCTGCTGTTGTAGCCCATCCGCCTCAAGGTTGTGCGTGTTGTGGCTTCACAAATGCTTTGCTGCATACCTCGGTTGTAACGAGTGGTTATTTCAGTCAAAGTTGCTCTTCTATCAGCTTGAATCAGTCGGCCCATTCTCCTCTGACCTCTAGCATCAACAAGGCATTTTCGCCCACAGGACTGCCGCATACTGGATGTTTTTCCCTTTTCACACCATTCTTTGTAAACTCTAGAAATGGTTGTGCGTGAAAATCCCAGTAACTGAGCAGATTGTGAAATACTCAGACCGGCCCGTCTGGCACCAACAACCATGCCACGCTCAAAATTGCTTAAATCACCTTTCTTTCCCATTCTGACATTCAGTTTGGAGTTCAGGAGATTGTCTTGACCAGGACCACACCCCTAAATCCATTGAAGCAACTGCCATGTGATTGGTTGATTAGATAATTGCATTAATGAGAAATTGAACAGGTGTTCCTAATAATCCTTTAGGTGAGTGTATTTCCCTCCTAAAACTCTTACACGACTGCATTCCCAAACAGCAGCATCTGCCTCTGAAAGCAAGGCAACAAGTTTGAGACTCACAAGTTTCTCTGAGACGCAAATCATTTATTATATAGGAAAATTATTATATATGGTGGCTTCTCCTATGTTTCTTAGTGATTTTTTTTTTTAATTGTATTTTTTTTTTTTTTTCGCTAGTTTATCAGGAAGTGACGATTATGTTCTCTTCGACACACTGGATGGAAACGGTGCTTTATTTGCAAATGTTTTATGCGATATTGCAATTTTGCATTACATTCGCAACTTTGGATGGAAACCTAGCTAATGATGTTCAGGAGTTTCAGTCCACAAATCACCAACATTCACTATGGATTTAATGTAGTAACACCACATTGTGGCAGAAATAGTTTTTTATTTTTATTTTTATTTTTTTTACATTATTCATCTCAGGGTTTGTACAACCCTTTGAGAGTGAAATTCAAGCACTTTTCAAGGGCTTCACTCTTTTTCCAGCACTTCAAAGCTCTAAATATTATCCAATTTTAATATGATAATTTGCAAAACTAAAAGTTTTAAGGTGTAGGAAAACACACTGTGGCAAACAAGCACTTTTATTACAAAAAAGACGTGAATTTACCACTATAACCGGTAGACGGCAGCAGAGGAGCATGCATTGACTTATTAGCCATTTCCACTCCTCTCATGAAATAAAATAAAAATAAAGCAGAATATTTACATTTTCCCTATAAAAGTTAGGTTTTGCACATTATTGTTGTTAATAAAAGTTAATTTTATCTGCATGTCAATTCAAGCTCAGCGCTTCACTGTTACATTACCAATAAACAAACATGTAATATTATTAGTAACTGCACTTATTAACAAAACCATAGTAATTTTATTATTAAATTAACTTTGATACATTTTCCTCCAGTGCAACCAAATCAGGTTCAGGTGCCACTGCTCAATGTTAGTCTGGAGCCCTGTTGTTATGAAAGGGATGTAGTTTTAATTTGTTTAAAACGAGGCACTTCTGTCTGCTCTATCCCACTGTTTTTGTTATTTGTTTCTGTTGTCACATTAATAAATCATGAATTTTTCATGATCTCACCTCAGTCAGATAAAGTAGTGGCCCAAGCTTGTGTGACAAATGCTAATGTGAGGTAATTAGCCTGAAAAGAGTTCTGCTTAATTACTGTTAGTTGATTATATATTTTCTGTGCATAATGTGCTTGTGCTAAGGCTGGCTTTATCTGATCGCAGCACTGGATAAATTGCATGTTAAAGCGAGGAGTTAATTTGTGTGTTGTTTGGTTTGTAGTGTTTCCTTCACAGATGAGCTTTGAAGGTTTCTGCTCACTGTAATTGAATGATTTTTGATCTGTAAAAGATCACTGGAGAGGTTGAGGCCTTGATATTATCCCAGTGTTATGTGTATTTGTGGGTGGTCAACACCCCCCGTATTGTCCATCCCTGTCTGGGAGCCGCGACTCAATGACCCACTTTCAGTGGGATTACCACAGTAAAATTCCCTCCGGCCACAGAAAAAAGACCACCAGGCGGGTTTGGAAACGTCCATTGCAGTCTAAACTGGTGCAAGTCAATTATTACTAAGTGTAACTACAACCAACTCTTGGGGAAAAAATGTGCATGCTTTGAAGTTAAGTTCTGAATGTTAAAATCTAGTACAAGCCGTAGCTTTAGAACTGGCAGTAACGGAACGCAAAAAAGATTATTTTTATCCAAAACCTGTCAATGAGCGTTTGAAGAGTATGAATTAATAAGTGGGATTTAGAATCGGAAAAGCATCTTTCATTCATTCTCCATGCGCTGGCAGGAAAACAACATGTTTTCTGAAAGGAATTTGCAGGCCATTGATTGGTTTACAGTTGCTTTCTAAATGTATCTGAAGTGTGAATACACTCTTTCTCGGTAAGAGGTTTTGATAATTTCTCCCAACTAGGGGTGTAACAATATATATCGTGCCACAATATATCGCAATGCAACATGTATTGTGAATAGTTAATATGTGAAGGAAAAATTCACGTTTACAGAGTAATGCTGTTTCATGCATTCTGCCTTATTTACACTGTTAAAGAGTTGATTCTCATGCTTAACATGGACAGAATTTGGACGTTGGACGGATGACAGAGGATTTCTGTGCCAAATACAGTCCTTCAGGAACAAGTTTGAGAGTTTTTTTTAGAGTATGGTCCTGTATGACTTCATAAAGTTCGGAATTTGTTATATGGGCAGTTCTCCCGGATATGTGCGTACACACACACACACACACACACACACACACACACCGAGAGCAAGAGTGCATCCATCAATGAGCTTCGTTTGGGTTACGCATGGTTTTTAGACCATGAAATCAACAATGTCACTAAAGAAGTGTGTTTCTGGTGTGAGGGAAAGATCACCTTGTTCAGCTTCCCAAATAACCCAGAGTTAAGGGAACAGTGGATGCAGTTTGTGTTTCCGGAGTTCTGCAAGTGTGTGTGTTTGTTCCCGGTCATGAGTGGAAACCGCAGGTGGTGAGTGAAACTGCATCAAATGTGTGTGTTTTGTTGGCAATCGGCGTGTAAGTGCATATAATGTGAACAACACAAACGTATAGAGCATAGGTCACTAACAGGCGGACCGCGTTCCGGGTCCGGACCCAGAAACCGTCCCATACGGACCCAGACCTACAGCCAAAACAGAAGGTTAAAACCTGACAGAGCGCTGCTATTTTAACCGGTGCAGCTTTTGTAGTCTTTACGGTAGTGGTAGTGGAAACGCACAGACCAATTGCATGCGAGTTAAGCCACGTGATACCACTCAGCCAATCAAGTCTCTGTTTTCAAGGCGGTAAACTACAGTGCAGACAGATGAGAGAGTTAGAGGCAAGTTACACATGAAAAGACGGTAGAAAGAAAAAGAAAGATAGCGATACATGTAGAGAAGAGGGAGAGAAATAGACGACTGAGGCGGAGAAAAGAAAGAGATACAGACGAGAGTGCCGGAAAAAGTTGAGAAACAGGCGAGTGAGACGGAGAGAGGGAGAGAAACGGGCGAGTGAGACGGAGAGAGGGAGAGAAACAGACGGGAGAGAGGGAGAGAAACGGGGGAGAGAGACGGAGAGAGGGAGAGAAACGGGCGAGTGAGACGGAGAGAGGGAGAGAAACGGGCGAGTGAGACGGAGAGAGGGAGAGAAACGGGCGAGTGAGACGGAGAGAGGGAGAGAAACGGGCGAGTGAGACGGAGAGAGAGGGAGAGAAACGGGCGAGTGAGACGGAGAGAGGGAGAGAAACGGGCGAGTGAGACGGAGAGAGAGGGAGAGAAACGGGCGAGTGAGACGGAGAGAGAGGGAGAGAAACGGGCGAGTGAGACGGAGAGAGAGGGAGAGAAACGGGCGAGTGAGACGGAGAGAGAGGGAGAGAAACGGGCGAGTGAGACGGAGAGAGAGGGAGAGAAACGGGCGAGTGAGACGGAGAGAGAGGGAGAGAAACGGGCGAGTGAGACGGAGAGAGAGGGAGAGAAACGGGCGAGTGAGACGGAGAGAGAGGGAGAGAAACGGGCGAGTGAGACGGAGAGAGAGGGAGAGAAACGGGCGAGTGAGACGGAGAGAGAGGGAGAGAAACGGGCGAGTGAGACGGAGAGAGAGGGAGAGAAACGGGCGAGTGAGACGGAGAGAGAGGGAGAGAAACGGGCGAGTGAGACGGAGAGAGAGGGAGAGAAACGGGCGAGTGAGACGGAGAGAGAGGGAGAGAGAAACGGGCGAGTGAGACGGAGAGAGAGGGAGAGAAACGGGCGAGTGAGACGGAGAGAGAGAGAGAAACGGGCGAGTGAGACGGAGAGAGAGGGAGAGAAACGGGCGAGTGAGACGGAGAGAGAGGGAGAGAAACGGGCGAGTGAGACGGAGAGAGAGGGAGAGAAACGGGCGAGTGAGACGGAGAGAGATGGAGAGAGGGAGAGAAACGGGCGAGTGAGACGGAGAGAGGGAGAGAAACGGGCGAGTGAGGCGGAGAGAGGGAGAGAAACGGGCGAGTGAGGCGGAGAGAGGGAGAGAAACAGGCGAGTGAGATGGAAAGAGACTGAGAGAGGGAGAGAAACAGGCGAGTGAGGCGGAGAGAGGGAGAGAAACAGGCGAGTGAGACGGAGAGATGGAGAGAAACAGGCGAGTGAGATGGAAAGAGACGGAGAGAGGGAGAGAAACAGGCGAGTGAGGCGGAGAGAGAGAGAAACAGGCGAGTGAGACGGAGAGAGGGAGAGAAACAGGCGAGTGAGACGGAGAGAGGGAGAGAAACAGGCGAGTGAGACGGAGAGAGGGAGAGAAACGGCGAGTGAGATGGAAAGAGACGGAGAGAGGGAGAGAAACAGGCGAGTGAGGCGGAGAGAGGGAGAGAAACAGACGAGTGAGACGGAGAGAGGGAGAGAAACAGGCGAGTGAGACGGAGAGAGGGGGAGAAACAGGCGAGTGAGACGGAGAGAGGGAGAGAAACAGGCGAGTGAGACGGAGAGAGAGGGAGAGAAACGGGCGAGTGAGACGGAGAGAGGGAGAGAAACAGGCGAGTGAGACGGAGAGAGACGGAGAGAGGGAGAGAAACGGGCGAGTGAGACGGAGAGAGGGGGAGAAACAGAAAGGGACATTCAAGCTGTTCCTCCCTTTGTTTTATTTTCCTGAAGTTAAGCACTTTATTTGAACTTGCACATTTTTCACATTTTATTTATTTTCTCTTATTTTGAAATGTAGCCCTTTTATTTATTTAACGAGAGAACGTTATACATATCTCATGCCCGTAGTCAGGGGGGATTCGAACGAACCTGACAAATAATCTGGGGACCATGCCCCCCAACCCCCCTAAATAGGGTGTGCATGTGTGCGCTCGTGCACGCACGATAGGCCAAAAAAATAGAGCACCTTGGTTTGCTGACCAATTATAAGTTAGTGATCCTACAAATGTTAATTGCGTGACTTCTTCAAGACTTCATATTTCACAACATGAAACAAAAACATGTCAGCTTAATAGTTCTGTCACGTGAATTTGTGATTTAAACTTTGTGGGGAAGTTTTGATTATCCATGCCAAATAATAAACACTCCACACAGTGTGTTTGGACTGAAAAAGGTGGATAAAAAGTCACCAAAATGAAGTATTTGAACCTCATAATTAAATACATAATGAGACTGGGGGGCTACGGGCCTGTATCTACAGTCATACATATGTTACGTGACAATAAATATTGTCAAAAGGTTTTTGAATTGTACTGAATTTATTTGATTTGACAGTCAGGTATTGATTACATGCAGATGTTGGTACAACTACTAGACAAATTAAATGTATATCACACTAACTAGTTAGACATTATGATCTTCCGGACCTTTGCTTCAAGACATTTTCTCTAACTGGACCTCTTTAAATTTTAGTTGAATATCCCTGGTATAGAGAATCGAAAGTTATCGTGTGTGCGTGTGCGTGTGCGCGTGTGCGTGTGCGTGTGACTCTTTAGCTCCGCCCACTGCACGCCTCCACGAGCTCGGCTGTTTTCTGAAAGAATCAGTACAGTGTATGTGTCTTTTATAAATGTGATTAAACTAAAGACTCTTGGGAGATATGAAGGATCAACACTACTCTATAGGGACTCAAGATTAACACGAGACTGGCAGAAACTGTGTGTGTTATGCCCTCTTTAAACCACTATATAATGTATAATATAGCAATGGGGGAATATTTGTGGGTCCTGATGCCAAATGTCTTGCTACCAGTAAAACGTGGCCTACATTATTTTAAATATATCTAGTCAGTGACAGACAGAGTGCAAGCATATTCGTCTCAAAATAATACATCTAAAATAATATTATTTTTATTCTGGTGTCACCATTGTCCTGTGCATTGTACCAGCACCAACTCCAAGCCTATTAATTTCCACCCCCAATGCCAAATTTAGCATTTTAATCTACAGTACATTTTTTGTTAACCTTTTACCGTACGTTTTGGTGTATCGCAATAATATCGTATCATGATACGTATCGAATCGTGACATGAGGGTATCGTTACACTCTTACTCCCAACATTAATATGTTGCATTTATTTGATTAAAAATACCGTAAAATTTAAAATAGCTGTTCTCTATGTGAATATATAGTAAAGTGTAATTTATTCCTGTGATCAAAGCTGAATTTATCATCATTACTCCAGTCTTCAGTGTCACATGACCCTTCAGAAATCATTCTTTGCTGCATCCTTGCTGAATAAAACTGTTAATTACCAACTTTTCAATGGTAGTGCACAAAAAAGCAATAGCCAATGGCTTCACTCACATTATTTTTGTCTTGAGGTGTTTATCTGCTGGAGCGGCAGCTGAAATGATGACCCGTGACCATTAGCCACGGCCTTTAAATCCAGCTCTCAGGAGAGAAAGTTTTCCACTACTGCTGAGGTTTTCGCCGTCTGTAGATCAGCCTCACAGCGTAACACAGCAGTTTGCATGTTTTGAAGTGCTAAAAGAAGCAATCCACTCTTCCTCAGTGCCAGACTTGTCAGATCCAGCTTCGCACTCGTTCTGGGACCTATGAAAACATCTGCAGCAGTCAAATGTTTGGAAGTGCAGGTGTCATTTAGTGTTGTTAAAATGCTAGTAGTTTTAGTCACAGATGATTTTGAAAAGATGGATCCCATAAGTGTTCAGAATGTCTTTTTTGCTGTAAATTAGAGCTGCACGATTCTGGATAAGGATTTTTCAAACAGATATCACGATTCTAAACGGACAACTAAACGAAATAACACAGACAAGGCTTTAAAGGGTTAGTTCACTCAAAAATGTAAATTCTGTCATTAATTCCTCTCCCTCATGTCGTTCCAAACCCGTAAGACCTTCAATCATCTTCAGAACACAAATTAAGATCATTCTGATGAACTCCGAGAGCTCTCTGACCCCTCCATAGACAGCAATTTAACACTTTCAAGGCCCAGAAAGGCAGTAAAGACACCGTTAAAATAGTCCATGTGACTCCAGTGGTTCAACCTTAATTTAATGAAGCGACGAGAATACTTTTTGTGCGCAAAACCCCTCAAAAATAAGGACTTTATTCAACGATCTCTTCTCGTCTGTGCCCGTCTCATACGCTGTTGACGTAGTAAATACAGTGCGTTATAAGCAACCCAAACTCACAGCATATTAGGGGTGTAACGGTACACAAAACTGACGGTTCGGTACAGCAGGGGAGAGAAAACTAAACACAAAATTGCTTTTTATTTATTTTTATTAAACCGTAGATTACTGAACACATTGTGTCTGTCCTTAAATGAATTCAATTATAACTAAAAGTTTCTTAAAGATAGTGCTGTAAACTATAGGGAGCCCTTACTTACACATTACTATAATATTAAAGGTTAACAACAGAGCCCAACTATTAGCTTAAATTCGGCTGCTATTCATGTTTAGATATAATAATCAACACTCAAACAACAGTGTGCAAACATGTAAACATAAGGCAGTTTTTGCATTAACTTCTAATTATAAAATAGTTTTTACTCCAATTTGTTGTTGAAATATAATCATTTATACACAGTGGCTGTCATTTTCATGACAGGTTAATTTAAACAGGTTCAGTAGAATATGATGAATATATCGGCTAATATAGTGCATATATTCAGTGAAAGAGTTGATTTCTTTAGTGAACTCACAGCTGTGGACACTGAATGACTTCTGAGGGAAATGTGATGCTACGGGACATTGTTTACAAGCTGTTTTATTGACGTCTTTCCGCGGTTGAAACACAGTGATTACACCACATATGATACGCTTCAGTAAGTTGTAATGGATCCTCAACACACCTTCAGATGTTCATTCATGTTTATTCTTTGACTATGACGATCACATTCACTCGCGCGCCTATACAGTGATCCGTCACGCCACATTAAACGCGTCTCAACTGCATTTATCGTTTGAATTTTGTGATAAAATGGACAGAATACTTCATATGTTCATGTGGGAACGCTGATTGAAGTATGTTCCACGTGTAAAACAAGCCTAATGTTAACCGTTAAAGGTTGCATTCGGAACCGTTCGGTACACACGTGCACCGTACGGGAAGCCCTGTAGCGAAACGGATCGGTGCGAATACGTGTACCGTTACACCCCTACAGCATATGCAGAGATGGAGTTTGAGACGCGCTCCACGAATGTAAATGATAACCGTTCATGTGGAGTCTCTTCAATTTAATGATTCAATGACAAATACAGTTTTTTAAGTCACTTGTTGCCACGATGTAATTGATACAATCTTTATTTGAAGCATCGAGTTACTTTCAAAAACGTGATTTGCTCTGTTGCTACCGTAGACATCAGTGTTTATATCAGAACTATACACTTTTATCCAGTCCTCCTATGATCATCTGAATGATTGCAACACTGAAATAATGATACTGTGTTAAGGCTGTGCAATATGGACAAAATATATACATTTATCTTTTGCGATTCTGGCAATTGTTTTTGCTTTTTCTAACATGCTACATTCTAAATGTATTCAGTGCACAAGAAGTGCATAACAAAACATTTCACAATGAAATAACAGTATTAACAGCTTGATAGACAGTCTTTAAAACAGACATCATAAAGTAATCATAAAAATCATAATTTATTTTATCAAAAATAAAAGGTTAACTAACCAAAATTCCAGTCATAACAATAAATAAACTTAAAAATATTTCACAATGAAATGACATACTGTACATATTAACATATACAATTGTAATAAATTGTCTTAAAAACAGACATCATAAAATAAATTAAGGTTAACTAACCAATAAATAAAAACGAACAGAATTCAAAACCCAAAAATAGATTGCTCTCTTAAAGTTTTTTTGCAGGAAAAACGCCATTTCTGGTGCTATTTGTTAACAATTAGTTAATGCATTAGCTAAAATGAACTAACAATGAGCAGTACTAATACAGCATTTATTAATGTTAGTTCATGTTAATTTTAGCATTTACTAATACATTAAAATCAAACGTTGTCACTGTTAACATTAGTTAATGCACCATGAACAGATATTCATGTTAGTTCATGGTGCATTAACTAATGTAAACAGTGGCAACGTTTGATTCGTGTTATTGTTACGTACTGTTGATATGCAGGCACCATGTCTTTGCATATATGATGGGTGATTGCGTCGGTGTGCCGTTTCCATCCTTTCTCAAATGCTTGAACGATGGATACTTGTTCAGTCGGTTCAGGCTGGCTTTGAGGCGTTTCGATGGATTTTGTCGACATGCATTGATCATACAGTTTTTGGCGCTGTTTAAAGTGTTGGAACAGGTTTGTAGTATTGCCCCGTTTTGTTGCAATAATCATTTCACAGGTCTTGCTCTGTGACACATCCTCTCTCCTGAATCCAAAATGCTCCCAAACAAATGTTGAATTTCTCTTTGGCACCAAATCATTTTCTTCTGACCTGAATCCATATTTCATGTTCTTTCCTCCCGTTCGCCTATTCTGCTCAGCTTCGTCTTAATTCGCCGTGAGCTCTGATTGATTAACATCTTAAACATGAGCACAAGAACGTTATTCTGCATTAAAATATAAATTAATTAATTAATTAAATCACAGCCTTATGCGGTTTAGAAATCACATGCTCAAAAAGCTGTTTCATATCTATATATTTTTTTTTAAAACATAAAAGAAGCTTAAGAAACCAATATCCACAAACGACCATCAATACACAAGTTATCCTCTCCCCTCCCAGAAACAAAAATATTGCATATAACATAATTACAAAAAATTAGGACATTAGTCCAAGCCAGGTCCAACATTCATATCTATACATGCCAACGGCTCTCTCTGAATGCTCGCTTTGATTTTGTCAAATGTTTAATAGACACAGACGAATCGTTGACATTAAGGAGCGAGATTGCATGGCTGTTTGAAACGAGCTCGCCATCTTTTACCGATTAATCGTGCAGCTCTAAGTATACATAACACAATGCACAATTGAATATTCAAAGGATTAAAATCACATTGTGCATCACAATTTCAGCTGAAGCATGAATTGTTGTCGTCCGACTTGTTCATTAGAAAGCTGCTGGTTTGGGTGGTAATTTGCAGGACTTGTTGCCTCTTTATTAGTCGTATCATGGACTCCAGTGTTGAAACAAAGCTCTCACAGTTCGGCCTGCAAGGAGCAAAAACAAACATTTTTCATCTCTGTTCTGAGGAATCTGAAGGGGAATTGCTTAAATTCTTTGTATTGCCTTTTTTGTGTGTCATACAAGTCTACCGGGAGACTGTATGGGACAGTGGGGGGTTGCTATAGAAAGAGCGTTTTGTTTAAGTGCTAGCTGATCTAATGGCTCGCGCCCAAGCCGTTTTATGGTTTGACTTGCCTACCTCTCCAGTGAAACGGCTCTCTTGGCCCCGGGCGCTGAGGGGCTCCTTTGTGCGAAAGTTTGCTCAGATTCTTTCGCAGCCTGTGCCTTGTTGACACCGCGGCCCCTTCTCATCCCCCACAGGAACCCCCGTCCTCTGCCAAAAGCTCTGAAACAACTTCCCCTCCCCCTCCAGACTTCCCATGTTTTTTCCCCCTCAGAACTCGGATTCACAACAGTGAAACAAGCCCGATTTCTGCCAATGCTTTTGAATTCTGGAAGGAATCAAACAAAGAGACGCTGGCAACTCTTGTTTTGTGGCTTCCATGATACTTCATGGTTCAGTGCCTGAGCCGTGTGGATTGTTATAGGAATATTCCCAAAAATTCAAATTCTTTTATTATTTACTCTCCCTCATGTCGTCCTTTTCTTCTGCTAAACACCAAAAAAAATTCCCTGTTGTTTTGGCCCCCATTGACTTTCATTTGTATGTGCAAAAACATTCTTCAAAATATCACTGTAAACCTGAATAAGTTGGGCTAACTTAACTCAAAAAAAAAATTATTTATGTAACTGATTATGTCCCCAATTTTAAGTAAGCAGAACGATCAAGGTTTGAGTTAGTAGTACTTGTGCGCACATGTTAATAGTACTGATTTGCTAACTCATACATTTTGATAGCAATTAACTTAAAATATTTAGTTATTAACCTTTTTATTTTGAGTTCTTGCAAATCAAATGTTATTTACTTCACTGTAAACCCTTTTTAGTTAAGAAACTCGATTTTTATTTTCTACTCATACATTTTTACTAACTTGAAGTATTTGAGTAAGCTAATTCATGCATTGAACATAAAAATATCATGCAATCTCAAATTTTTTGTAGTGGGAACTTGACTAGCTTTAACTAGCTAATTTAATAAATGCCACCTTGCTAACTGGTTACACAATGCTTTGGTAGCATTAGTTGCTGAATGAGGGCATCAATATAATACATTTAACATAAATCTGTTCTCAAACTAAGCTCATGCTCCACTCGTCACCCTAAAAAAAACCAACATAACAGAAACTCATCTAAACTAGCATAACAAAACATTAAACACCACTAAATCTCCAACTTAACGTTAATCTTGCACACAAAAAAACCACATAACACTTAATTTTGGCATTTATTGTCTCTTTTGAGTGTCATGGCAAAGCATGCTGGGAAATATAAATCCCAGCCCAGTTTCGGTTAAAAATTTAAGTTTGCCTAAATTAAAAGAAACAAGTTCATACAATTCAGATTACTTAAAATGTGTCCGTTTTGTGAACTCAAAAGAAAAAGAAAGTTCTAAATACTCATAAATGTGAATTAGTTTAATTTGAGTTGAGTTCATTATTTTGAGCGTTAGGGTTTACAGTGTACATAACACCCTGGCATAGTGACGACAAGCGTTGGTTAACACCTTTATTGATGCAGTTTTCCTTGCACAGGAAGTAATGGTTTAATTATTACTTACTCCAAGGTCTCATAACACGCTTATGAATGTTTATAGAGTGTGTGGGGTGAAGTTACGCTTTGACTGCCCTAATCTGATGCTACATCCAGTCTTTAAAAAGAAAGAACCTTGAAGTGAAAATCGGTTTTTCACATAGATGTCACTGAAGGGTCTTGTTTTGTGGGGTCAGTGGTTGTAACCTAGACATTTTACATGTTCTATAAATAATACGATGTCAAGGATTGCAAAGTAGTCGAGAAATCTTTTCAAATGATTCAGAGCTTTGAACCGAGCAGGATTCAGTTTTTTTAATTTTTTTTTATTAATTTCAGGTGTATAAATGGATTGTTTCATGATAATTACATTTTGGCTGCTGATTAATTGTCCTAAAAATAATGTAATTATCCATTTTCTTCACGTCTCTTTCAATGTAAGTCTAACACACACACACACACACACCTTAAGAAGTCATTTTTACTCGAATTTTTTTCACTCTTTAATGTTTTATAAGGCTTTGAAAATATTGCACATGGGTAGAACGACGTGAATATTACATATTTATTTAATATTTGTATCTTTTTGATCCACTTTAGTCTTAGTTCACTTTTCATTCTCAGTTGTTTTTTGTAACAGAGTTTCTTATGCTGACTGTTATAAAGGGCCCTATGAAAGGACCCCGTTTGGTTTTTTTTGGTTTTTTTTTCTCCCAAATAATTTGTTTTCCATTATTTTTTTCTAAACTCTGATTTAATGGTTAAATTAAATATTAGTCATCAAAAAGCATGTCCAATTAATTGCTTGTAAAACGTATACAATTTAACAACAGTTTATTAAAAGTTTAATAATTATATATATATATATATATATATATATATATTTATATATATATATATATATTTATATTTATAGTTATATATATATTTATATTTATATATATATTTATATATATATTTATATTTTTTTTAGGGCCCTATAAATACATTTTATTGTTTTAAATTCAGTTGTATTTTACCCAAAGTCAATGTTTTCTGTTTTAATTTTTCTGCATTCTATTTGAATTAAATTTTCAAAAAATCATGTCTAATCAATTAATTCATAAATATAATAACTTAAAAAAAATATATAATAAATGTTAAATTTATATCTGTATTTATAATATATAATAATAATAATATTATTATTATTATTATTTATTTTTGTAAATCATAGTAGGGCCCTATGAAATGTTTTATATCTTATCAAATGAAAGCATAAAACATTAACACTTTTTTTTTTAAAATTGTAATTAAATGAACTTTACGGGAGTTCCATTCTACTGTACAATAGTAATAATTCTCACAATATTTTAAACTGAACTCTTATTTTGACAGGTTGTTGTTGTGAAGACCTTTGAGTTTGAAATTGTTAATTTGGTGTTTTATTTAAAATTAAAATATTCAAGTGCAAAATGTCAATTGAAATTGAAAATGTACAATGATAAGTTATCTCAAGGCCTAGCTGTAAACATACAGCTTCTACATAGACATCCCTAGCCAGGGATCACATAAAGCCAGCTGTATAATGCTCCAGAACTTATGTATGATTTGGTGAACCTGACCTTGACTGTCTTGTATAAAAAGTGGGGTAATTTCCAGTCCAGATTAATGTTCCTCTGTGATTTATTTTTCACTACAGGTAAGAGGGCAAGGTCAACAATGAATATAATAATGGTCGATTTTGCACCTCACCATGGACTAAAAGCGAATGGTGTCATAACAGCCTTAAACTTTGCAATTACCATCATAGCGATCAGTGCATGTTTTGAGTTTCACTTGATGTGTTTGTTCAGCGGTTGTGATTTGGATGCAGTCTGCCGTGTGCACAGGTATTGTGAAGTGGCTGCTTGTTCGTCTCCTCCAGGTTCCTAATCTCCTGATTTAGTCCGGTGCTCCTCTTGGCTTCCCATCAGGCAGAATTTGATCTGAGACTTTCTTTGTTATCGACTGCCTCAAAGCAAAAGGGCGCTTTAGCATAAGCTCTGGGTGAGCCGTGCAATGGGGTTCGGCATCGTTTCATGTGCTATGCGATGGAGGGGATGCATATGTTTTTTTTAATTTTTTTTATTTTTTATTCAATGACTTATTTTTAACCTGTGTCTTCTCTGCTCCACTTCTGGGTGAGCATCGTTCACAGCATCAAAGCAAAAAAGGCCTCCTTTGCTGATAATCTGACGCATGTTGCATCTGTTCCTCCCGCTTCCCCCTGTGATGCAGTGGTGATGGGAGCCGCCGTCTAAATGTGTCCCCACAGAAAAGTGAGAATAAGATGGCATTTTAAAAGTAGTTGCCACTGTAGGGGTGACATGTGGGGCGCGACTTTATGCCATTTGACTAGTACCAAACTAACCACTACGCTTCAGAGCAGGCTCCTCTACACGACAAGAGAAGTTTACTGAATTATAATTTAAAGAATATCTGTCTGTCTGTGCTCTGTCGCTTTGCGTGTCTGTCGCTTTGCGGGTCGGTCGGTCGGTCGGTCGGTCTGACGTTCGCTCGGTCTGTCTGTCTATCATTCTGTCTGTCGTTCGATCGTTCTGTCTGTCGTTCTGTCTGTCGTTCTGTCTGTCGTTCTGCCGGTCTGTCTATCGTTCTGTCTGTCTTTGTCTATCAGTCTGACGTTAGCTCGGTCTATCTGTCGGTCTATCGTTCTGTCTGTCTGTCGTTCTCTGTCTGTCTGTCGTTCTCTGTCTGTCTGTCGTTCTCTGTCTGTCTGTCGTTCTCTGTCTGTCTGTCGTTCTCTGTCTGTCTGTCGTTCTCTGTCTGTCTGTCGTTTTGTCTATCGTTTTGTCTGTCTGTCGTTTTGTCTGTCTGTCGTTTTGCGTGTCTGTCGTTTTGTGTGTGTTTTGCATCTGTCGTTCAGTCGGTTGGTCTGTCGTTTGCTCGGTCTGTCTTTTGTTCGTTCTGTCATTCGGTCTGAACGACTGTCTGTCGTTCGCTCGGTCTGTCGTTCGCTCGGTCTGCCGTTCGCTCGGTCTGCCGTTCTCTGTCGTTCTGTCTCTGTCTGTCGTTCTGTCTGTCGTTCTGTCTCTGTCTGTCTGTCGTTCTGTCTCTGTCTGTCTATCATTCTGTCGTTCTGTCTATCTATCATTCTGTATGTCTATTTGCCTATCTATTAGGGCTGGGCGGTATATCGAGTTTGTACGATATATCGATATATTTTTTAGAAACGATATGGAATGAGGCAATACCGTTTATATCGATATGCAGTAGATTGATACGAGCGCATCTAAAAAAAATAGCGGAGTATGCAGAGTGAGCTGATGCAGGAAAAGTGCATGATACAACCTGTCCTCAACATGACACATGCTTTATATTAAGGGCTTTAAAATAACTGGTAAGATATAGTTAACACATATAGTTTAAAGCAGCTTGCCCTGTCAGATGCTCTGAGAGATACTTAAATACTGACAGACAGATAAATACTGGTGTTGAAATGTGGTGCATAACTCAGTGCATAACTTACATTTCACAGGTATATTCTCCATCTGTAAATGTTAGAAAGTCATGCAAATATGTCCATTTTGCTGTCTGGAGAGGACGAGCCTTCTGCAAGTGAATCTCCGCTAAAATTCAGGCTTCCGTGAACGAGATTGTAATGTTACAATGTTAGAATATAATGTGATTTTAACCCCCTTTTTGCACATAATATATTGCGTAGCCTACATTACATTCACTGTATTTGTTTATAGCCTTCAATATCAACATTGTGTTTAGGATATCATTGGGCAGGATGTGAAATAAAATGAATTATTATTAAAATAAATACAGATTTTTTTTTTTCATCCAAATAGAAAAACTTACAAAATACCGGGATATATGCCGTGTATCGCCATTCAACCAAAAAAAACTGAGATATGATTTTCCATTTGCCATATCGCCCATCCCTACTATCTATCGCTATTTTGGAAAATTCAATTAATTTTCTACTACCCTACATTCAAAATCTAATTGCGGTTCTGCCTTGTGTTTGGTGCCTCAATTCCACTTCAGGAATCAAGCTCAGTTCAGGACGGCGCTCAGTCCTGCTGCATCGCAAATTCATTTCCACCACTATCGATTGTTGGAGAGTTTCAGTATTTTTTTTTTGGGCATGTTTGTTCGCCTCCCCCAGTTTTATGACGACACTCTTCTTCTAAATGCTTTAGCCTGGCAAACTTTTGATGCTTTTAGCACATGTAAAAGTCGATTTCTTCCACCAGCGAGGCTGACCTGGCATAACCCCTGAATGCTGTAATTGTTTACGTAGCTTTTATGAATCCTTGTATTCCAAATGCTGAGGTATATCCAGCTTTCGCTAGCTTGGTGTGTGGGCTGACTTTGAAAGTGTTCGCCACTTTAAGGTGTTTATATGGTTACCCAACCATTTTTTTTGGTGCAGCGTCTCTCTGCTCCCCATGTTCGCCTCCGGTTTTCTGATGTACTCCAGCCGTTTGGTTCCCTGGTGCTTTCGGACTAGAGCATAAGTTGCTGTGAGCATTCATGTGGAACCCAGGCAGCAATATAAGATGAATTATTCAGCACCTGTGTTTTATTCATATTTTTGTCCTTGCAATTTTGTTGAGCATGTCCACTCTGACTTTCATCCACACATGTGGCCCTGCTTTTGCTTTCAGTGTCACAAAACAATGGTAACAGGATAAAATTGTTGTGGTATGTGTGTGGATGATGATTTCCTCATTCGGGTTATGGAAGTATAATGTAGTAGTAGTAGTAGTAGTAGTAAAGATGCAGATGTCTTTTATTGTGTAGATATCCTGCTTAAACATTAAACATGCTCTCCACCCTCTCTAGCATTAGAGTAAATGTCATTAGCCATCCTTTCAGCGTAAGCCTCTCGTACAGTTGACCCTATTAGAAGCTTGTTGATGGAGCTGAAAACAGGCTATTGATTAATTGATTCGTGCACGCTAATGGATGGCCAAGCCCAATAAAGATAATTGCCGCTTGGATTAACCTTTCTGCTGCAGAGATCTGGAAAAACTGAACAGATTCAGTCTTTAGATATGACACTAATTCTTTGAAGGAAAGCTCATGGTAAGGTACAGTCGTCTGTCTGGGTCAGAAATACAAAGTCTTTTCTTTCGTTGCCATGGTGACCTTTCTCTCTCGTTCTGTCAGATGGAGAGATCAGGAAGAGTCTCGAATCAGTTTTGTACATCTTTCAAGTCTTAATGAAAACACATGCGTACCATTTTGATTAAAAAAAATATTTTATTATGTATAAAATTAGTTTTTGGTCTATCTATCGTTCTGTTGTTCCATCCATCATTCTGTCGTTCCATCCATCATTCTGTCTGTCTTTATCATCCATCCATCCATCCATATTGTTCTGTCGTTCTATCTATTGTTCTTTCCATCCATCCATCCGTAGTTCTATCTATTGTTCTGTCGTTCTATCCTTCCTTCCCTCCCTCTCTTTTCCCCTTCCCCTCCCTCCCTCCCGTAGGGTTTGAAGAAAGCTCTTTAGTGCACAAATGCGCAAAAACTTTTTCTTTGTGTGTCTGTGTGTGTAAACTTTGTTGAGATCTCATATTTTTTCAACACATCTATGCCTGTCTGCCATATTGTGTGAAGTTTTTTGCTTGGAGCGTCATAAAATTTTCACCATTGTTTTCAGTTCACCACTAGAGTAAATTTTCTTTAACAGTGTGTGCTTTGATTTTTCATGTTGCGTTAGTCTCGAGAGTAAAACGACAGATTCGGTGAATTAGAAATCTCTTCTCAGTTCTCTAAAGAAAAGTCTCATGGTCTCATGTCACCAGGATAACTTTTTTTAGTCACTAAGCAACTGAAGCAGAAATGGGAGACTTATTTTGGACTAAAAGGATTCTTTAAAATTCTCCTGTCAGCCATTTTTTGCTCCTGCATTTTTTTTGTTGTCTTGTCTTAACATGGTGCTCTGTAAACATGTTGCTTACAGCCATCTGACTGCTGTGGTCTCCTGCGTGTCTGACGGTGATTGACAGGCCCTACTTGTCCTTATCATAACCGCCGGAGGGATTTGTGCAGTGTCAATCATCCAGCTTGTTGAAGGTGTCAGTAGCTTGATGCTCCTATAGAATCAGTTCAAACTGTGCACCACAGACAAAAAAACACCTGTGCTCTGTAAACATTACTAAGATGCTGTTTTGCATTAGGGCTGCCCCCTAATAGTCAGCCAAGCGTTAGTCGATGAGAAGAGGCTTTATTGACCTAAATTTGAATTGGTTATTGGAAGTGGCAAAGTCATGCAGTCCTTCGAAATTGTTGGGCTTGAAATCCAAACGTTCACCTATCGTTCATTGACCTAAAACATGGCTTCTCATTTGAAACATGTCGGTAGTAGCCTAACGTTAGCCACTTTACACTCGCTCTAACGCCGTTAACCTAGATAAATGTGCGCTATTAATAGGCGCATCCAAGAGTCTGTGAAAGCTAAATTAGTTTAGCACTGCATGACCTATAGTAGGGGTGTGTGATATTGACAACAAATGATATCTCTCTTTTCTGGGATATTATCGATAATAATTAGACGACATTTTGCTGAGTGTTTATTGTGTTGGTACCTTTTAGGTTTAGGACTGCTGTGGTCAGCTGACTCCTAAACGTTTTTGATGTTCTTCATGTTATGTGCGATGGTCAGTTCGCAGCAGTGACAGCAATGATCTTTTCCAATAAGTTTAAATAGATTTTTACCTTTTATGGGCAGTTTACCTTTTATAAAGCCATTTTTTCCAACCTAATTAAATGTATGCATCATCTTTTTGTTGCAATTCTAGATTTAATCAATACATTCAATTAGAATAATAAGATGCCAATAGGGCTGTTTATCCAAACTAGCGTGAGCTGTAAAGGCTCCACCCTATTCTGAAAAGGGGGTGGGGAGCAGCAGCTCATTTGCATTTAAAGAGACTCACACGAAAACAGCTTGTTTTTGCTGCCACCCAAAACATCCTGTAATAAATCATCTGTTGTGTATTTTTTGCTGAAACTTCATAGACACATTATGGGGACACCTGAGACTACATCTTGTGAAAAGCATTATAGGACCCTTTTAAATGAACAACCAGTCGACTAGAAAAATCTTTAGCCGGGGACAGCCCCAAAAATTATTCCATATGGAAAAAGGGAATGGAAGGATAACGGCAAACACCCCAACTTAATCAAGGTGACATACTATGCTAATTTCTGCCATTACTTACTTGGTAAGTCCCTTTCTGGTTGCAGATGGCAGATTTTACAGCTTTTTCAGTACCTCTAGTGCCCTGGGCACAGCCGTAAATCACACACGACTGCGAGAAGGGATCAGATCACACTCAGGTCAACTTACTCACAGACAGCAGTGCCTCTGAGGCGAAGTACGCTGGGTTGCATTTCTGTCCTCTGTGAACTGAAGGGCCCAAGCTGGGTTTTGCCTCAAGGGCGTTATTCAGCGAAAACATTGACGCCCACCCATCACATTCCACTCAGTCAATGCACCTGGGAAAGGACCCGAACCTTTGCTGTGTCTGGGATCGGAGGAGAGAACCTTAATTATGCTGTAAGCCCGGGAGGTTACGTGGCAACCTGGAGAACTTCATTATGGGATACACCAGAGGATAGCAGCAGTTCAACACTCGCTCCTCTAATGACGTTGTCAGGTTTTCCTTTCACCTTTTTTCCCTTTCTCTACCTTTTAAATGTCCCCTTTTCAGCTGGCTGACTCACCGAATACAATTATGTTCCAGGAAAAGCCTGGGACTGCTGGTGAAAAGCTGAATGGCAGGAAAAAATTGTCTGGCTCAAAGGTGGAAGGAGCCCATTTGTGACTGTAATTTAGCACATGAGTGAGTTGCACTATGGTTATTGTAGGTGCTCTGTCGACTGGATCTGGGGCGGCATTGCTTGTGACCCTGAGAGATACGAAACGAAGATGTGCGGTTCTGGACGCTTGCTAGTTGGGCAGCTGCTGTGAGCAACACCTCATCTGGGGCCCCATTTATCCTGTGAATCTTGACAGCGGGAAAGAAAAGCCAAGTCAGCAGAATTTGTTTAAAAGGACCTTCACTTAAAATAAACCGCTAGGAAGGCAATAGTCGGAAACTAGAGCAGTGTAGCCTCAGTTTACCAGGCTCACGGATTAGAAAATGGAGATCCAAAGCATCCAACTATGCAAACCAGTCGGCCCAAGTCGTCTTTTTATTTATCAGGATCTCTACAAAAGACATCCGCATGTCATCTGTGTACATCCATCCGTCGTTCTGTCCTTCCATCTGTCGTTCTGTCCATCCATCCATCCGTCCGTCCATTCATCCGTCGTTCTGTCCATCCATCCATCCGTTGTTCTATCATCTATCGTTCTATCCATCGTTCTGTCTGTCTGTCTTTTTTATCCATCCGTCGTTCAGTCCATCTGTCGTTCTGTCCATCCATCCATCCGTCGTTCTATCATCTATCGTTCTGTCTATCTGCCATTTTGTTTATCCATCAATTCGTCATTGTGTCGTTCTATCCATCCATCGTTCTATCCGTCGTTCTGTCTGTCTTTTTTTTATCCATCCATTCCTCTATCCATCCGTCGTTCTGTCCATCTGTCGCTCTGTCCATCCATCCTTCTATCATGCATCGTTCTGTCGTTCTATCCATCTGTCCTTCTATCATGCGTCGTTCTGTCGTTCTATCCATCCATCGTTCTATCATGCGTCGTTCTGTCGTTCTATCCATCTATCGTTCTATCCATCCGTCCATTCATCGTTCTATCCATCTGTCATTCTATCCATCTGTCATTCTATCCATCTGTCATTCTATCCATCCATCGTTCTGTCTATCTGTCGTTCTGTCCATTCATCGTTCTGTCCATCCGTCGTTCTATCCATCCGTCCTTCAATCCTGCGTCATTCTGTTGTTCTATCCATCCATCGTTCTATCATGCGTCATTCTATCCATCCGTTGTTCTATTGTTTAGAAAAATGGAGATCCAAAGCATCCAACTATGCAAACAAGTCGGCCCAAGTCGTCTTTTTTTTTTTTTATCAGGACCTCTACAAAAGGCATCTGCATGTCATCTGTGTACAAATTGGCTTCACAATTCCCCAGTCACAGACAGTTTGGCCAGCGTCCATCATCGCAGTTGCCAAATACAAGTGATTCAGAATATGTCAGGAAGGACTTTGTCTTTCCACCCACCTCCAGAGTTTCTGCATTCACCATAACAGAGAGAGCAAGAACAAAACCAATCCAGCTCTCCAGAAAAATCAATCAAGCTCAAAGCAAAAAGAGAATGGGGGGAACTGGCATTAGTCTGATGATTTTCTATAGAGCTGTGGAGACGTGCTTCTGTAATTAGACACTGCCTTTATTAACGTTTTCAACCGGGGGCTTTAATGAAAGGAAATGAAGGGCCCAACCTCACAGGGAGGAGAGGCAATTGTGCCAAATCTGCAGAGATCGAGCTGCTGTGAGGGAACGTTCCAGCACAGCGACGTCTATCAATGCCCAGGAAAAGATATGCAATGCCAAGCCACTGCCGTTGTGCCCTCCCACTGGATCGGAGCACAAAAGCTTGCAGGGGGGAAAAGCCCTCATCAGGCCTTTCTTAGCCTCTGCACTTTATTTGCTGCATTGTGTTGTCAAGAGCTCTTGGCAGGCTGTAGATTCTTGAAAGTGGGGCGAGGGAGAGAGTAGGGGAGATGCTTTTTTCCCCCCACTTCTTGCTACGTGCCCATTAATCAGACCTTCTCCAAATCACTGCCAATGCCACTGTCTGTGATTCCCAAACTGTCTGTCACAGTGCTGGAAAATCCATCTGTTATGACTGGAAATGGTAGCACTGTCTCAACTTCAATCACATAGTGGAGAGGAAAATGATCTAGGTGGGAATCAGTGAAGAGCACAGATTCTCAATTGTGCCCTTGTTAAGGGCGAAAATCCTTAACACTTTGGCCATCTATGCACTGCAGCCATGTCGGTCCTTTGAGTAAGTTTAGTAGGGATCATATGATTCTATTTTAAAAATTCATGTTAAAAAAACACATTATTTTTCACATACTGTACATTGTTGCAGCACCTCTATTTCCAGTCTGTCTGAAATGCTCTAATTGACTTCCGGTTTCTACAAGCCCAAAATGCTCTGATCGGCCAGCTGCACAAACAGACACATTAGGAAAACATTAAAGGGGTCATGGACTGAAAAATACAATTTTCCTTGAACTTTTGATATTTAAGTGGTCGTCATGCTATAAGAATATCCTGTACCAAAAACTTCCTTGTTCATCATTGCAACTTGTGTTTACACTGACTTGTGTTCACAGATTTTAATGAAATTAATCTGCATTTACCAGGATGTATGGAACTGAACTGAATTGCTCCTACATTTCCACCCATGCATTATAGTCCAGAGATTGCGGTAGTTTACCAACGATAACATGGCCCAGGTGCTAATGTTAGTTTGGTTAAAAATAGCTGGCACCATAAGAGTTAAACTGTTAGTATCAGTGTTACACCTGCAAGACACTGAAGCGTTGCAGAGCTGTCAACCTTGAAGAGTTTTTTTAAATTAACTTAATTAGTAGTCTGACAGGCAAGTCAAAAGCTACATCTCTGGGTGCAATTGTTATTTTGTCCAAAAATAGCCAAAGGGTTTAAAATGTTAACGAATGCGTTTCTTGTTTACACTGGCAGAGAACAGTGTTAATATGAGCTAATTAGTAGTATAATAAACAGTCATTAAAGTAGCTAAATCAAAGCAACGTTTTTGAGATGGCAGCTTCCCTTTCCCAAAAAACTTTTTTTTGCCCTTTAGAAAGGCAAGCCATTGGACTTTGACTCGCCTGTTATTGACTCGGCAAATATGATTAAACCTCAGTGAGTTTTAGGAAGTGAAAGATGGATACTGTGCGTAATGACTCACGGTGACTGAGCTAGCTCTGTTTTCTCTAGGGAGTGTTGTAACACCAAGGAGAGGAAGTGATGCTTCAGATTTTTTAATTAAACTTCAACCCTCTAGGGGGGAAACAATCTTATCAATACTCTGTGGTCAATAAATGGTCACCGCAGCCGTTTAGAAGGCCTCTGTAGTGAACTTCCACAGACCAAGATGGTTGGCACAAATGCTAAAAATATAAAGGCCTATGATTTGGCAAGCATTTTCCATTTAATGTACGTTTTATGCTCCGTTTACATCGCTTGTAGTTATGCGGCTATCATCTCTGCATGGGTGTCATTTGGCACATGGTTTAGGAGGAAAATGTTGTGAAAAGACCATCTAAATACGGTGTTTGTTTTTGTGTGCAATGTGCATGCTTCTTGACTCTGAGAAATTGTTTGATGTTTTCGACTCAAGCAACTTTAAGGCTCCTAGTAGAGATTCACCGATTGCAATTTTCTTGGCCGATTCCGATTTACCTTTTCTTTCAAAGAAATAATATAATTGACAGCATATACAAACAAAAATCTACTTTTCTGAAATGCTAAATTTTATTTTCATAAAAAAACAAGTAAAAAGACAGCAATAAAAGAACAAATAAACACGCTTCAAACAACAGCTGGATAGTCTTCATTGTAAATGTTAAATGCAGATTAATGCTTACAATTAGTTACAAAAGTGATTCAGTCAAGAGCAGAGAGTGATTTTCTTTAACTCAATACTCTCCAAGATGGGCATTTGACATAATTTTGTGTGTATTTGACCGTTTAAGCGCCGTAACACACTCATTTTGGTACTTGCGACTCACATTTACGGCCCTATGAATTCCCTTTTTATTTTTTCCCAAATTCCGTTTTTTCCATTAATTTTTCTGGAATCCATTTTAATGATTTCATCAAAAACAACACGTCTAATTAATTGAATTAATTTTAAAAAACTTGATTTATTCATTTTGTTTACAGTAATAGGGCCCTATGAAATGTTTCCCCCCCCCCCAGAAATTCTGTTGTGCACTTTAGTTTTTCTGGTAATCAAATGAAGGCATAAAACATTAATTTATTTTTAATCAAATGAAATTTAAATAAACCCTTTAATTTTTTTGGCAAACAAAGTGCTGCACAACAGAGGTTTACTGTTAAAATAAAAAAAATTGTGATTTATTCCTTTTAAAAATGTTGTTTGTTGTTGTGGTTGTGGTTGTGGTGGTTGTGGTGGTGGTTGTTGTTGTTGTTGTTGTTGTTGTGGTTGTTGTTGCGGTTGTGGTTGTTGTTGTGGTTGTTGTTGTGGTTGTGGTGGTGGTGGTTGTTGTTGTTGTGGTGGTGGTGGTTGTGGTTGTTGTGGTGGTGGTTGTGGTGGTTGTTGTGGTTGTGGTTGTGGTGGTTGTGGTTGTGGTTGTGGTGGTTGTGGTGGTGGTTGTTGTTGTTGTTGTTGTTGTTGTTGTTGTTGTTGTTGTTGTTGTGGTTGTTGTTGTGGTTGTTGTTGTGGTTGTTGTTGTGGTTGTGGTTGTTGTTGTGGTTGTGGTTGTTGTGGTTGTGGTTGTTGTTGTGGTTGTTGTTGTTGTGGTGGTGGTTGTGGTGGTGGTTGTTGTGGTGGTGGTTGTGGTGGTGGTTGTGGTGGTGGTTGTTGTGGTGGTGGTTGTGGTGGTGGTTGTGGTGGTTGTTGTGGTTGTGGTTGTGGTGGTTGTGGTTGTGGTTGTGGTGGTTGTGGTGGTGGTTGTTGTTGTTGTTGTTGTTGTTGTTGTTGTTGTTGTTGTTGTTGTGGTTGTTGTTGTGGTTGTGGTTGTTGTTGTGGTTGTGGTTGTTGTTGTGGTTGTGGTTGTTGTTGTGGTTGTGGTTGTTGTGGTTGTGGTTGTTGTTGTGGTTGTTGTTGTTGTGGTGGTGGTTGTGGTGGTGGTTGTTGTGGTGGTGGTTGTGGTGGTGGTTGTGGTGGTGGTTGTTGTGGTGGTGGTTGTGGTGGTGGTTGTGGTGGTTGTTGTGGTTGTGGTTGTGGTGGTTGTGGTTGTGGTTGTGGTGGTTGTGGTGGTGGTTGTTGTTGTTGTTGTTGTTGTTGTTGTTGTTGTTGTTGTTGTTGTGGTTGTTGTTGTGGTTGTGGTTGTTGTTGTGGTTGTTGTTGTGGTTGTGGTTGTTGTTGTGGTTGTTGTTGTTGTGGTGGTGGTTGTGGTGGTGGTTGTTGTGGTGGTGGTTGTGGTGGTGGTTGTTGTGGTGGTGGTTGTGGTGGTGGTTGTGGTGGTGGTTGTTGTGGTGGTTGTTGTGGTGGTTGTTGTGGTGGTTGTGGTGGTGGTTGTGGTTGTGGTGGTTGTTGTTGTTGTGGTTGTTGTTGTGGTTGTTGTGGTTGTTGTGGTGGTTGTGGTTGTTGTTGTTGTTGTGGTTGTTGTTGTTGTTGTGGTTGTTGTTGTTGTGGTTGTGGTTGTGGTGGTTGTTGTTGTTGTTGTGGTGGTGGTGGTTGTGGTGGTGGTTGTGGTGGTGGTTGTGGTGGTGGTGGTTGTGGTGGTGGTTGTGGTTGTTGTTGTTGTGGTGGTGGTGGTGGTTGTTGTTGTGGTTGTGGTGGTGGTTGTGGTGGTGGTGGTGGTGGTTGTTGTGGTGGTGGTTGTTGTGGTGGTGGTTGTTGTTGTGGTGGTGGTTGTTGTTGTGGCTGTTGATAATACATTATACTCTACAATAGTAATAGTAATATATTTCTGTCAAGTTAAACTGAACTTTTATTTTGATGGGTTGCCGTGAAGATCTTGAGTTTCTGTGTGTTTATGATATGACAGTTTGTCTCAAATTAAACGGTGAAATGCTCATAAAGTGACTCTCAGAGCGGCTCGGGAGGTGAAGTTCATCTGTTCACGTCGTCATATAGTAACACCTACTCAGAACATGCAGGATTCATGTTCAAATCGTTGTCTTGCGGTTTAATATTCACAGACACTAGTCCATATGGTGATGTGATAAAAGTGTACTGGCTGGCTTTTGATTTATTCATCAAAAATTTGATGCGCAATACAAGCACTATTTAACTGGAGCGAATGAGACAAGTGTGTGAGAGGACGCGGGTGTGTGTCATAGGGCTGCAACAACTAATTTGATGCCATACCTTCTGGTCTCCTTCAGTTGTTGCGTGGTGCTGATGCTGTTGATCTGAATCTTGATTTTAGCTTAAGGTTAGATGGTATAAATATTGTTGATGATAAATGCAACAGTAGCTTCCTTAGACAAATTTGTAGTTCATTTAGGTCTCCCCCAAAAGTTTCTGGAATTCACACTTCCGGGACATTGAGTGGGAGGAGGCTTTTATGGTTTCAAGGAGATACTGTGTCATCAATAAGATTCGTGAGGTTTCATTTAAAATCATTCACCCAGTAAATCAGGTCATTAAAAGATTTAAGAAAGATATTGATTTGAAATGTGTGTTTTGTAATTTAAATGACGAGACTATTTGTCATCTTTTTTTTATTTGTCTAAATTGTGTGTGATTTTTAAGGTCTTTTAAGAACATTTCTGGAACTGACATTACTCTGGAGGACAAAAATATTTTATTTTTTTATGACAAGCCTTTAGAAAAAAACATTTGTTTTGTTCTTAATTTGTTTATTATTCTAGGGAAATATCACATTCATAAACGTCGATGGGCAAAAAATACACCTAATTTCAGTTTGAGCTTTGTCAGTATCTTAAATCATTGCAGGGTGTGAGGAACACCAATGCAAAAAGCCTTTAGACTGCTGTAAAGCCTGAAATATTATCCTTTATAAAGACCTTTGTATTTATTTTGTAATTATAAATATGGATTTGATTTCAATACCCCTGTGTATATAGTTATTCATCCTTGTTATCTTGTTGCATTTTCTAATTATTTTCTTTGTATTATTATTGCTATTTGTATTTTTTTTTGTTGTTGTTGCTGTTTTTACTGTTATTCTGTACTTAATTTTTGTTACTGAAACCGAGCGAGCTGATCTAGGAACGGTACGTGATCCAAGCACCCATAACGTACCAGGTCACGCGCTTTGACAGAGGCGTGTGCGTCCTCAGCGCAAATTCCCTTATCTGTAAATGTTACTAATTCACGCGAGTATTTCCATTTTGCATGAAAGCGCGTCTTGACGGCTTCACTGAACAAGCGCCGGTGCGGCGGGAGAGACAACGCAGTCGAGAGGGAGTCGATAAAACATTCATTTAGCTGAAATATCTGCCGTTAGACGCTAAATTTAGTGTTTTTGTTTTTCTTTAACGTTTTAGTGTAGAGGAGATTTAAACTCCTTTTGTTTAGTAACTTTTTTGCACATAATGTATAGCACAGACATACCCTTAGGAAAATATCCATGGTTTTATTATAGTAAACCATGTTTTTTGGCGTATTGATTAAACTTTGTGTAACCACACAAATACTAGTTAAACTATGGATTTGAAGCAAATATTTTCAATATAATTACCATGGAATAACTACAATAACCCTGTTATTTATTATTATTATTATTATTTTGTTTGCTTGTTTTATTCGTTGTAAAACCATGTAATGGTAGATATATTCACTATGTATGTTCTCACACAGCACACGTGTGTTTGAAGGACGGCATTGGGCAGAATAAAATAAAAAAAAATTGGCTTTTTATCCAATTAATTGAAAAAATAATCGATTATCAAATTAATCATTAGTTGCAGCCCTAGTGTGTCACTTCTTCCACGATCATGTGGAAAATCGTCCGATTCCTTGCCGGTCGATCGGTGCATCTCTAACTCCTAGCTTTATAAATTACACTCCACAGCCTAAAGTGTGACACTTGATTATGATTTTCAGCTAAAATCATCAGTTATGCTGAAATGTAGTCTTAGTCTGGGAAACCTGCCCAAAATGGGTTACCTTGTTCCTGTCAAGTTCATTTTAGAAATACCGTCTTTGACTCTTTTTCACAATGGCTAAAGCATGTGGCTCAGGTGGTAGTTATTTTATTATTTATCTCCATCTGGTGAACAGGCAGGTAGGAGTCTTCGCAGAATCAGGGGACGAGGATTGCAGTCCCACTGCGCCTCATTAGGAGCCATCGCAGAGAAGTTTGTGGGAAAGGTTATGTGAAGTGTGTTTGTCGCTCTGCAGGTATTCCGGCAAGTCCCAGGATATCAGGTAAAGATTAGCATCCTTATGAGTGTGTGTCACCATATGGTTCTCTATACGTACTCAGCAGATATTAAACATCAGTCCGGCTCCACCTCTTTCCTTCATCAGCCCGCTAGCACAATTTCCCTCTCTTTCCTCACTTACTTCCTGCCTACAAGGATGGAGCAAATCCAAACAGATTGTTTTTATTTGTCTCGGATGCTGTGATCAGATTCCTTGCTAGCTCTGCGGGAAATTCCCATCATTGGCTGTTGATGCTTGTGTTGCTCATCAACTCATTGACGGACATTTTGCATATTTTTGCAATACTTTTTTTGTGCTTTGCTAATTGATGTTTTCTGCATTGTTGTTGCAAATTCTAGGGATGCACGATATATATCGGCCACCATATCAGTATCGGCTAATATATGTTAAAGCCGATAAATAATGGAAAAAGGAAAATACAGTTCAGAGCAACATGTGCAGCGCAAGTCTGTCATACAGGCGACATAAAACTATATTAAGAACATTATAATTGTGTGTTTGGCTCATGGCTTTTAATGGATTCAGATTTATCGGCCAATATATCGGTCATCGGCTTTCAAATATAAATTATCGGTAACGGTCAAAATTGTCATATCGGTGTCATCCCTAGCAAATTCTGCTGCGTTTTCACAGATAATCTTCAACAAAGCTAAAATTCAACTAGAGTGGCTTGAGATATAGTCTTGAACCATCCGTACGAATGTCAAACAATGGGTGATGTTTTGCATTGTGTGTCAGCATTTCCCAGCAAAAGTGTGTTTATGAATTGCATGAGTTGCATTATAGCTGTACCGTTTGCCAGATTGTGGCTCTTTTGAACTTTAGTGGTTTGGCTGGTGAAAAAGATGTGAGGTAAAGTAAAAATACTTACAATAGTCTTATTTTCGAGCATGTGTGCTTATTAACAATCCAGATGTAGTCCTAAATGTTTTGTTTTTGTGTAGCGATGCAACTATAATTGCAAAAGAGTGATATGAAAAACATTTCAGACAGTACTGTAGGAAAAATTACTTTATTTGTGGTGTTTCTGACATTGGAACATGAGATAGCTTGGCTGTGAACCAAAGACTGGCAGTACAGATCTGCTCCGGTGTCTCCGCTGAAGTGTGTGTGTGGTTGTCCTTTGGCTGCTCAGCAGGCGTGAGTCCGTCTGCGTGTCGCTCATGGTCTTGCCCCCTGTGGATGTGTGTGTGTGTGACCCCTCTGCCTTTGTAAATGTGTCTGGTTGTTGGACATCTCCTCTGCAGTAAAGCACAAACACGGAAAAGGCCAGACCCTGTCTCTTACACTAGTTTGTTAGTTTGTGTAGTCTAGTGTAGGCCTGTCACGATCATTCATCGCAATTATTTCAATGACTAGAAAGATAGTCATAGGTCTTCCTTTATACAAAATGTACGAAATGTGGTCTGTGTGTTATGTTATGGTGTATTGTTTATGTTATGTTATTTGTTGTGTTATGTATGTTATATGTTATGTTGTTATGTTGTCATGTGTTATATCTTGTTGTTACTGGTTATGTTTTATGTAATGTTATGTGTCGTCACGCGTTGTCACATGTTGTCGTGTCACGTGTTGTGTTGTGTCGTGTCACGTGTTGTGTTGTGTCGTGTCACGTGTTGTGTTGTGTCGTGTCACGTGTTGTGTCGTGTCACGTGTTGTGTCGTGTCACGTGTTGTGTTGTGTTGTGTCGTGTCACGTGTTGTGTTGTGTTGTGTCGTGTCACGTGTTGTGTTGTGTTGTGTCGTGTCACGTGTTGTGTTGTGTTGTGTCGTGTCACGTGTTGTTGTGTCGTGTGGTGTCACGTGTTGTGTTGTGTCGTGTGGTGTCACGTGTTGTGTTGTGTCGTGTCACGTGTTGTGTTGTGTTGTGTCGTGTGGTGTCACGTGTTGTGTTGTGTCGTGTGGTGTCACGTGTCGTGCCGTGTCGTGTCACGTGTTGTGTTGTGTCGTGTCGTGTCACGTGTTGTGTTGTGTCGTGTCGTGTCACGTGTTGTGTCGTGTCGTGTTGACGTGTCACATGTTGTGTTGTCGTGTCGTGTTGTCGTGTCACGTGTTGTCACATTGTCAAGTCACCTTTATTTATATAGCGCTTTTTACAATGTTGTTGTCACGTTGTTGTGTCACGTGTTGTGGTGTTTCATGTTATTAGTAATTATAGTTAATAATGTATTTTATTATAATAGCAATTATTTGTATGACAGTTAATCGTCAGCACAACATTCATGACTGTGACGGGTCTAGTGTAGCTTTTCTTAAAGTAGAGCTGTAGTAATTTTATTCTAACGCTGTAGTATTTTCTCTCTTTTTGTTGGGCAGGTTTACTATTTCCACTGTTATTTCCTTTTATTTCTCTCTTTCTCACTTTGTATGTATCTCTAAAGAAAGTCTGGACTCCTCACCTCATGAACTTCTCTTTCGTCCTTCAGATTGCACCTCTCATACTTCACTAACGGAAAGTTTGACATTTTCTCCCTCGACCTTGTGTAGTTCCCTTCCTCTCGTGTTGTTGTAGCGCCGTCATTAGAGGAAACCCTGCGTGTTATTTGATGACACTGGATGGATCCTGAGGGGGAAAAGCAAGACGTCACAAGGCCCTGATGGGCATCTTTATGTGAAGAGCTGTAGATATGTAAATGACCGAGTCTCCTCGCACTGAATGACATCTGAATGGCCTTGTGTTTTCAGCGGCTGTGTTGAATGTACTCTGATTTGTCACCCAGCTGAATGGACTGTGGTGTGTGTGTGAATGCGATGTGATGTGCATTGGGAAGGATTTGGAGATGTAGACGTACATAACAATTGTATGGGTGTCGTGCTTCGCTTGTTTTAAAGGGGATATATCTTGGAAACAGGATTTTTCTATTTGACTATTAGAATGATCCTGAAAGCTAAACCTTTTTTAGGTTTTTTTAGGTCACTAGAAAACAAGGAGAATTAAATCGCTTAATTGTTTCAACCTCAAAAGATTATTAAACTCTCACAGTACTTTTAGAGGTGGCATAAATGCAATCCAATAATCAACCTTAACTATAGAACAATCCAAAACAATCATAAATGTGACCCTGGAGCTCAAAACCAGTCATGAGATTTATACATCGTCTGAAAGCTGAATAAATAAGCTTTCCATTGATGTGTGGTTTGTTAGGATAATATTCGGCTGATATACAACTATGTGAAAATCTGGAATCTGAGGGTGCAAAAAATCTAAATATTGAGAAAATCTCCTTTAAAGTTGTCCAAATGAAGTCCTTAGCAATGCATATTACTACTACTAATACATTTCTGATATATTTACGGTAGGAAATTTACAAAATATCTTCATGGAACATGATCTTAATATCCTAATGATTTTTGGCATAAAAGAAAAATCTATAATTTTGACCCATACAATGCATTGTTGGCTATTGCCACAGACACACCCGTGAGATTATGACTGGTTTGTGCTCCATATTTCATTAATTTATTTTTGTTAAAAAGCTGTGCATGTTATTCCAAAGAAAGAGAGAAACATTTATAAAATATCCACCCGTTAATGTCCCCAAATACTCATTTAGCAACCTTTCCCCACCAACCATCGGTCATATTTTGATCGTTCATTTTATTTTTATCAATCATATTAAATTTTTTGGTGGGTTTTATTTTTTCCCTCCTTATTATCTGCATAATCTGCCCATGTTTGCATAACAACTTAAGAATTCAGCAACTTGGCCAAACTTGATATGAGCTACAGTTGGCATGTTGGAAGTGAGCCAATCAAAACAGAGGTCATTTACATGAAATCTTAAAGGTACAGTAGCATAAAAGGCCTGTTTAAAGTCACTATGAAATCAAAAATGACCATTCTTATTTTTAAGGAATATTGCTGTATTTACTATAAATGATGTTTACATGCACGTCATTATTATTTTTTTAATTTGTGTGCCTCGTAATCTTATAAAACAAAATAACTTCCCCTCCCTCTTGCATCTGTTCTCTGATGACGGAGGCGGGGAAACCTGTCACTCACACGAGATCCACCAATAGCGAACCACAACCAACCAATCAATTCCTCACAGACAAAATCAAGTCCCGCCCTACATTTGTTCTTGTTTGAGAAGCGTTTCACTCGGATACATCGCAATAGGGAAGAAAAGATGAGCGCAACTAATTCTAAGGGTCCAAGGAATAGTGTAAAATGGTTATGCAAAGCCAAATCATGCCTGTTATTGTTGGCAGATGCATTATAATAGACTTCAGGGTGAAATAAATGTCAAAATGTTGCCCTGTGGATTGTAACGTCACAGAACGGCTGACATCTGCTCGCTCCGCTGTCGGAGTGATTTAAGAGAGCGTGTGAGGTTTGATACTGTATGTAGTGCGGTTCATGTGGTGTATTGAGTTTCACAGGGCCCTGAGGATCCTTTTATTGTCCTGGGTAACGCTGCACTACTGTTATTTCGGTTAGCCTCAGTTTGTACTTTCATTTCATTTTTTTGAAACCGAGGCTTTTATGCCAATCTATCTCTTTCAAACTATTTTTCTGGCATTTAACCGTTCTCGTTCTTCATGCTGTTCTCTCTGCATGAAGCGTTCTTGGTGATTTACATTACGGCTCTCGTTTTAGTCGCTGTTATTTTTAAGTGCCGGCGCCGTAACACGTGGACGACGCTTATAGATCCAGTAGTGCACATGTTTATCTACAGCTCATAAGATGAGCGTTTGTGTGTTTATTCTGATCACAGAGGAGCAGGTGGCGTTTGCCCGGTCTGGCCTTTGAGGGTCACGTACAACACTGGTCAAAAGTCATTCTGGGAAAAGAGCGGCCTGTCAAAGGGTTCGGAGGCATTCCGGTGTTCCTCTGCAGTCCCAGTGAGATCAATGAGAGGCCCGACGGTCTGACAGTATTTTTACACCACGACTGACCCTGGATCAGTGTCCGTGAGGAACCAATGAGACTCTTTGTTTTAGGCAGGCTGTGCCTGAAGGTTTGTTTGGATAATGATTCAATATGTTGATTTACTGTGAAAAACGAAGACAAAACAGCATGAAATGGTTTTATTCGCACGGAACATGTTCTGGGAAATAATGTTTGGTTAGAGACTTTAAATGAATGCTACATTTACATAAAGCATGTCTCATTATTGCTTTTACTTTTGTAGTGTTTTTTTTATTTATTATTTATTTGTTTTAAGACAGAATTATATATATAATCCTAATGTCAGGTTTTTTTCTTTTTTTTTATTGACCATAACATGGATATAATTATTGGCTTATTGGTATCAGACATTTATTAATAGTCAATTTTGATTGGATGTTGTCCGGAATACTTGATTCTGATTGGACAATCGAGGCATTCTGCATTTAAATATTTTTGAATAATGACCTCTAACTGTATAACCGTTTGCTCTTTCTTTTCATTATAAAAAAATCTAATCCACTTAACAAATCCATTATTTTTTATTTTATTTAAGGCATGATATGGTACTCACATTAAACTTGTGTGAAACACATTTATTGGGAAGTAATGTTAGGTTAGAGACTTAGTTTTTTTATTTGGTTGTAATGGGTTAAGGTGAAATATTACTGATGAATATTATTTATTTAATAATAATAATACTGTTTATGGTCATTTTGCACCCTTATTTTTGCATCTAATAATACATCTTAGAATGAATATTCATGTTTCATAATGTACATTTTTATAAAGATGTGAAGCCTAAATTTACATGAAGCATGTACATTATTATAATTTTTTTTTGTTATCTTAATGTCAGGTATTTTTTGTGGGGTTTTTTATGGACCATAACATTAAAATAATTATTGGTTTATTGGTATCAGCCAGAACTTGTCAATTTTGATTGGATGTTGTCCGGAATACTTGAGTCTGATTGGACAATCAAGGCTTTCTGCATTGCTCTTTTTTTTTAAATAAAAAATTAAAATATAAAAATTATATATATATATATATATATATATAAATATAAATAAAAAAAACTCGTCACCTTTATTTATATAGCGCTTTTTACAATGCAGATTGTTTCAAAGCAGCTTCACAGTGTTAAACAGGAAAATAATGCAACAGAATTTGATTGGGCTGTACAGCCGCTCTGGAGAAAACGCTGATGTCATCAGCTCATTTCAATTATCATATATATTTAAGTAATGTAGTTGATATAATTTAGTTTAGTAATTAAATTTATTTGGATATTTATTTGAAAATGTAGTGTCCCCAACTGAGCAAGCCAGAGGCGACAGTGGCAAGGAACCAAAACTCCATCAGGTGTCCTAATGGAGAAAAATAAACTTTGGGAGAAACCAGGCTCAGTCGGGGTGCCAGTTCTCCTCTGGCCAATTAACAAACAGTGTATGATTATTATTTTGGCAGCCTTATAGGTCAGAAGTCATATTAGATCGGAATATTCAAAAGATCGGAGGCATCACACCGGGTTTATTGAGGATGGCGTGTCGATTAAACAATTATTAAATGGGAATATTCGAAATATCGGAGTCATCACGCCGGAGATGGATCCATTGAGGATGCCATGTCGATGAGCAATTTCAGAGGCTAGACTAATTGACACGGTCTCTGCAGACACTTCAGGGATGAGTTGGTCATGTCCAGGCGCAGGTCCACCATCTGATCTGGATACGGCCCGGATCCGGCTGACTGCAGTAAACCTCGGGATAAACAGAGAGACTAACATTAGCGTAGATGCCATTCCTCTTATGATGTAACGAGTACATCAGGTGTTATGGGAAGTGTTCCCGGTTCCGGCTGACCTAGTTAATGCAGCCTAACAATCATTTAACTGATTTGAATAAAAGATAAATTCAAAATGTTTTATGTGTATGTGAAAACAGCATGAAATGGCATGCGTAGCAGAACATGTATTGGGAAATAATGTTTGGTTAGAAATTTTTTTTTTTTGGTTGCAATAATAATAATAATAATAATAATAATAATGTTTATATGGTAATTTTGCACCCCTTATTTTTGCATGTAATTATAAATCTTAGAATGAATATCCATGTACATTTTATAATGTTGTGAAGCCTATTTTTACATAAAACATGTAAAATTATTTTAACTTTTTTTTTTTTTCTTTTTAGTGTTTTGATTTGGATTTTTTTTTTTTATTTAAGGACAAAATTGTATGTAATCTTAAAGTCCAGTATTTAAAAAATACAATTATAGACCATAACATGAAAATAATTGGCTTATTGGTATGAGACAGAATTTAAGTTTACAAACTTAGACGTTTATTAATAGTCAATTTTGATTGGATGTTGTCTTAAAGATGTTGTCCGGAATACTTGATTCTGATTGGACAATCAAGGCATTCTGCGTTTAAATATTTTTAAAATTATGATCTCTAACTGTAATTAAAGGGATAGTTCACCCAAAAATGAAAAAATTGTCATTTACTCACCCTCATGTTTTTCAACCCTGTATGAGTTTCTGATGAACACAAAAGAAGATATTTTGAAGAATGTTGGTAACCAGACACTTGACGGCACCCATTGACTTCCATAGTATTTTTTTCCTACTATGGAAGTCAATGGGTGCCGTCAACTGTTTGATTACCAACATTCTTTAAAATATCATCTTTTGTGTTCATCAGAAGACAGACATTTTTGGAACAACATTGTCATGCCACTGACCTCCGAGACTCGGCCGTATGCGGATTCTCAACGGGGTGTGTGTGTTTTGTCAAGGTTTGTAAAGACTCTGCTGACAGTCTTACTGGAGTCATCACTCCGATCAAGACAGGAACTTAAGACAAACAGCGACTCCGATGTGACTGTACATGCCAGGCGTAGAGATGTGTCTGATCTCTCAGAGTCGAGGGTCACGGTGGCTCCGTTATCTAGGATTGCGATGGGCTGTGTAGTTAAGAGGATAGCGTGTATCTGAGGAGAGATTTGGACCGCAGGGTCATTTGGTATGGATATCTAGTGCTTCTGTGTACAGATTCCAGCACTTAAGTCGGCATGTGTGGGAGTGTGTTGGATTTCCCTGAAGTTAAACCGCGTTTCTTGCATTCTGTGCTGGTGCGATACAGTGAGCTGTACATGGCTTTTGCGTTTGAGGGAGAATTCATTCATTTGTCCTGTGTGTGTGTGTGTGGTTATCGGTTAGCTGGGCTTAAAGGATTGGTTCCCTCAAATATGAAAATACTGTTATTTATTCACCCTCATGTTTGTCCAAAACCTGTATGACTTTATATGTTCCCTTGAAAACTGAAGAATTGTGCCGGTCGCTCTTTTCCGTGCCGTTACAATGAACGGGAACTGAAGCTTTCAAGCTTGAAATGGAAAGCGTTTCATTGTTTAGTCACTCACATGTTCCAAAACTGTATGATTTGCTTTGTATTTTGAAGATATTTTGAAAAATGTTTCAACTGCCAAGTTCAAATGCTCTGTGTATTCTATAGAATCTTTAAGGGTTCCGTTCGCTTCATATATAGAACCTTTTCCCATTATGGATCGTTTTATGGTTTTTAGTTTTTAATAGTAAACACGTTATCAGTAGAAAAAAACTGAAATAACCCATTAAACATGAAAGTATTATGCAATCATTGAAGGCATGTCTCCTTGTATAGAACCTTTTTGGCATAAAGAATCCTTTAAAATCAGTCAAACCCTACAGTTCTATATAGAAAATATACTATATATAAAATAGCACTTTTTTTTATTTATTTCATGCATACTAAATGATTAGATAATCCTGCATACATTATTAGAGAAGTCTGTCATATAATGCCCCTTTTTACAAGATGTAAAATAAGTCTCTGATGTCCCCAGAGTGTGTATGTGAAGTTCATTTTTATTGCATGTTAAAATTGTCACTTTTCGAGGGTGAGCAAAAATGTGCCGTTTTTGTGTGTCCCTTTAAATGCAAATGAGCTGCTGCTCCCCACCCCCTTTCAGGAAGAGGGCGGAGCTTCAAGAGCTCATGTTAGCAGCTCCGATTACCTCACGCTGTAAAAGAAAATATCTCCCTTTGCTTTGAACTTTGATCGTCGTAACTTTGCAGATGTTGTTTATGCTCAAACAGCAACATCACACACTAGCTAAAGTTAATTCTGGATGAATCATTCAAAATAAGGTCCCCGATTCTTTTTAGTGAATCAGCCCAGCCCATTTGTTTGTTCACAAATGCGACTGATTTAGATCTCAAGTTCAGCTTTCTGGCTCAACGATCCAGCTCACCTAGAAAAGATAATCCTCCATTTGAAATGATAACAGCTAAATGATGATAAATGTTGTGAATTTTCAATATATCGCTCAGCCTTGGCATGAATGACCGTTAATCCATGCATGTTCGAATATTTTGAATGCGCTCATGAAACGTGTCCTTAATGACCGAGCACATGTTCATATAGGTGATACAACACATTATGGAGACGTGTACAAATGCCAGACGTGTGTGTGTGTGTGTGTGTGTGTGTGTCCCTCATTAACGTGGGGTTCTTTAGCTGCTGGTAATGAAGCTTGTCAGTGCAGTGCAGTAGAAATGTACCACTCCTCTCTCATAAACATCTACCGTGATTAATTACCGACTGCGTGTTTCCCTGCAGGGCTGCTGGTGGAGAGAAACAGCCCAGAATCCTCAGAGACCCAGACGTGTGTGTGTGTGTGTGTGTGTGTGTGTGTGTGTGTGTGTGTGTGTGTGTGTGTGTGTGTGTGTCAGAAAATGAGTTTGCATGAGACTAGGGCGAACATTTGGGGGGAAAAGTGTTTGTATACAATGGACACACAACTCCGCCCAGGTCGTTTCCTGGTGAAGTGTCCCGAAATATGAGCGAGTGGAGCGCCTGACGACACCTGACGCATACACACGATCATTCTTCTGACTTTGAAAAATATTGGTGCATGTGTGTAAGGTGTTTGTAATTGTATTTGAGCAAACACAATTTCCACAGCAACTATTGGCTTGGCCTGGCGAGACTAGCTTCATTTATCTTTATTTTTACCCTGAGCAAATTGGAGGAATGGGGAGAATGAGAGAGAGAGAGAGAGAGAGAGAGAGAGAGAGGGGAAAAAATGAAAAAAGAAAATATACAAAAAGATAATGTAGAGAGAAGGGAGAAAACTGCCATGGCGCAGTTTTACTTTTATCCTTTAGTTAGAATTCCCCCCCCCCAATTATTAGTTTACAATAAAACCATAAACCTGTATTAAATAAAATAGGGTTATTATTTAATCATATACACTCACCTAAAGGATTATTAGGAACACCATACTAATACTGTGTTTGACCCCCTTTCGCCTTCAGAACTGCCTTAATTCTACGTGGCATTGATTCAACAAGGTGCTGAAAGCATTCTTTAGAAATGTTGGCCCATATTGATAGGATAGCATCTTGCAGTTGATGGAGATTTGTGGGATGCACATCCAGGGCACGAAGCTCCCGTTCCACCACATCCCAAAGATGCTCTATTGGGTTGAGATCTGGTGACTGTGGGGGCCATTTTAGTACAGTGAACTCATTGTCATGTTCAAGAAACCAATTTGAAATGATTGGCGCTTTGTGACATGGTGCATTATCCTGCTGGAAGTAGCCATCAGAGGATGGGTACATGGTGGTCATAAAGGGATGGACATGGTCAGAAACAATGCTCAGGTAGGGCGTGGCATTTAAACGATGCCCAATTGGCACTAAGGGGCCTAAAGTGTGCCAAGAAAACATCCCCCACACCATTACACCACCACCACCAGCCTGCACAGTGGTAACAAGGCATGATGGATCCATGTTCTCATTCTGTTTACGGCAAATTCTGACTCTACCATCTGAATGTCTCAACAGAAATCGAGACTCATCAGACCAGGCAACATTTTTCCAGTCTTCAACTGTCCAATTCAACTGTGCCTCTTTTTCCTATTTGTAGTGGAGATGAGTGGTACCCGGTGGGGTCTTCTGCTGTTGTAGCCCATCCGCCTCAAGGTTGTGCGTGTTGTGGCTTCACAAATGCTTTGCTGCATACCTCGGTTGTAACGAGTGGTTATTTCAGTCAAAGTTGCTCTTCTATCAGCTTGAATCAGTCGGCCCATTCTCCTCTGACCTCTAGCATCAACAAGGCATTTTGGCCCACAGGACTGCCGCATACTGGATGTTTTTCCCTTTTCACACCATTCTTTGTAAACTCTAGAAATGGTTGTATGTGAAAATCCCAGTAACTGAGCAGATTGTGAAATACTCAGACCGGCCCGTCTGGCACCAACAACCATGCCACGCTCAAAATTGCTTAAATCACCTTTCTTTCCCATTCTGACATTCAGTTTGGAGTTCAGGAGATTGTCTTGACCAGGACCACACCCCTAAATGCATTGAAGCAACTGTCATGTGATTGGTTGATTAGATAATTGCATTAATGAGAAATTGAACAGGTGTTCCTAATAATCCTTTAGGTGAGTGTATGTATATATGTATGTATGTGTGTGTGTGTGTGTGTGTGTCCTCTGCTCTCCAAAGCTGCTTTTATTTGATCAAAAATACAGTAAAATTAGTGAAATATTATTACAATTTAAAATAGCCATTTTTCTATGTGAATATACTTCAAAATGTAATTTATTTCTGTGATCAAAGCTGAATTTATCATCATTACTCCAGTCTTCAGTGTCACATGATCCTTCAGGAATCATTCTGATATGAGGATTTGATACTCGAGAAACATTTATGATTATGTTGGTATTTTTGTGGAAACCGTCATACAATTTATTTAGTCAGGATTCTTTGAATCGAAAGTTCAAAAGAACTGCATTTATTTGAAATGGAATCTTTTTTAACATTATAAATGTCTTTACTGTCACTTTTGATCATTTGAATGCATCCATACTGAAAGTCTTAAATCTTAGTGACCCTAAACTTTTGAACGATATGTAAAATGTATATGTGTTGAATATTCATCAACCACATTGGTAGAAATGTCTCAATCAGGTATAAGAAATAACAAACTCTTTTCAACAGGATATCTTGACTCCAAATATGCTCTAGCACATGTTTGAGTGGCCTGTTGAAGGGTTAAGAAATCACTCTTTATATGTGGTTTTGAAAAAGGTGAAGGGAAAAAAACATTCTAAACGTGGCTCTTTACCCTACAGGGATTTCCAGAGTCGTACAGCTGTCCCATCCCACTGTCAGCACACACACGCGCACTCACACTCACACACACGCGCACTCACACACGCGCACTCACACACACACACACGCGCACACAAACACTCTCTCTCTCTCTCTCTCTGTCTCTCTCTCTCTCTCTCTCTCTCTCTCTCTCTCTCTCTCTCTCTCTGTCTCTCTCTCTCTCTCTCTCTCTCTCTCTCTCTCTCTCTCTCTCTCTCTCTCGCACTCACACACACACGCGCGCACTCACACACACGCGCGCGCACACAAACACTCTCTCTCTCTCTCTCTCGCGCGCACTCACACTCGCGCACTCACACACACACACACACACACGCACGCGCACTCACACACACACAAACACTCTCTCTCTCTCTCTCTCACACTCACACACGCACACACTCTCGCACACACACACACTCACTCACACACACACTCACTCACACTTTCACACACTCACTCTTTCACACACTCACTCACTCACACTCACTCTCTTTCACACACACACACACACACACACACACACACACACGCGCGCACTCACACACTCTTTTTCTCTCTTACACACACACACACACACACACACACACTCACACACACACTCTCTCACACACACACACACACACACACACACACACACACTCACACTCTCTGACACACTCACACACACACACTTACACACAAACACTCTTGCTCACACACACACTCTCGCTCGCTCACTCACTCAGTCCATCTCTCTCAACACAATTGCAGTGTTCCAGTGCTCCTCGTGCACCTCCACACCCCCCATTCGAGCTTTTAGCAGCTCCTCACAAAGCATGACATTGGCCAGCTGTCAGCTTCTCTCAATTAGCAGCAATCTGTGGTCGGTTAAAAAATTTGTGTGCGAAGAAGGAAGGACGCATGCAAAGAGCACGTCCCCCTCTGTGCTGCGGCTACAGTGCTTTCCCCAGCGGATGCTGTGGCTTCTGAGATGAGCATCCTCTACAGCTCGCGATCATATCGGCTGCTGTTTGCATGCTGTTGCCAAGCATTAAAATGTGACTTTAATATGGGAACGTTTCTTTTTGGAGATTTGAAAGAGGTGCTGAGATGTCTGCAGGGGACGTGGTTTAGCGTTGGGTTTCAGCTCTTGAAGAATTCGTGTAATGTCAAAACGCCTCCGGGCCGAGGAGAGTCCTGCTTGTTTGAGGAGTTTTCATTCTCTTGGGCTTAAATTACTTTATCGTAATTTTGTTAAGATATTTTCCAGTTCAGCAGATCCATATGATGTACTTGCTATGTTTGCTGTAATTTGATGCAAACAAAATGCTTTTGAAAACCTGGTGTTGATTATGCATGTTGAAAAATGCTCCTCAACTTTTTAGAGGACAAAACACAATTACATATGAAAATTACATGATTGAAGACTACAAATACAGTATAATTTATTAAACTATCTGTACTTCTGTCCCTTTCCATTCATGTTTTTGATTCAAATATATTTTATAATTAATTATTCTAATTAAGAATGAATAATCAACTCAAATTGATATATTTTATTTTGTATTTTATTTGTTTTAATATATTATATTATATTTATTTTAATTTAATTTTAATTGTTTTCATATTTTATTTTAGTCTATTTATTAATGTATAATTTTTACATTATTTTAATTTAAAAGACATGATGGCAGCTCTGTTTAGATCTCCGCCTGAAGCCATTCCTTCTCCGGTGGCTCTGTTCTGCCCAGCGGAGGCTTTTCCCAGTTCTTAGTCTGCAGACAGATCCTGCTTTGTGCTTTGATGGTCAGCAGGCAGATGATTGGCTGACAACCTAGTCAAAACCTCACACAAAAATTCCCTCAAGTCACCCATTCTCTGTTTTTGGGACATTTTTGTTTAATTAAAAAACCAGCTGATGCAACCAGCTTTAAAGAGCAGGAAACCAGAATGTCTGGTCAGACGGTCACGTTGAACTGCTCCGGTCCATATCCAGTTGCAGTAAGCTTAGCGGCCATCTCTATGGAGCCTTTGTGAACCTGTGTTTTGGGTCTCAATTGCACACTATACCGTATTCCTCATATTATTTGTGCAGCATGCAAATAGTCTTTACACACAGGGTTCCCAGGTAATCTACAGTTTCATCTAGTTTCATTTCCATGCATCAGGTTGTGATTGATTTGAGAGCGAAGCATACTGCTGATTGAATGTTTTTAATGCTTTTTTTTTTTTTTTTTTTAAATAGTCAGGAATGTGAAGTGCATACTGCACAATAAGCATTGAACTATTCTTCTATTGCAAACACAGCCAATGTTAAAGTGTCAGTCTTTTATGGACCCTTTTCATTTAGTCGAGAGCTCTTAAATCAAAGGTGTCAGGCTAAATTTGTGCTGCACCAAACCGGTGAAAGGTCTGGCAGAATGCAGGTTCAAACTCGGGTTTACTCGAGGCTATTTGCAGTTGCGTTTGGAATGTGCTGTCAGTCGTATTAATCCAAGTTAACCCACCGCGTTTGCCCTCTGCGGCTTAAATTGATCCCTTCGACTCAGATATTTGGGTTTACGGTGTGCAGCCCAGAAGCATAAATATGTTACAGACTGACATAAGAACAGGCTCACATATGAAACTGACAGTCTGATGCATATTACACACAAAAACTGGTTGAAACTGCCCGTCTCAATCTGATTGGCTGGATTTATAGTATTGTTAAAAGGTTAACGTCGCATCAGTCAGTCTTAGAGATGAATGATGTATCAATACTATAATGGTTATTGTGCATGTTAATATCCCCTTTTAAAGCAAAGGTAAGCTGAAAGTTAATGTATATGTAATTATAATGCTTTATTTTAAATGCATGTAAAAAAAAATAGTATATTACAGTCATTTTAAATTTGTGATAGTCTTTTCTTCCCAATTGTGACGTATATCCAAGTTTCTTAAACACGAACAAATGTAGGGCGGGAGAGGAAATTAATCTGATTCATTGAATGAATGATTCAATGACTCACTCATAAAGACTTCACTTGTTTCATTACTGGATGAATCAGCGTTTTTGAACGAATCTCTTGAATGAATGATTCAATGACTCACTCATAAAGACTTCACTTGTTTCATTACTGGATGAATCAGCGTTTTTGAACGAATCTCTTGAATGAATGATTCAATGACTCACTCATAAAGACTTCACTTGTTTCATTACTGGATGAATCAGCGTTTTTGAACGAATCTCTTGAGTGAATGATTCAATGACTCACTCATAAAGACTTCACTTGTTTCATTACTGGATGAATCAGTGTTTTTGAACAAATCTCTTGAGTGAATGATTCAATGACTCACTCATAAAGACTTCACTTGTTTCATTACTGGATGAATCAGCGTTTTTGAACGAATCTCTTGAGTGAATGATTCAATGACTCACTCACAAAGACTTCACTTGTTTCATTACTGGATGAATCAGCATTTTTGAACGAATCTCAAATGAATGATTCAATGACTCACTCATAAAGACTTCACTTGTTTCATTACTGGATGAATCAGTGTTTTTGTATGAATCTCTTGAATGAATGATTCAATGACTCACTCACAAAGACTTCACTTGTTTCATTACTGGATGAATCAGCGTTTTTGAACGAATCTCTTGAATGAATGATTCAATGACTCACTCATAAAGACTTCACTTGTTTCATTACTGGATGAATCAGCGTTTTTGAACGAATCTCTTGAGTGAATGATTCAATGACTCACTCACAAAGACTTCACTTGTTTCATTACTGGATGAATCAGCATTTTTGAACGAATCTCAAATGAATGATTCAATGACTCACTCATTAAGACTTCACTTGTTTCATTACTGGATGAATCAGTGTTTTTGAACGAATCTCTTGAATGAATGATTCAATGACTCACTCATTAAGACTTCACTTGTTTCATTACTGGATGAATCAGTGTTTTTGAACGAATCTCTTGAGTGAATGATTCAATGACTCACTCATTAAGACTTCACTTGTTTCATTACTGGATGAATCAGCGTTTTTGAACGAATCTCTTGAATGAATGATTCAATGACTCACTCATAAAGACTTCACTTGTTTCATTACTGGATGAATCAGTGTTTCTGAACGAATCTCTTGAGTGAATGATTCAATGACTCACTCATAAAGACTTCACTTGTTTCATTACTGGATGAATCAGCGTTTTTGAACGAATCTCTTGAGTGAATGATTCAATGACTCACTCACAAAGACTTCACTTGTTTCATTACTGGATGAATCAGCATTTTTGAACGAATCTCAAATGAATGATTCAATGACTCACTCATTAAGACTTCACTTGTTTCATTACTGGATGAATCAGTGTTTTTGAACGAATCTCTTGAATGAATGATTCAATGACTCACTCATTAAGACTTCACTTGTTTCATTACTGGATGAATCAGTGTTTTTGAACGAATCTCTTGAGTGAATGATTCAATGACTCACTCATAAAGACTTCACTTGTTTCATTACTGGATGAATCAGTGTTTTTGAACGAATCTCTTGAATGAATGATTCAATGACTCACTCATAAAGACTTCACTTGTTTCATTACTGGATGAATCAGCGTTTTTGTGATCCGATCGACCAAAACGCATCTTAATACCAGCTGTAAACCGTTCAGTTCTAGGCCAGAATAAGTGGAAAAGAGCAGCAGGTGTTTTATACTGAGTCAAATGTCTGGCTAGCCCTGGTAGACTGCTAATATAGAGAGAGATGTATGTGTCATGTTCTCTGTTTCTATGAAGAGCGAAACAAAGCCACTCACACTTTCTTTCACTCATCATGCTGTCTCTTGCATTCACTGGCTTGTCTCTTTTTTCATTTTCACTGTCCATCATCCACCCTAGTTCTCCTCTGTTCCATCTTACTTTGTTCCTCGCCATCTTTAAAAATAAGTTGGATCTGGCTTACACCCACGCTCTCGCTCACTGTCTCTCTGTCCATGCATTCGTTGCTGTCGGCTCTATATTTCTTTGCCTGGTCCTTGAGGGATTTACCCGTGTGAAGGGGTCTCTCACCTCGGTTAAACCCCAGACCACTGACCAGTCGTGTCTGTCTAATGAGGATTGTCCCTGTATCCCTGAGCTCTGTCTGTCCTGCTGTAGATTTGGTTCGATGGGAAAGTTTTGAAATGGTAGTTTTAGAGCTGCACTATTCTGTTTTTGAACTCATTAAGACTTCACTTGTTTCATTACTGGATGAATCAATGTTTTTTGAGTGAATCTCTTGAATGAATGATTCAATGACTCACTCATAAAGACTTCACTTGTTTCATTACTGGATGAATCAGCGTTTTTGTATGAATCTGATGAATGAATGATTCGATGATAAATATTTAAGTCATTTGTCTCCACCTACTGGTGTAACGGTAATTGATACAATCTTTTTTTGAAGCATCAAGTTACTTTCAAAAGTTGATTTACTCTATTTGAATTGCTAATATATTGCTAAAATATCTTTGAGCAGAAATTTAATCTCAATGCATCACTACAAAGAGTTGTTGGTGTTGTTTTAGGCTGCTGTTGAATTTCTAATATCTTACAAAGAGTAAATGCTAAACAAAATTGTTAAAATAGGATGTATGAATTACCATTGGGATGCTTTTCAGTCACTTTGCAGAAGTAAAATGGGTTTAAATGTGGACTTTCTGCTCTATATGTCACTGAGTTCATAAAATCTGCAACTGGGCTTCCAATTTTGACATGCCACTAATGTTCCCTCTCTTTTTCTCTCTCTCTTCCCTGCATGCCCTTCTCCTTGTTGCGGTTCATTGACAAAGGTAAGCAAGTTTATCATCCATCCACCTGCTTGTTCATTTGCCTTTTGTTTGTGCATTCGGCTTTTTCAACATTCATGCACAGTTTCCTGTGATGCAAACATGCACAGTTCATTAGAGCTAGTTGAGTGAATTAAATGGGCTGTGGAGGAGGGGAGGTCGTGAGAACGGTCCGACAGCCTCTCCCGAACATGCCTCGACTATCAATGCGACCGCCACACACATGTAAACAAACCCACAACACAATGTCATGCCTTTTTAAGGCTTTCTTATTCACACCCCACGCATAAAGACCACTTTTATCCCTCTCTCTCGGTCAAGTAGGAAGAGATGCTGTCCCTCAAGATGAAAAGAGAGACAGAAGAGTGACTCATGTCTCGAGTAAAACGTGTGGGTGACTCCATAATGGTTTCCCTGTTCGCCGATAAACCGTTTCCTGGGATGTTTAAGGCTTGACTAATAAATAATGTAGGCTATTATTAAAGCTTTTCATTGTTTTGGCTGATTTTGCAGCAGGTTTAAACTGATCTCTCTGGAAAGCTCATGTGGATCGAGAGGCTCTTGTGATGTAGAGCGAAAAATTCAAGGCACGCGCAAATGCATACTGTATGTTTTTCTGATTACTTAAAGGTACAGTTCACCCAAACATGGGAATTAGTTATTTTACTCGCCGTTGTTCCAAACCATTATGACTGACTTTTTTCAGTTTAACTCAAAAGGAGGCAGTTTGAGTGACGGGCGCTTTCAAAACGCTTTGTGACGCTTCGAACACTTTGTGAATCATTTGTTGTGAATCATTGATTCGGAGCACGTATCAAACAGCCAAAGTCACGTGATTTCAGTAAACAAGGCTTTGTCATAACTATTACATAACTGCGATATGTTGTGAAAAACGCAATACAAATAAATGTGAATTGAACTCTTTCGAAATTTCACAAATGTTTGCCACTAGAGGGGCGATGATCTCTGCAAACCCATGAACCAGTGTCCAAATATGATTTTTACCTTATCTTGCATCACATGTATGCATTTGTAGACATTTAATGGCACATTTATATAGTAAAAAGGAAGAGTTGTAGGTCTGATTAACCAAGCTCATCATAGAACAAACCAAACAAGCCCTACAATTGAATAAAGTAATGCATATTATCATATTTAGTGGTATTAGAGATGATTTGATCATTGAATTGAATAGATTACACCTTAAATTGGTTTGTAAAAGGTGCTTTATGCATGTTTTTCACTTCATTTACATCGTTTCGACCAGCGTGGGTCGCTTCAAAACAGTGATTCATTTTGCGAATCATTTGATTCAAAGCTTTGAAATGCTTTGATTTTTCTCATCACTAGCTCACACTGCTAATGTTCACTTTTCCATACAATGAAAGTGGACGGGGACTATCTCTAAAAAGGACAAAAAGTAAAAAAAAAAATCATGATATAAGCAGTCCATATGACACAAGTCTTCTGAAGCAGTTTGGACTGAAATAAATCCTTAATGAAAATCATCCTTGACAGCTGTGATCACCATTTACTTTCATTATATGGAAAGAACCGCTTGAACATTCTGCTGTAAATGTCTTCTTTTGTCTTCCATAAAGGTTGAGGATGAGTAAATAATGACAGAAGTTTAACTTTTGGGTGAACTATCCCTTTAAAAGCATGCAAGTGTGTCAGCGGCAGGTGAATTCATCATCTCCTGTGAACTGTGAAGTGCTGAATATGTCGAATGAGAGGGTTAATTAACATTCTTTCAGTGCGTATCCATTAAAGTAGCTGTATGGTTGGAAACATTTCAAGATTTGTTCTCTGTGAGGTCCTCTCTCACTCTTTGCTCTACTCTTTTTCCCTTCAAAGGCTCATACTCATTCTCTCTCTCGCTCTGAGCCAGAGACAGCGAAAGCAGGAGACAACGGATGTTTATTCCTTTCTGCTGTTATGTCTGCTGCTGTACGTAATGACAGGCTGTTTAGTGGCCGGCTGGAATAAGGGTTTCTCTCTGTCTCGCTCTTCCACCCTTGGGACTTCTGATGCTGTATCACTCTCTCCTAGGTTGGCTAAACTCGTCTCACAATTACAGTCAAGACACATACTGTCATTGTAGCTCAAAAACATGTTTGGACACTGATGCAATAGTCCAAATGGTCTCATAGCTTGAGGGAATTTATACTATTGCTTTTGGTGAGTCCATTTGCCATCAGAGTCTATAAACTGTATTTGTCAAAATGACAGACATTCTGACTAGCACTTAACTTAGTTAACTTGTTAATTTGGGCCCTTAGTAGCACTTTTATGTAACACAGTATGTACGCTATAATGCATGATATCTTTTTATAAATAATTGTAACCATAATATTTACAGATTCTGCAGATTACATCTGAAACTGGTTTTGTTTTGTGTTTTAATGCATTCAGGGTTCCTACGCAGTTTGGAAAAGTATCAAATGTTAAAGTTAGCATATAGGACAATGCACATTGAGCCACCAATTGCGCCATCAGCCCATTTTGCGGTGTGGTTTCTTGGCCTCCACAGAAGATGTGTTAAAGCCGACCTAAGTCCTTGAACTATGACGTACTGCCCAAAAAAAAGCAACATTTTGAATACTTTTACACAGTACCAGTCTTTTTTTATAGACCCTTGAACTTTTGGACAGGACAATGCACACAGCTGTATTGTGCCATCAGCCCATTTCGTGTCATGGTTTCTCCGTCACCGTAGAGAATGCGTTAAATCGGACATTAAGTCTTGATATTAGAGGTAGTACTCTAACTAAAGCCAAATATTGAACACTTTTTCACAGTATGAGTCTTTTTTTTTTATAGACCCTTGAACTTGGGACAGGACAATCCACACAGCCGTATTGTGCCATCCGCCCGTTTCGTGTCGTGGTTTCTCCATCGTCACAGAGGATGTGTTAAATTGGCCATTACGCCTTGATATTAGAGGTACTACCCTAAGGAAAGTCAAATTTTGAACACTTTTTCACAATACCAGTCTTTTTTATAGACCCTTGAACTTGGCACATAGGACATTACACACAGCTGTATTGTGCCATCAGCCCGTTTCGTGTCATGGTTTCTCCGCTGCCACAGAGGATGTTAAATTGGACATTAGGCCAATTTTTGAGCAAATAGATCAATATTAATTCATACTTACATCACGCTACATCATGCTCTTGTTTTCTTCATACTACGGTGGCAGTGATGCACAAAGGAAATAGGTTATAGTATATATAAAATTAGAAATTGTAATGCTAAACATTTCTGTGCACATGTGGACAGTTTCTTGAGTGCATGAATAAGTTTCTTGAGTGCATGCAAAAGTCTGTTTTTTTATTTTTATTTTAGGGGCTCTGTATGTTGTCACTTAGAAAATCAATGAAAAAAACCCTGAGAAAAATAAAAATATTTACAGATGACTATTATATTCCAAATATAAAGCTGAAAATAATGCTGTATGAACCATTTTCAGTATGGTCTGAAAATCTACAGAGAGGCTAGTCTGAAAGTCTGGAAGGACTTTTGAAATGGAAAATGTGTTGGAACCCTGTGCATTATACTGGTGTGTTCAATGAATAGATAAGTATTATAACCGGGGTTACAATTATTTATGAGACCATGCATTATAAGGTGCATTACAAGGCATAATGAATGCATTAAAATACTTTTATAATGCATTATATAAAGGCTTGAGGTTTTTAAATCATGCAAAGTTGAGTTTTAGTGTGAGCTCTGTACTATCACTCACATCCTGTTCAACCCAATCCTTTAGTCTGAAACCACTTAATGCTGTCATAAATGTGTCCTCATAGGCAATCTGTCTAAGTAGGAGTCTAATTCAGAGTAGTTAGTAAAGCTAATTATCTGGAGAGTCAGAGTAGGATGCTAGTGATTTATGCATGTGTCTTTTTCTCTTCGTTCTGAGTCAGCATGACTTTATTGTTCTAGGAGATGGAGATGAAAGGAAATAAAATGGTTTAAGAAGGTGAAAGAGCGTCCATGTTCTTGCCTGGGGTCCGGTTTCAGGCAGCTGCTTAAGTGTGCATTACTCATACGTTAGTGCGTAGCTGAGAGAGAAAAGACTTGGGCTTTAAAAGCTTCCCTGCAGACCTGTTGGGCCGTGATTTTTTTTTTTTTTTTTGTGGCAGGTCTGCGTCTGAGCTCAACGCGGGTCCTGGCCTGGCTTTACCTCCTTTAACTCTGGCCAAAAGTGCAAATTGGAATAAAAAATCGCTCCGAGTTGATATCGCTAATGGTTTGATTTGTTTAAAATGCAGGCTTTTTCTGCCCTTTAATCATATGAAGTGGTGGGTGTGTAGACATGCCGAACGCCAGCCATGCCGTCACATGCACCCTCGCGGCCCTCTCCCCACCTGACTGCTCCCTCATTTTTCCTGGGGAAGATTTATCGTGGCTGGGATGTTGGAGACAGGCCATTACCATGAGCTCTTAGAAGTCATCATTCAAGCAAGAGGCGAACGCAGCGCCTGCCTGACTGACTCAATGTTGCATCCTATGATCAGGGAAACTAACGCTGTTGTATTGTCTATTCTGAACCGTGTTTTCTGATCATGAAAGGCTGTTCGAGAATTCGAATAGCGGTGATTTATGAGGAGAGGGCGGATGATAGTGCAGTTTTAATGTCTGCAGGGACGCACAACATATTGGATCATATCGTTTATCAGAGTGTTTTGTTTGTGTATTTGATTATGTATTTATGAATTTATTTTATTGTGTGTGTGTGGTCTGTGTTTGTGTGTGTGTATACACATACACACACGCGCGCACGCACACATATATAATATATTTAAATGTAATACACAGACAATATATAAACGTGATAAATTGATAAATCAATTTGCGATAAATCGTTTTGACAGCTCTAATATTTTTTTAAAATTTACATAAGAAAATAAAAAACAATGATTATTTATATATTTATTTATTTGTATAATAAATATTTGTATTTGTATTATATTTGAACAGCCTTTCATGATCAGAAAACATGGTTAAGAATTGATATATATATATATATATATAATATATATATATATATATATATATATATATATATATATATATATATATATATATATATATATATATATATATATATATATATATATATATATATATATATATATATATATATGTGTGTATGTGTGTGTGTCAAACAGTTTTATTTTGGATGTGACTAATCGCGATTAATCGATTGGCCAGCTCTCAATTTTTCAAAAGCTCTCTCTGTCTCTGTCTCTCTCTGTCTCTCTCTCTCTCTTTGTCTCTCTCTCTCTCTCTCTCTCTCTCTCTCTCTCTCTCTCTCTCTCTCTCTCTGTCTCTCTCTCTCTCTCTCTCTCTCTCTCTCTCTCTCTCTCTCTCTCTCTCTCTCTCTGTCTCTCTCTCTCTGTCTCTCCTCTCTCTCTCTGTCTCTCTCTCTCTCTGTCTCTCTCTGTCTCTGTCTCTCTCTCTCTCTGTCTCTCTCTGTCTCTCTCTGTCTCTGTCTCTCTCTCTCTCTCTCTCTCTCTCTCTCTCTCTCTCTCTCTCTCTCTCTCTCTCTCTCTCTCTCTCTCTCTCTCTCTCTGTCTCTGTCTCTGTCTCTCTCTGTCTCTCTCTCTCTCTGTCTCTGTCTCTCTCTGTCTCTGTCTCTCTCTGTCTCTCTCTCTCTCTGTCTCTCTCTCTCTCTCTCTCTCTCTGTCTCTCTCTCTCTCTCTCTCTCTCTCTCTCTCTCTCTCTCTCTCTCTCTCTCTCTCTCTCTCTCTCTCTCTCTCTCTCTGTCTCTGTCTCTGTCTCTCTCTCTCTCTGTCTCTCTGTCTCTCTGTCTCTCTCTCTCTCTCTCATGATTTGATGCGTTTGCAGCTTGTCTGTGTATGTATAGTAACTCGATCCAGGCGTCTCTCATGATGTCGGCAGTTTGGGCAAGTAGAAGAAGTGTCAAAGTCATCATCGACCTGTCAGTGCAGAGGAGTGGAGTCTCCCAGTGCCGAACAGCACATTCCATACACAAGTAGTGTTTTATTCCTACCCCGTCTCTTCCTTCTGGTTTTGGGAGTTCCCTCAGTCCACTAACTTCCATGTTGAAGACACTACCAGAAGAACCTCAGGCTCTGTCTCTTTGATAAGACGATCTAATACGAGTCTAAAGTTCGTATGGTTTCTCAGCTGATGTCCAAATGGCTCCCTCAGTGCTTCAGAGTCTTTTGGTGTGTTCTGCATTTGTTCTTGTTTGTGAAGCGTTTCACTCTATATGACACAATAAGGAAGAAAAGACAAGAGCAACTTCCCTTTCATGCCAACTTTATAAAAATAAAATTACCACAAAACCAGTCATAAGGGTTATGACTCTATACATCGTCTGAAAGCTGAATAAATAATTTTTCCATTGATGTGTGGTTTGTTAGGACAATATTAGGCCGAGATACAACTATGTGAAAATATAAAAAATCAAAATATTGAGAAAATCTCCTTTAAAGTTGTCCAAATGAAGTCCTTAGCAATGCATATTACTACTAATAATACATTTCTGATATATTTACGGTAGGACATTTACAAAATATCTTCATGGAACATGATCTCTTTTTATGGCATAAAAGAAAAATGGTTAATTTTGACCCATACTTTGTATGTTTTCACTAGTCTAAAAAAATCAGAGAATCAATCATTTTATTGACAGTCTTAGTATTTAACAACGAATCAAATCTGCATATCATTTTGTTTTCTCACAAACTATTCTTTCTGAATCTGCTTTGAAATAATTATTTTGAGGTGATATTCGCACGTGTTATAAATGATAATAATATATAAAGTCATTTCATCTGCACATTGTCTTGACCACCAGCCTCCATCAAATCCTCAGCTGTGGGTCTCAGTTGAAGGATAAACTAGTCTCTAATAAAGAAAGGCCTGTCTTCTGAACAAGGCCTTGTTTCACAGAAAGCGACTTCCAGACCGAGAGCTGTCAGGTTGATTAAATATCACTACTGCGCATTCCCTGACCTCTGAAGCGTCCACGCTCCGCGGAGACTCGGTCCGGCTCTGTCAGATCCGCTGACATTCTGTCTGCTGTGGTTGGGACTCTGTCTTCGTCCAATCACAGCCATGCTTTTTTGTTTCTTCTCCAATCAACACGAGTTCCGCCGTTACGGGCCACCGATCAGGATAAAGCCAGCCCGTTCCTCTGGCAGCCTGACATTTAGAAAGTCTGTTTGTGTTTATCTGTCACAATCTGGACATTTCCACTGTCTGTCAGCTCAGGTTGGACAAATCTTCCACCAAATGCTGTGGCATTTCTGAGGAGTTAAAGATTATCATGACCTGCGTGTTGGAGATTTATATCCGCGCTCCTGACTAATGTCACCGCTAATTGCCTCTGCCTGCTTTGATTCTTGGCTGCTTTGAAGTTTCACTCATATTCTTGGAGGCACAAAGCGCATGCTTTATTATAAGTTTGTTTACGGTTTAGCTTGCTAATTAGCATATTAACTTTCCCTGTTATCATTTCTCCTCTCGCACATTAGTTCTATTGCTGCTGTTTTAAATGAATGAGATTTTTCTGAATCTCATCTCAGACTGAATTTCACCCAATACACACAAACAACATATACAGTAGTGATCAGGAGGGGATATCTTTTAAGTTTAATCAAACCATCAAATTGTGAAGAAAATATTTTAAATGGGAGGAAAGAAGAACAAATCACTAAACTTGGTTAAGGTATTTATCTGACAAAATTATTTGGCAAAAAACAGCATACAACATAATCCATTATTAATATTTCGCTGGTTTTCTCTTGTTTTTGTGTGTTCATAATTGAGAGCCTTGCCAAAAATGTGCACAATTTGGCGTGTTTCATTGTGTAATTAGCACAAATAAAACAATTGACTCCATGCACAACTATGCAATATGCTTGCAAAATCTTTAACACATTAATAATATTTGAATAAAGTGTTAAGATATCAATTTTACTAGGCCGGACATCACTTTTAGCTACTACTGTACTTGGAAAATAATGTTTATTACATGTTTTGCATTATATATTATACACGATCAGGCATAACATTATGACCACCTTACTAATATTGAAAGAGCCACAGCCACCAGGGAATACCGTTTCCATGAAAGGGTGTTCATGGTCTGCAACAATGCTTAGGTAGGTGGTACGTGTCAAAGTAACATCCACATGGATGGCAGGACCCAACGCTTCTCAGCAGAACATTGCCCAAAGCATCACACTGCCTCCGCCGGCTTGCCTCCTTCCCATAGTGCATCCTGGTGCCATGTGTTCCCCAGGTAAGCAACGCACACACACCCGGTCATCCACGTGATGTAAAAGAACACGTGATTTCTCAGACCAGGCCACCTTCTTCCATTGCTCCATGGTCCAGTTCTGATGCTTACGTGCCACTGTTGGTGCTTTCGGCGGTGGACAGGGGTCAGCATGGGCACCCTGACTGGTCAGCGGCTATGCAGCCCCATACACAACAAACTGAGATGCACTGTGTATTCTGACACCTTTCTATCAGAACCAGCATTAACTTCTTGAGCAATTTGAGCTCCAGTAGCTCGTCTGTTTGATCGGACCACACGGTCCAGCCTTCGCTCCCCACGTGCATCAATGAGCCTTGGCCGCCCATGACCCTGTCACCGGTTCTCCACTGTTCCTTCCTTGGAGCACTTTTGATAGATCCTGACCACTGCAGACCGGGAACACCCCACAAGAGCTGCAGTTTTGGAGATGCTCTGACCCAGTCATCTAGCCATCACAATTTGGCCCTTGTCAAACTCGCTCAAATCCTTACGCTTGCCCATTTTTCCTGCTTCTAACACATCAACTTTGAGGACAAAATGTTCACTTGCTGCCTAATATATCCCACCCACTAACAGGTGCCGTGATGAAGAGATCATCAGTGTTATTCACTTCACCTGTTATAATGTTATGCCTGATTTGTGTATATTTTTTTTTTTTTGTATTTTTGAGTCATTTGTAAATTTTTGGCAATCTATTAATCATTAAAAATCAGAAAAAAGTTTGATGCATCAGTATTTGCCCAAAAAATCTTGTGCGACGCATATTTAAAAGGTTGGGATGCCATCTAGAAACGTTGCACACTATATAGGGTGGAAGATTATTATTTGATCACTTGATTAACTTGTAGATCCGGCCTTTGTGTCTCAAATAAAAACACATGTGGCAGATCACAGTCAGAGCCTAGAATGATTCACTTCTTCTTGAGAACCTTTTCATCAGTCTTTTGAGAGCCTTAGGATCTAATGTCTGCCAGACACATAAAGTCATTGTTTTGAATGAAAATGTATTGTCTAAACTGCGAGGGATGACTCATGTGGATGTTGAATAAGTGTGTCTGGAAAGTCTGACTGCAGTCATTGTTAGTGAACCGCAGCTACAAAAAAACTAAACTTGACAGTCCAAATGGCAGATTATAAAAAGAAGGCGTGTTTGGGATGTTTAACTTTTTCAGTTGCTCTCAAACCTATAAAGAATGCATTGCATGTATTTTTGTTTGTGTATGTAGAGTCTTTCATTCTAATCGACTGGTGATATGTTAATTAACGTCATAGTCAATTTACTGTACTGGTGTTGCTGTGATTCATTTATTGTAATTACAGCAATGGGTCTCTTAACATGCACTCTTAGAACAAAAGGTTCTATAGAATCTTAACGAGTTCCATCAGGCGCTTTATATATTGTACCTTTTAGGGATCATTTTAGGTATTAAGTTTGAATTAATTAATTGTTTTAACTTTTGTGAATTAAACGGCTCGTAAACATACTTTATAAATAACCGTTGAACATGAAAGTATTATGCAATCATTTAAAGGGGACCTATTATGCCCTTAGATGTCTCCGGTGTCCTCAAGAATGTTTGAAGTTTCAGCTCAAAATACCCCACAGATCATTTATTATATCTTGTTAAAATTACCCCTATTTGAGCAAAAACACGCTGTTTTCGTGTGTGTCTCTTTAAATGCAAATGAGCTGCTGCTCCCCGCCCCCTATTCAGGAAGAGTCATAAAGTAAAATATCTAGCTTCCGGCGGACCGCCTTCCGTATTCAACTTACGAAGAAAGAGTAACTGCCGCGACGTATGACGTCAGACATAGCGCAAGCGTTTTGAACCTCGAGAGGCGTTACACTTTCTGCGGAAGTTGAATATGGAAGCTAGATATTTTACTTTATGACGTGTTAAATATGGATATTTTCCTTACACAAACGCATGGCTTCGCTTCAGCAGGCCTTTATTAACAACTGGAGCCGTGTAGAGCACTTTTATGATGGATAGATGCACTTTTATAATGGATGGATGCACTTTTATGATGGATGGATGCACTTTTTTGGGCTACAAATTTTGAGCTGCCATTATAAAGTTTGGATTAACCAGGACATATTTTAATATAACTCCGATTGTATTCGTCTGAAAGAATGTCATATACACACAGGATGGCTTGAGGGTGAGTAAATCATGGGCTAATTTTCATTTATGGGTGAACAATCCCTTTAAAACTTTTAGAATGGGTGGGATCTATGCTAATAGGGGATGAATTTTGCGTAATAGGCAAGACATTTCTCCTTTATATAGAACCTTTTTGGCATAAAGGCTTGAGTGAAGAACCCTTTTTTAAGAGTGTTGGAATGGGTGCATATTAAGCCAAGGCTACACTTTATTTTGCATGTATAACAGGTACTTTCCTTCCCTAAAATAGCTTTTTACAGTATATGGAGCCACTGAAATCACATAAGGCAAGGGCTGGGAAGATCTCTTGAAGTGGTCAGGGTTGTATCAGTAGGATAACCCTGGTTTTGCTCCTGGATGATTCCCACGTGCTAAATGACCACACCGTGACACTGGAGGTGACGAATGTGAGCTGGACCGCACGTTTATGTCGCCGCACCAGGGAGACGGTGCTTTATTATTGTGTGGATGGAGTGATCCCATGAGCGCTTCCTAAAGAATGAACGCTTTAGATATGGGCTTGGACACATGAGACATTGAACATCATACAAACTCAAGAAAAAGATGCAAGGTGAATAATTCATCTACTGAAGCTGGCCTGTAGTTCAGCCGCTGTTTGTCAACCAGCAGCCCTAAGGGACATTTACACCATCAAAGCGAACCAAGGATTTGGTTCATTTTCAGTGCTAGTTTAGTGATTTGGCGGTCTGGATGACTGACTGACTTTCTTCTGAGGAACCCAAAAGATTAATTTAATTTGAAGTGTTGTTTTTGTCCATACAATAAGCATTGGAGCTCATTGACCAAAAACATTATTTAAAAGAAAGTCATGCAGGTTTGAGTGGGTGAGTAAATGATGACATCTCGATCACTTTAATCAGTAAAGTCCTTCAGATTAGTCATGTGATCATACACTTTTAGACGAAAAGGTTCTATATAGAACTCTAGGGTTCTTGGCTCAATTTTAAAGAACCCTTTTGCCAGAAAAGGTTATATAAGGAGAAATGTCTTGCATAATACATTTATTTAATGGGTTATTTAAATTTGTTCTAGTGATGAAGTATGTTTACATGCTATTTAATTCATAAAATGTAATCAAAATAAAAACTGAATTAAAACTACATCCATAAAATGGATTTTGACAGCGCTGAGAACGACATGAGCGCCTGAGTGCACAGCTCTACCATTCTCCGTCTTCATTAGTTTACAATCTTTTCAACAGTCCTATCTAAAATGTTATTAGATAGAACTGTTAAATAAAGTAAACCGTATTATAGCATTTGCTGTGTGGTTGGTGCCCAGTGTCTCTAGCTGAGCAGAAATACATAATCAAGTTTCGTGTTGGATTTCCTCCTTAGCGTAAAGGTTGAGAAGTGCCTGGACTTCGGTGTCAGTCCATCTATCAGTTTTCCATGTTCGTGGAGTAAATATATAGGCTATAAACTGTGTTTACACATGGCTTTTTAAAAAAAGGCTGGTGCTGGTGTTTCACATGTTTGGTCAATGAATGTACAGTTACATCACTGATCAAAATATCACCTTTTTGAAAGGAACTTGATGCTTCAAATATATATTGTATCAATTACATTGTTACACCAGTAGGTGGTGACAAGTGACTGTTTTTGTCATTGACTCATTCATTCAAGAGATTCGTTCAAAAACGCTGATTCATCCAGTAATGAAACAAGCGAAGTCTTTATTAGTGAGTCATTGAATCATTCATTCAAGAGATTCGTTCAAAAACGCTGATTCATCCAGTAATGAAACAAGTGAAGTCTTCGAGTGAGTCATTGAATCATTCATTCAAGAGATTCGTTCAAGAACACTGATTCATCCAGTAATGAAACAAGTGAAGTCTTTATGAGTGAGTCATTGAATCATTCACTCAAGAGATTCGTTCAAGAACACTAATTCATCCAGTAATGAAACAAGCGAAGTCTTTATTAGTGAGTCATTGAATCATTCATTCAAGAGATTCGTTCACAAACGCTGATTCATCCAGTAATGAAACAAGCGAAGTCTTTATTAGTGAGTCATTGAATCATTCATTCAAGAGATTCGTTCAAAAACGCTGATTCATCCAGTAATGAAACAAGTGAAGTCTTTATTAGTGAGTCATTGAATCATTCATTCAAGAGATTCGTTCAAAAACGCTGATTCATCCAGTAATGAAACAAGTGAAGTCTTTATTAGTGAGTCATTGAATCATTCATTCAAGAGATTCGTTCAAAAACGCTGATTCATCCAGTAATGAAACAAGTGAAGTCTTCGAGTGAGTCATTGAATCATTCATTCAAGAGATTCGTTCAAAAACGCTGATTCATCCAGTAATGAAACAAGCAAAGTCTTTATTAGTGAGTCATTGAATCATTCATTCAAGAGATTCGTTCAAAAACGCTGATTCATCCAGTAATGAAACAAGTGAAGTCTTCGAGTGAGTCATTGAATCATTCATTCAAGAGATTCATTCAAAAACGCTGATTCATCCAGTAATGAAACAAGTGAAGTCTTTATGAGTGAGTCATTGAATCATTCACTCAAGAGATTCGTTCAAGAACACTGATTCATCCAGTAATGAAACAAGTGAAGTCTTCGAGTGAGTCTTTGAATCATTCATTCAAGAGATTCGTTCAAGAACACTGATTCATTCAGTAATGAAACAAGTGAAGTCTTCGAGTGAGTCTTTGAATCATTCATTCAAGAGATTCATTCAAAAACACTGATTCATCCAGTAATGAAACAAGTGAAGTCTTTGAGTGAGTCATTGAATCATTCACTCAAGAGATTCGTACAAAAATCCAAAATTCATCCAGTAATGAAAGGGTTCCTGCTGTGCAAACATGCCAAAAAGCAAACTATGGAACTATGACACTGCGAAATCCACCAATGAAGTGCCTGACAGAACGCTGTACGGTTCCATATAGAAGTTTTTCTTCTAAGAGTGTAGAGAAGACTGTATATAGCACTGTGTCTTTCCTCCATTATGAAACGTAGCGTATAAACCTCTGACATTTCCGGGGTTCACCAGATGCGCTGGAACATTAAATCGGATCACTTTATCGCATTGTTGCTGCTTCTCTTGACCTCAGGCACAAAAAAAGAAACAAAAAACCATGAAAATGGCAAAGTGCATACCAGAACCAGTCTATACAGCTTTTGTGCGTTGCAGCAGGAAAGCTTTTTATGTGTGAAAGGAGGATAGAGCAGTCACTTTGCTTTAGATTCGCGCTTGCCTCCTATTATCAAACCCTGGGATTCAGACAGCTTTCAGAAGAATCTCATCACCTGCCTCGGCACTTAAAGGTGTGGGAGTGGAGCTCTTTGAAGCTGCGGCCCAGATGTGCCATTTGGTGTGGTGTAACTAAGGCCACACAGCTATTTGAAGTCTTCTGTTTGTATGCCTGCCGTTTCCTAAATCCCACTCTCCTAGTTGGAAACAAAGCTCTAAAAAGGAGGCCATGCGCTTCGTGTGAAGGATGGATGTTTGTTGTGCTGGGGGAAGGCAGAGTTGAGGGAATCTCGTGTTCTAATTAAATACGTTTAACCCAAGGTCATGCGGTGCTGAGAGAGGGGGTTCGTATTCTTGTCTTAAATGTTTTATTGAGTTTCTTTGAACTCCTACAGCTTGAGGGCGAAGCATAAGCCTTCCTGTCAGAGCCGGGACAATGAATGCACGTGTTGGCTTTTAAAGATCTGCTCTGGAATACGAGAGCTTTGATTTGCTTTTCAAAGTATTTGTCGCGTTTCCTGACATATGGTCTTACATCATCGGTTTGTGAAGTTTTCATCGCCGTTGCCGTTCATGTAGTGTTTTACGCTATAGCGAGGCCTTTAGAGGTTTGGCGTCTCGCTGTCGTTGACTGACATGTTTAAATGAAAGGCCTGTTCACACCAAGTGTGATGTTACAAAGCAAAAATTCACATTCAGGTATTAAATGCTGTTTCATTTCAGGGTGAAATCTTGCCGTTGGTCTCTCGGGATGTGTAGTGACGCATTGTTGCGCTGTAACGTCTTGTTGCAGGAGATTTCACGCTCTCTGTGAATGGGCATTAAGACTAGCTCCCATTTAATTGATGGGTTTATAGTTCATGTTGATTTTCTTTTTACTGTTGCTAATAACTCAGCAGGCAGAGGGGATGATTCATTTCCTGTCGTCTAATTATTCTGGCCTTGCCGTAGCTGCAAAAAGAGCCATTTTATCTTAATAATGTAGTGTTATAGGCTTGTGTGTCTGTGTGTGTGTGTAGGGTGGTAAGGTGTTCCATATTATTATTATTATTAGTAGTAGTAGTAGTAGTAGTAGTAGTAGTAGTAGTAGTAGTAGTTGTTGTTGTTGTTGTTGTTGTTAATAATATTAATTATATTATATATATATATAACTCCACAATTATTTTTATAATAAAGAATAATTATATTAAGTTGTTAATAATTGTTTAAAGAAAATAAAAATAATTTATAATAAACTATATATTAAGTTATTTTATTATATATCGTACCATTCATATATATAACTATTTTACATATTTTATATATATATATATAATTTATATATTAAATATATATAAAATGTCAACTCAATAATATTTTTTTATAATAAAGAATAATTATATTAAGTTGTTAATAATAAAAAATTAAAAGTAATTAATTTATAATAAACTGTATATTAATAATAGTTTTTTTGTTGTTTTTATTTGTTGTTTTTTTTGTTGTGTGTGTGTGTGACTTAAATACTGACAAGGAAAGGGACGTCATTATTTTTAAGATTATTCTAACAAATAAGTCTTGCATCTGTACAGAAACAGCTTCACATCTTGTAACACTTGAGTTATTAATACTCAGAGCAGTAATGCATTATATTGAATGAGAAATTTTCATTTGAAGTTGGCAAAACCAGCTCAGAATGGTGTGGATTTCATCACTTTGGATCAGATCATCTCATCTGGAGACTGTTATCTGTGACTCCAGATTTAGACAGGCATTGGTGTGATGTGCTTCACTGGAGGACGACACTTACTGTCACTGAGAGGAACTGTATGCAAACTCAGCCTGTGTTTGTGTAAACCGCGGTTATACACAGGTGTGTTTGTGTTTATGGAAGTGAAGTCTCTTTGCGTGTGGTTTTGTGGTGTAATTGACATGGAGAGCTCGGAGAGCCTCTTTCCCTCCCGACTCTTACCTTTGCGATTCGAGGCGTTTGAGGTGAAGGAGCAGCGCTTCTGTCGTGGTTCCTCTGCAACAGAGTGATAGAGGCTCATAAAGACAGGAAATAAAGTGTGTGTGTTTCATCAGCCTGTGGTAGAATGAAGATATTAAAGAAAAGGCTTTGCTTACGTTCTTTGCTATAATAATGTACATTGTTTACAGTTTTATTTCTGGATATTTTACCAGCTCTGTTGTCCGAGGTATATTGAAGGCGTCGTTTGTTTGTTTGTTTGTTTGTTTGTTTGTAGTTTATTTCCTAATTTATGTAAATCCTGACAACGTATTACTGGGTCATTCCGTGTCAAATCAACCAAATTTCAGAAACTTCCCCAGCTCAAATTTTGATTAATATTTTTTCTGTAGAAAGACAAACCAATATATATCACAGATGTATAATTGACTGAGTAATCACTGTTTTGTAGAGGGGGGTCAAAATGACAGTTTTCACCTGAGATTTGGAGCCAAATTACAGGGGTGTAAATTACTTTAGAAAGATGGTAGCATCGTTATTTTATTTTTACACAGAGATTGGTAGGTCTATTAGTAAAATCTGTTGACTTCAGCAATCTTTGTTGCATTATATGCCAACGGTGACCGTTCAAAAATAGGAAAAAAGCACTTCTTGTGTGTTTGTGCCTCAAGTTTGCATACCTGTAACTCAAAAAGTATTAAAGATATCTTAATATTCTTTTAGATTCTGGTTCTTAACAAACATTTCTTTTGGTGTTTTCATTTTTAAGGCCCTCGATGGTTCAATCCCAGAGATATGGAGATCATAATGTGGCTCCATGAGTAAATTGTACACATTTTCAGTGGCCAAAAACCAAATGTGGGTCTCTTTGCATACAGCTGATACTTTTTTTTTCTTTTAAAGAGAAATATCTGAAGAACAAATAATGTTAAAACTATAAATGTATCTAGTTTTTAGACGTTCTAGTCTGAGTGCCATAAATATTCTTTTTGTAAAGTTGTCATGCCTGTAACTCTAAAATTATACAAAATATCTTAATATCCTTTTAGATTCTCATTCTTAATAAACTTTTCTTTTGTAATCTTAATTTTTAAGGCCCTATATAGTTCAGTCCCAGAGATATTGGGGCCCCAATCTGACTTCATGTCCAAATTGTTGAATTTTACCCATTTTCAATGGTCAAGACACAAATGTAGGAAACTTTCTAAACAGCTGATAGTTATTGTGTTTAAAGAATGTCTGAACAACAAATCACACTGAAACTAGAAATGTATCTTGTCTATCAAAACGATTGCATACAACACACCTCTCTGAGTGACAAAAACAAACATTTCCCGAAGTTTACATGTCTGTAATTCAAGAAGTGTTAAAGATATCTTAATGTCATTTTAGATTCTTGTTCTTATGAAACTTTTCTTTTGTAATCTTCATTTTTAAGGCTCTATATAGTTCAATCCCAGAGATATAGGGATGTCAATGCGGTAACGTGTAGTTACGATACTGCATATTTGAATTCTTGGTGGCTTCAGAAGCTGTTAAAATGAACAAAGTCCCATCTTCCAAATATCCCTGATTCAAATATAGATTCTTATAAATATGCTTTTGAGAGCAAGTTAATGTGCATCAACTCAACCAGTTATGTTTTATGCAATTCTTTTGATAGAGGAAAACGAGATACATTTCTAGTTTAAACGTTATTTATTCTTCAGACATTCCTCTTTAAATGCAATAAGTATTAGCTGTGTGCAAAGTTACCTACATTTGGTTTTCGACCACTGAAAATGGGTAAAATTCAACAATTTACTCATGGAGCCGCATTAAGATCTCCATATCTCTGAGATTGGCCTTGAAAATGGAGATTTCAAAAAGAAAGTTTTACTAAGAATGAGAATCTAGAAGGATATTTAGATATCTTTAATACTTCTCAAGTTACAGGCATGCAAACTTTGGGCAAAAAAGTGCTTTCCCCCCATTTTTGAACGGTCACCGTTGGCATATAATGCAACAAAGATTGCTGAAGTCAACAGATTTTACTAATATATCTACCAATCTCTGTATAAAAATAAAATAACGATGCTACCATCTTTCTAAAGTCATTTACACCCCTGTAATTTGGCTCCAAATCTCATGTGAAAACTGTCATTTTGACCCCCCTCTACAGAACAGTGATTACTCCGTAAATATACATCTGTGATATTTCATATTTTGGCTTTCATCACTATTTATGTTTGTCTTTCTACAGAAAAAAATACGAACAAAATAAAAATGACCCTGCTTATTCTTTTCCTATTATTTTTCTTGTCTTATTTCCTTTCCCATTTCCTTCTCTTGTCTTTCCATGAGTAATGTTTATCCATTAATCACAGTATTAAATCAGAAAAATGACTAAGAATAAGACTTTTATTTTAAATGTGTTTTATTTATTTAACAGTTTTTTTTATTAATATTTGATACGCTATGACAGGCCAGGAAATGTTTTTTTAATTCACTGTTTTGATATGCCATTGAATGATTACTTTCTAAGTTGCTCTAACACACTATCTAGTTATTCAGATCTAATATCTCTATACTTTAATGTAATAACTTCTCTTCTGCTATCCATTTATTGTGCGTGCGCTTTGCTTTCCATATCAAAAAGAAATTATACCAGTGATCAGTTACCAATGAGTCTTCAGCCTTTTATTTAAAGCCATCTCACCTTCTTCATTTTTATATTCACTTCTCTAATTGCGTCTTTTTCGGGACTGGGAGAAGTGTTATTAGTCAGTTTCTCGTTCTCTTTTTTTCCTCAGTCTCAGGCTGTTTATTCTGAACAGACTCTAATGAGCGCTGCTGGGTTTCGCCTAATTGTGATCTGAAACTGCGAGCCATTCTTCACTGAAGCAGGTTTAATGGCACATGATGGCAGTGCTTTAAGCTCGAGTCTGGAGATGTCGGTGTGCTGCTTGAATGAAGAATTCAACCCTGTCGCATGTCAACACACAGACGCAGGTGCTCCGCTTCCTGTCCAGGTGGAAAGAGAGCAGCACCAGCCTCGCTCTCGCTCTCCCTTCATCCTTCCTTGTCTCTTCAGTCCATCTGCGTCCTTCTTTTGTCATCTTCCTCCCTTGTTCCTCTCTGAGCAACCTGACACCAGCTGCAGCCTCCTCTCTAAAGACGCTGCTGCTTTGTTAGAAAGGTGCTTTCTGTCCTCCGTGTCCAAAAACCACAGTCTGACCTCCAGTGACCGAGTCGCAGCGCCTCACCTTTGTCCTTCCTCCAGCTATGTGACACAGTTCCAGGAGGAGACACGCCTGTATTGTATAACACTGTCCTGCCAAGGAATTTCTTTTGAAAATGCTACCAGTTCTTTACAAAACTAATAATAATGTGCTGAAAGAAAACAGCATATTTTTAAGACCATTAATGGCCCTATTTTAGCTCATGGTCTGAAGCTCACGGCGCAGGTGCACTCAGGGCGTGTCCGAATACACTTTTGCTAGTTTAACGACGGGAAAAATGGTCGGTGCACCCGGCGCATGATCCAAAAGGGTTGTCCCTCATCTCTTAATGAGTCATGGGTGTGTTTTGGGCGTAACGTGCAATAAACCAATCAGAGGATCTGCTCGTCCAATGACGCAGGCTAATTCTGATACATGCAATGACTATCCATTATGACATGTAGGCATTTTTATATTTATATACACAATAATGATCTTTTACATTTTAATCCTTTTATTTTTAATATTTAAAAATGTGTGTGTGCTGCACGTCCCTGTGTGTGTAATGTGCAATGTGTACGCGTGTTGTGCACCGCCTATAGGCTCATATTACTAACACGCCCTTTAAATAACACAAAAATACTGCGCTATTGACTTTAGAGCAGGTGTGTGTTGGTCAGTGGCGCAGTCGTTTTCAGTTCCTCACAATAGCAACGCTCCCACAATGCTCCTGAACTCCTGGTGTTCAGACCAGACGCCCATGGGTGAACAGATGCGCCAGTGCATTTGATATTTAAACAACGAGGAGCTGGAACTAGCAAAACTAGCAAAAAACAGATTCGTTCAGAAACACTGATTCATCCAGTAATGAAACAATTGAAGTCTTTATGAGTGAGTCATTAAATCATTCACTCAAGAGATTCATACAAAAACGCTGATTAATCCAGTAATGAAACAAGTGAAGTCTTTATGAGTGAGTCATTGAATCATTCATTCAAGAGATTCGTTTAAAAACACTGATTCATCCAGTAATGAAACAAGTGAAGTCTTTATGAGTGAGTCATTGAATCATTCATTCAAGAGATTCGTTTAAAAACACTGATTCATCCAGTAATGAAACAAGTGAAGTCTTTATGAGTGAGTCATTGAATCATTCATTCAAGAGATTTGTTTAAAAACACTGATTCATCCAGTAATGAAACAAGTGAAGTCTTAATGAGTGAGTCATTGAATCATTCATTTGAGATTCGTTCAAAAATGCTGATTCATCCAGTAATGAAACAAGTGAAGTCCTTATGAGTGAGTCATTGAATCATTCACTCAAGAGATTCGTTCAGAAACACTGATTCATCCAGTAATGAAACACATGAAGTCTTTATGAGTGAGTCATTGAATCATTCACTCAAGAGATTCGTTCAAAAATGCTGATTCATCCAGTAATGAAACAAGTGAAGTCTTTATGAGTGAGTCATTGAATCATTCATTCAAGAGATTCGTTCAAAAACGCTGATTCATCCAGTAATGAAACAAGTGAAGTCTTAATGAGTGAGTCATTGAATCATTCATTTGAGATTCGTTCAAAAATGCTGATTCATCCAGTAATGAAACAAGTGAAGTCCTTATGAGTGAGTCATTGAATCATTCACTCAAGAGATTCGTTCAGAAACACTGATTCATCCAGTAATGAAACACATGAAGTCTTTATGAGTGAGTCATTGAATCATTCACTCAAGAGATTCGTTCAGAAACACTGATTCATCCAGTAATGAAACAAGTGAAGTCTTTATGAGTGAGTCATTGAATCATTCATTCAAGAGATTCGTTCAAAAACGCTGATTCATCCAGTAATGAAACAAGTGAAGTCTTTATGAGTGAGTCATTGAATCATTCACTCAACCCGATTTTAAAAACAAAAATTACTATTCATTTAGATATTTTAAAATGGCTTGCAGCAATTAACATTTTGTCAGAACCTTTAATAAAGTGAAGTCTTAATGAGTGAGTCATTGAATCATTCATTTGAGATTCGTTCAAAAATGCTGATTCATCCAGTAATGAAACAAGTGAAGTCCTTATGAGTGAGTCATTGAATCATTCACTCAAGAGATTCGTTCAGAAACACTGATTCATCCAGTAATGAAACACATGAAGTCTTTATGAGTGAGTCATTGAATCATTCACTCAAGAGATTCGTTCAAAAATGCTGATTCATCCAGTAATGAAACAAGTGAAGTCTTTATGAGTGAGTCATTGAATCATTCATTCAAGAGATTCGTTCAAAAACGCTGATTCATCCAGTAATGAAACAAGTGAAGTCTTAATGAGTGAGTCATTGAATCATTCATTTGAGATTCGTTCAAAAATGCTGATTCATCCAGTAATGAAACAAGTGAAGTCCTTATGAGTGAGTCATTGAATCATTCACTCAAGAGATTCGTTCAGAAACACTGATTCATCCAGTAATGAAACACATGAAGTCTTTATGAGTGAGTCATTGAATCATTCACTCAAGAGATTCGTTCAGAAACACTGATTCATCCAGTAATGAAACAAGTGAAGTCTTAATGAGTGAGTCATTGAATCATTCATTCAAGAGATTCGTTCAAAAACGCTGATTCATCCAGTAATGAAACAAGTGAAGTCTTTATGAGTGAGTCATTGAATCATTCACTCAACCCGATTTTAAAAACAAAAATTACTATTCATTTAGATATTTTAAAATGGCTTGCAGCAATTAACATTTTGTCAGAACCTTTAATAAAGTGAAGTCTTAATGAGTCATTGAATCATTCATTTGAGATTCGTTCAAAAATGCTGATTCATCCAGTAATGAAACAAGTGAAGTCCTTATGAGTGAGTCATTGAATCATTCACTCAAGAGATTCGTTCAGAAACACTGATTCATCCAGTAATGAAACAAATGAAGTCTTTATGAGTGAGTCATTGAATCATTCACTCAACCCGATTTTAAAAACAAAAATTACTATTCATTTAGATATTTTAAAATGGCTTGCAGCAATTAACATTTTGTCAGAACCTTTAATAAAATTACCTGTTTTTGTTTAGTTGTCTATTTGTAATTGTGATTTTCAATTTATCCAGAATCGTGCAGCTCTAATTGATTGGTTCATTCATTGTTGGTTTGCTCGTTTGTTCATTCGCTCGTTCAATTGTTGTTTTTCAATTGTTTATTTACTCATTTATTTATCATGCACATATCCCCAATTGTCATGAATGTAATGCAAAAAATCTTTGATGCATAAAATACATAATGTTTTTGTTATATATATTTGTGTATTATATTTATTTCAACAATTTATAAAGATTATTTATACAGATCATTGTTTCTTCATTTTATTTGTATCACTGTTAATTTGATTTAAAAAAAAATTATATTTGTAATGCAGTAAAAAAAATATTATTGTTATGGTTATGACTATTAAAATTGAGATTTAACACAAAAAAAACTGCTAGTAAAATGTCCAGATAATTAACGTTGCTGAAATGTGCTTAATTGTCATAAAATGTGTTTCAGTGCAGTTATTTGTCCTAAAATTCAGCTTATTTTTAATGCTAGTTAATTTTTCTCTCCCATTTTATCTTGCGCTGTAATACGACCCAGACATGCTCGTGTGAGATTCACCTTTTTAGGAAGGTGTTGGCTAAACAAATACTCTAAATCTAACACATAACGATTCTAGTGCCACGCAGGCGTACGATCAGAAGGATAAAGACTGGTTTGGCACTTCAGACGATCTCTACAAGCAATTGCGTCCCATCTGCAGCTTTGATTGCTGTCCCTCCCTCTTTCCCTTTCTTTCTTTCCTCCTCTGTCTTGGAGTCACATATGGTTAGGAGATATTGCGGGCTTAGCCCTAAAATAGAATAAATTTAAATGCGTTTGCAAATAAATGAGCTAATTATGACTTTTTGTTCACCTTTAGGGCGAAAGGCTACAGTATAGATGGTCTATTAGTAAAATCAACTCATATTGCAGTGAAAAAAAACATAAGACCAGAAAGCCATCAATCCCAAGCAATAAAACCAAACAAAACCTTCTAGACCAGCTCAAAACATCAGATAATGGGATCGTTTTATTTCGCTGTCGGTGTTTAGATAAAAATAATTTGGCTGAAAGATAGCAAATGTGAGTTGTCTGAATCTATAAAAGTTAGATATGCTGCTTTTTAACTCCAGCCTGAAAGGCTTCTTTGATTTTCTAAAGTTTCTCGATGTAAACTCTTAAATCCTGATAGGAAGCTGTCGTGGGACTCAGATTCAGAGGGCTGTCGCGGTACAACTTCAGCCCACTTAGCTGGAATATTTGAGCCGCTGAAGTCTGTGATCTATGAAAGAAGCGTCTATTCCATCTGTAAATGCTTCTCACGCAGGACTAGAGCGCGACCGCAGAGCAGGCTTGTGCTGACATGTCCCGAATCAGACTCATGTACGGTCACGTCATTGCAGTCCTGCCAACCATCTGGATATAAACTGGTGCTTTGAGACACATCTGGTCATCAGCATGCCAACCATTCAGACTCCACAGCCAGTCAGGACTGAAATATTCCCTTTGTGGTGACAGGACAGCCAGTATTTCACAAAGCATGTCACTGACAGGCCAATCAAGACACGTTTCTGTCCTCGTGTCGGATCAAACGTGTGATGAGCATAACCAAATATCACCACATAACTTCATATTTTATGTGATCTTCCAAAGCCTCATCAACCAATTCAAGACCTTTTTTGGGAAAATGCTCTAAATTATAAATTGGTAATATATCTTATCATTTAAGTAACACTTTAGAATAAGCTCTCATTTTTTAACATTAGTTAATACATTAGCTAACAATAAGCTCTATCAATTGCATTATCACTTCATAAAGATGCATTTATTCCCCACGGAGTAAGTAACGTTTTCACCTACTTCAGCACATAATTGCACCCTGATTTGATTCCTGTGTTGTAACCGGAGTACATGGCCATTATAAGATTATATGAGGAGGGTGTTTGCTGGAATGCCTCTGGGTTATTTTATGTTGTGTATGCTAATTCAAACTAGCATAAGCCCTCTAATGACCACTAATTGCTCTAATGAATTAGTTACAGTGAGAGTTCTGGAGAGAGGACAGTCTGGACACTTCATTAGGCCTCACACACATTCTCGTGCACATACTCATGCAAGTGCACATATTCGCACATATACACATACTCATACTCATACTCGTGCACATACTCATGCACATACAACGTGCTCGTGTGCACATACTCGCGCATATACTCGCGCTCATACCCATCTACATACTCGAGCTCATACTCTCGTACATACCCGCACACAGACTTGTGCTCATATTCATACACATACATCATACTCATGCTCGTGCACATACTCATGCACATACTAATGCACATACTGATACTTGTACTCATGCGCATACTCGTGCACACATCCATGCACATACACATGCACATACACATACTCATACTCCTGCTCATGGACATACTCGTACTCATGAACAGACCTGTGCACATACCCACACATACTCATGCACATACCCGTCTTCATACTCGTGCACATACTCATGCACATACCTGCACACATACCCATACGCATACCCATACACATACTCAAGCACATACTCGTACTCATGCACATACTCTCGCTCATACCCTCGCACATACTCAAGCACATACTCGCGCTCATGCTCGTGCTCATACTCGTACTCGCGCACATACTCGTTCTCATATTCATGCTCATATTAGTGCACATGCCCATACTCATGCACATACTCGTCTCGTACCCGTGCACAAACTCTCATGCTCACACTCATACTTGTGCTCATACCCGCACGGAGCCATAAGCGCCACAGAGCACGCTGGCATGTGAGTATGTAGAATCACAGATGGCTTTATGTGAGTTCATAACAATGGATATAATTACTGTAACTAATTGTAGATGTTTTCCCATTAAACTGAAATTAAATAAGAATCATTGTTTTGTTTTTTTTGTGATTTTTGCATATTGAGAGAGATTTGAAAGTTTTAGTCTTTCTGTAAAATGAATGCCAAAAATGCTGATAGACGATTAATTGGTTTTGTGTATTGGTTCTTATGAAGGGTCCTTTTCGGTGAACTAATCCAAAAGTGATTGAGTGATTTGTGCACATCACCACTGACTGTACGTCTGTCCGTTTATAGCCTTGCAATTTCAACACAATATCTACTTTTGATTAATTCTGCCGATCGTGATGATCTTAATGCACTTTTTATATAGCATTTAATATGGTTAATATGCCATCTACTCTGTACTACTACTTGCTTATATGCTAATATAGTCCTATCACATGTGTTTATCCATTTTACACTTTAGTTAGTATTTGTGGGCTTTTCTCATGAGATTGATGTCTGGGAAGTGGGGAACGTTGTGCCTCGGGCTGATTGTTCTGCGTCAGAAACGACAGCCATTTTGGCTCCTTTCCCAGGGAAGCTTTCATTCAGATGTGCAAGAGGGGGCAGGTTGAGAGAGAAAGTTTTAGAAAGTGGTGGAAAGCCAGAGGAATGAAACAGTGGAGATTTTTAAACCATTACCTCATTGTGAAAGATCCCCCCCCCCCCCCCGTCAGCCGTGTGCAGAACGCATATAATTAACACACTCCGAATGGAAGCATTTAGCTGGAGTTTCTATGGAGACGGAGCATAAAGCTGTGCTTAGGGCTCTGCTAGTATAATTGTGAACCTGTGAAATAAACAGGAGCACAGAGGGTGATCCTCATTTTTAAACCCTGATATCGATTCACTCGGCAGCAGATTTCTCATAATACTTTAACACTGTTCATTTCTCTACTGCATTTCCTCTCACGTAGATGCTCATTGGCACTGATTCACTTCACACAAACATGAGTGTGTGTCTGAGCGCCATTACAGACTCAAACAATTCCCACTCGTGTATAACCACACGCTATTACGCCCTCTCATCATCTCGCTGTGCTGTTTTAAGTGCTCGGAGCTTTCCAAGTTCAAAAGATGCTCAACGTTTGACCGGAAATTAGTGGAACGAGTTGTTTGGGCAATGCCCACGCTGGTAAATATGTCTGTGCATGATAAATGCATAATAATACATAAAAAAACGAATTACAATTCTATGTTTTAACAATAGTGTGCATATACTTTCTGCATACACTACCGTTTAAAAGTTTGGGGTCAGGGAGTTTATTAAAAAAATGATTTTACAGTGTTACAAAAAACTACAAAATGCTACAAAAAAACGATTTCGAATAATTGCCGTTCTTTTGAACTTTCTATTCATGAAAGATTCCTGAAAAAAAGTATCACTGTTTCCATATAAAATATGTTTTCAACACTGATAATAAGCATACATGTGTGTTGATCATCAAATCCTCATACTGAATGATTTGTGAAGGGTCATGTGACACTGAAGACTGGAGTAATGATGATAAATTCAGCTTTGATCACAGGAATAAATTACACTTTACTATATATTCACACAGAGAACAGATGATTTACATTTTATTATAATATTTCACAATTTTACAGTTTTTGATACAAAAACTAAATCTTGTCAACTCTAAACTTTTGAACAGTAGTGTGTGTATTATTATATTATACTCTTGTGTATATATCATGCAATAAATATGCTGGAGCATTTATGTATAATGTGTATAATAATCTAAACACTTGGCTATTGTGCCATTTGTCTTTCTATGCAAGTTTACCGAAGAATACATTTTTATTTTATTACTTTATATATATTTTTTATTATTTTATTCTATTTATTTGTTTTATTTTAATTAATTGTAATTTATGTTATCTATATATTTAAGAGATATTTGCATGTATATACTTATATATATTTCTTATATAAATATAACATATCTATCTTAAATATGTACATGCATGTGTGTGTATTAATATATACATAATAATTATACACAGTACACACACATATATTATGTTAACATGAACTTTTATTTTGGATTGCCCAGCACTAATTATATTATATTTTATTTTACCTTTGTTGTACCTTTGGTTAAAGAGAGCCTGATGTTGAGTGTTTTACGGTCCGTATGGTAAAGCTCTGTGTTTGCCGACTGTCTGATGTCGCTCCTCAGGTCACTCATCTAGGAGAAACGGCACCGCAGAGACCAGCCTCATTCATATTCTATCACATTAAGGTGGGATCAGTCCGATATCCAGACAGCTGGGACTTGTGCGTGTGTGCTCACACTCGTGCCTTGTTTGCTCACTTTGCGACAGAACGCCTCTGTGCCTCAGTTTCGTTCTGTAGGGCTGTGCGTGTGTGTGTGTGTAGCCTGCCATTTCAGGCTTTATTCAAAGTCAGCATCTACCAATGAGCTGAGGCGGCAAACGGCACAGCTGCTCCGGAGTCAGCAAGATCATCTCAGCACAGATCCTGGCAGCGTCTCGGACTCGCGCATGCGGTCGCACAACCTTCACCTCACACACACATCCGTAAATGATGAATGATAAATAACTGTCCACTCCTTTAACCTCTGGACCTCTTTGATGCTGTATTTTTTTTGCGTGCACGCATGAGAGGACAGGAAGCTGTGTGTGACGGCCGTGATATGGCTCTGTGTGTGTGTGTTCAGTGTTTAATTCTGCAAATATATGTGCCTGTGTGAGACGGGCAGGTGTCATAACCACATTACCCATCAGGTCTGATCATTCTGTGCCGCTCACTGGAGGAGGGAGAGAGTACGTGTTCGTATCACTCATATGTGTGTGTGTGTGTGTGTGTGCAGGTATGACTACCGTGAAATGCTGCACAATTCCACCTTCTGTCTGGTTCCACGAGGACGACGGCTGGGATCATTCCGCTTCCTGGAGGCTCTGCAGGTGAACACTCACGCACACGTCCTTCTGCACCTCTTCTTCTGTTTAGTTTTCATTTTCCTTCATTCTTTTTTTTATTTGTTCCCTTTTTATTTATTTTCTCTTTTTTCTGCCTTTCACACTTCCACCCTTCCTTTCTTCCACACTTCCTTCATTCATCACTTCCACACTTCCTTCTCTAAATCTTACTTGCTTCTTCCTCCCATCCATTCTTCAATCCTTTCTTGTCTTTTTTCTTCCTTCCTCACTTCATTCTGCACTTCCTTCCTTCCACACGTTCTTCATCTTCTCTAAATCCTTTCATTCTTTCTTTCTTACTTCCCTCATTCCTTACTTGCTTTCTTTCTTGTACACTTGTACCTTTTTTCTTTTATGCCTCTTTCATTCCTTCCTTCCACACATTTCCCCTTCCTTCCTTCCCTCCTTGCTTCCACACTTTCTTTTATACCCCTTTTATTCCTTCCTTCCACACTTCCACACTTCCTTCCTTCCACACTTCCTCCCTTCCACACTTCCTCCCTTCCACACCTTCTTCCTTCCACACTTCCTTTATTCATCACTTCCAAGCTTCTTTCTCTAAATCATTTCAAGTCTTTTTCCCTCCTTCCTTACTTGCTTCTGTCCTCCCATCCATTCTTCAATCCAATCCTTTCTTCTTTTTTCTGCATTTCTTCCTTCCTCATTTCCTTCTGCATTTTTTCCTTCCCTCATTCTCCACTTTCTTCCTTTTTGTTTTTCAATCCTTTCTTGTACACTTATTTTCTCCAGCACTCACTTCCCTACTTCCTTCCTTACTTCCTTCTGTACTTCCGTCTGCACTGTTTTCATTCCTTCCTTCCACACTTAATTCCACACTTCCTTACTTGCTTCTGCCCTCACTTCCTTCCACCCTTCCTGCCTTTTGTTCTTCCCTCAGTCCTTACTTCTCTAAATCCTTCTGTTCATTCTTTCTTTCTTTCTTTCTTACTTCCGTCCTTCTTTACTTCCTTCTGCACTTTCCTCCATTCTTTCATCCTTTCTTGCACACTTATTTTCTTTTGCACTCACTTCCTTCCTTCCTTCCTTTCTTCCTTCCTTCCTTCCTTCCTTCCTTCCTTGCTTCTTACTTTCATTCCATCCTTCCACACTTTACTTTTACACACACTTCTTTCATTCCTTCCTTCCTTTCTTCCTTCCTTTCTTCTTTCCTTCCTTTCTTCTTTCCTTTCTTCTTTCCTTTCTTCTTTCCTTTCTTCCTTCTTTCCTACCTACCTTCCTTTTTTCCTTCCTCTCTTTTTTTGCTTCTTACTTTCATTCCATCCTTCCACACTTTCCTTTTACACGCACTTATTTCCTTCCTTCCTTCCTTCCTTCCTTCCTTCCTTCCTTCCTTCCTTCCTTCCTTCCTTCCCTCCTTCCTTCCTTCCTTCCCTCCTTCCCTCCTTCCTTCCTTCCCTCCTTCCCTCCTTCCTTCCTTCCCTCCTTCCCTCCTTCCCTCCTTCCCTCCCTCCTTCCTTCCCTCCTTCCTTCCCTCCTTCCCTCCCTCCTTCCCTCCCTCCTTCCTTCCCTCCTTCCTTCCTTCCTTCCTTCCTTCCTTCCTTCCTTCCCTCCTTCCTTCCCTCCTTCCTTCCTTTCTTCCTTCCCTCCTTCCTTACTTCCCTCCTTCCTTCCCTCCCTCCTTCCTTCCCTCCTTCCCTCCTTCCTTCCCTCTTTCCCTCCTTCCTTCCTTCCCTCCTTCCTTGCAAACACTGATGATATAACTACATCCTAACTCTATTCCTTACTGTAACCTTTTGGCCCATTTAATGAACCTTTCTTCTGTTTGTTTTTACTAACATTTATCACTCCAAGCAACTAGTGGAGGTGATAAATGTTAGTAAAAAAAAAAACAGAAGAAAGGTCCATAAGGATGTTTTCTGAAATTTGGCCCTCACAAGTATTGCGCAACAGTTCCGCTCACACACATAATTTGACACACACACACACACACACTCTTCACGTCTGGAGTGCAGACCCTCATCCCCTGCGTGACCACTAGCGCTCGAGCCCTGCGGCGGTCAGCTGAATCCTTTATGACCTCTTGAGTGGCAGGTCCTCATTACATCAGACACAACAGCTGCTCATCCCTCCATTTCTACACATCTCCCGCACTTCAAAGCAAACTCACTTTTCTCTCCTCATGCCCTGTTTTATAGCATTTTCCCCTCAACTGACACATTTTTACTGATCTGTAGGCGTCTCTGGGCTCTTCGAGTCACTATCAGTATCAAGGCTCTTCTGGCATTCAGTGGAAGTGATTTAATATGCGTCCCTTTGTGTTTGTTCTGTTTCTCATTTATCCGTGTGCTTTCTCTCTTTGTGCTGTCCTGTAATCAAATCACGGCACGTATGACTTGCGCTGTGACCCCGTGTGTTTGTAGGCAGCCTGCGTGCCGGTCATGCTGAGTAACGGTTGGGAACTTCCCTTCTCAGAGGTCATCGACTGGAACACGGCCGCTGTGATCGGGGACGAGAGGCTCCTTCTGCAGGTCTGAAATACATTGCATTTTTACTACAGCCTTTCCACACACGTATCCTTTAATAGTGGAACCTGCCAGTGGGACTCACTCAACTGGCCTCAAAGAGCCCTTGGTTTGGGATGGTTAACCATATTCAAAAACGCAAACAGAGATTTGTATCCCAGGGAGGTTACAGGATTTCTTTTATTAAAGGGATAGTTCACCCAAAAAAATGAGAATTGCCATCATTTACTCACCCTCATGTCGTTCCAAACCTGTATGAAACTCTTCCTTCTGTGGGACACACCAGATATTTTGAAGAATGTTAGTAACCAAACAGCTTTAGATGCCATTGACTTCCATTATAAACAGAGATGTATTATATTATATATTATTAATATTCCACTGAAGAAAAAAAGTAATGTTTGGAATGACACAAGTTTAATCACTTTAAATCTATAAAACTGTGATTATGACATTGGTTAAACATCCTGTCCGGACTCACTTATAAATACATTTGCCATTTCTCTGAGAGTTACTCTATGATTGTTCCCTGAACTGTGAAAATGGGATTTGAAACGGGCTCATGAATCATTTCAGTTTTCAAGTCAATAGTTGTTGTTGTTGTTGTTGTAGTAGTATTATTAATAATAATAATAATATTTTATTTTATAATTGTTTTTATTTTATAATTTATTTATTTATTTCTCACACTCACTCACTCACTCACTCACTCACTCACTCACTCACTCACTCACTCACTCTCTCTCTCTCTCTCTCTCTCTCTCTCTCTCTCTCTCTCTCTCTCTCTCTCTCTCTCAAACACACAAACTCACTCACACTCTCACACACACTCACTCTCGCTCTCTCTCTCTCTCTCTCTCTCTCAAACACGCACAAACTCACACACACTCTCACACGCGCTCTCTCTCTCTCTCTCTCTCTCTCTCAAACACACACAAACTCACACACACTGTCACACACACACTCTCTCTCTCTCTCTCGCTCTCTCTCTCTCTCTCTCTCTCTCTCTCTCTCAAACACACAAACTCACTCACACTCTCACACACACACACACTCACTCTTTCTCTCTCTCTCTCTCACACACAAACTCACTCACACTCTCACACACACACACACACACTCACTCACACTCTCACACACACACACACACTCACTCTTTCTCTCTCTCTCTCTCTCTCTCTCTCTCTCTCTCTCTCTCTCTCTCAAACACACAAACTCACTCACACTCTCACACACACACACACTCACTCTTTCTCTCTCTCTCTCTCACACACAAACTCACTCACACTCTCACACACACACACACACTCACTCACACTCTCACACACACACACACACTCACTCTTTCTCTCTCTCTCTCTCTCTCTCTCTCTCTCTCTCAAACACACAAACTCACTCACACTCACACACACACACACACACTCACTCTTTCTCTCTCTCTCTCTCTCTCAAACACACAAACTCACTCACACTCTCACACACACACACTCACTCTTTCTCTCTCTCTCTCTCTCTCTCTCTCTCTCTCTCTCAAACACACAAACTCACTCACACTCACACACACACACACACTCACTCTTTCTCTCTCTCTCTCTCAAACACACAAACTCACTCACACTCTCACACACACACACACACTCACTCACACTCTCACACACACACACACACTCACTCTTTCTCTCTCTCTCTCTCTCTCTCTCTCTCTCTCTCTCTCTCTCTCTCTCTCTCTCTCTCTCTCTCTCTCAAACACACAAACTCACTCACACTCACACACACACACACACACTCACTCTTTCTCTCTCTCTCTCTCTCTCAAACACACAAACTCACTCACACTCTCACACACACTCACTCTCTCTCTCTCTCTCTCTCTCTCAAACACACACAAACTCTCACACACTCACACGCACTCTCTCTCTCTCTCTCTCTCTCTCTCTCTCTCAAACACACACAAACTCACTCACACTCTCACACACACACATACTCACTCTTTCTCTCTCTCTCTCTCTCAAACACACAAACTCACTCACACTCTCACACACACACACACACTCACTCTTTCTCTCTCTCTCTCTCTCTCTCACACACAAACTCACTCACACTCTCACACACACACACACACTCACTCTTTCTCTCTCTCTCTCTCTCTCTCTCTCTCTCTCAAACACACAAACTCACTCACACTCACACACACACACACACACACTCACTCTTTCTCTCTCTCTCTCTCTCAAACACACAAACTCACTCACACTCTCACACACACTCACTCTCTCTCTCTCTCTCTCTCTCTCTCTCTCAAACACACACAAACTCTCACACACTCACACGCACTCTCTCTCTCTCTCTCTCTCAAACACACACAAACTCACTCACACTCTCACACACACACATACTCACTCTTTCTCTCTCTCTCTCTCAAACACACAAACTCACTCACACTCTCACACACACACACTCACTCTTTCTCTCTCTCTCTCTCTCTCTCTCTCTCTCAAACACACAAACTCACTCACACTCACACACACACACACACTCACTCTTTCTCTCTCTCTCTCTCAAACACACAAACTCACTCACACTCTCACACACACTCACTCACTCTCTCTCTCTCTCTCTCTCTCTCTCTCAAACACACAAACTCACTCACACTCTCACACACACAAGCGCTCTCTCTCGCTCTCTCTCTCTCTCAAACACACTCACACACACAAACTCTTTTTTTACATGTCATTTTTATTCTATAATTATTTTATTTATAAATAAACACATTGGTGTTGATGAGCCTACAGTAAGAACTGTTTGTAGTTTAAAGTCAGTAGTACTAGTAGTAGTAGTAGTAATAATAATAGTAATAATACCCATTTTAATCATATAAATGACAATGCTGAAGGATATCCAACATAAGACTTGGTTGGAAACTGTTTGACAGATGATTTGATCCTGGAATGGAAGGATGTTGTTTCAGGATCCTCAGTACACAGCTTGAACTGGTTTAACCATCTTAGTCTGGTTTTCCATTAGGACAGATGCAGATTATTCACGTTATATCGATTTGAGATGCCGATGTTCACCTCACACACCCACATCCCTCTCTCTCCTCTTGCTCCATTTGTTTTCTTCTACTTGGTCCTTGTATTGAGTGCTCATACATAACCTCTCTAGCAGCCGGCGCTGATTTATCGCTCTCTCTCTCTCTGCGCAGATCCCGTCCACGGTGCGCTCCATTCATCAGGATAAGATTCTGGCCCTGCGACAGCAGACGCAGTTCTTGTGGGAGGCCTACTTCTCATCCGTGGAGAAGATTGTGCTCACCACTCTAGAAGTAAGCAATGACTGTTCAGTCACGCCGTCTCCTGCTGTCACACTCTCACACTCTCTTACACACCCACACGCACTTGCTCACACACTCTCACGCTCTCAAACACAAGCACACACACACGCTCTCAAACACACTCACACATGCTCTCTCTCACACACCCACACACTTGCTCTCAAACACTCACACACTCGCACACACACGCGCTCAAACACGCGCTCTCACACACATGCTCTCACACGCTCACACACACGCTCTCTCTCACACACGCTCTCTCTCACACACACACACACACACACTCACACATACGCACACACACCCACTCACACACATAAGCTCTCACACACACACGCTCGCTCGCTCACACACACACTCTCACACACACACTCACACACACACTCTCACACACACACTCTCACACACACACTCACACACACACACACACACTCTTACACAAACAAACTCTCACACACACATACTCACACACTCACTCACAAGCTCTCTCACGCACACACAAACTCTCTCTCACACAAACACTCACTCACACACTCACACACAAACTCATACAAACACACACACTCTCACTCTCTCTCTCTCACACACACACATTCCACAGCTGTGACACACTGCTGGGTTAAAATATTTTGACAGGAAGTGTAGAATTATGCTGATTTATTAGGGGTTATGCTAAGTGTGTACACGTTCACATGCCTTGTTTAATTCCATATATTTGCTTTATGAGTGTCGGGGAAATGATGCGTGACTTCGGTTCAATGACCTCTCAGAATTATTAGCTTGACTTAGTTCTGCACGATTAATTGTATTTTAATCACAATCATGATTACCGCTTCTCTCGATTAAACATAATGCCATAGTTTCGATATCCAAACATGAATCTCGACTATATTGTTTGTGGTTGCTGAATAAATGCATCCTCTGTCTTTTTTGTTGTAACGCTTTACAATAAGGTTTAATTTGTTAGAATGAATGAACTACATTAACTAACAGTGAACAATACTTTTATTAATCTTAGTTGATTTTCATTTACTAATACATAATTAAAATCAAAAGTTGTATTTGTTAACATTAGTTAAAACACTGTGAACCTACATGAACAAACACACACACACGCTTTCACTCACTCACTCACACTCTCACTCTCACACTCTCACACATGCTCTCTCACTCACACACACACACACGCTCGCCCACACACGCTCACTCACTCACGCTCTCACTTACACACAAACAAACACACGCTCACACACTCACACTCACACACTCATTCACTCACACAAACACACACACACACAGATGCTCACACACACACTCACACACACACTCATACACGCTCTCACTAACACACAGACAAACACACACACATGCTGTCACTCACACACACACTCATTCACACTCTCACACACTCTCTCACTCACTCACACAAACACACACTCACACTCATACACACTCACTCACACACTCACACAAACACACACACTCACTCACACACTCACACAAACACACACACTCACACACACACACGCTCTCTCACCCACACACTCACACGCTCTCACTCACACAAACACACACACACTCACACAATCACTCACTCACTCACACACACACACACTCACTCACTCACACACACACTCTCCCACACACACACACACGCACACTCTCATACACACTCATTCTTGCTCACGCTCTCTCTCTCTCTCTCTCTCTCACACACACACACACACACACACATACTCACTCACACACTCTCACATTCTCTCTCACACACTCACATTCTCACACACACACTCTCACACATGCTCTCTCTCTCACTCACACACTCTCACTCACACACGCACACTCACACACACACACTCACTCTCATACACACTCATTCACGCTCACACTCACACACACACACATGTTCTCTCACGCTCTCTCACACACACACACACACACACACACACACACACACATACTCACTCACACACTCTCACATCCTCACACACACACTCACACTCATTCACGCTCACACTCACTCACACACACACACATGCTCTCTCTCTCACACACACACTCACATTCTCTCACACACACTCACACTCATTCACGCTCACACTCACTCACACACACACATGCTCTCTCTCTCACACACACACTCACACTCATTCACGCTCTCGCTCACACTCACTTACACACACACACATGCTCTCTCTCTCTCACACACACACTCACACTCATTCACGCTCTCGCTCACACTCACTCACTCACTCACACACACACACACACACACACACACACACACACACACACACATGCTCTCTCTCTCACACACATACTCACTCACACATTCTCACATTCTCACACACACTCATTCACACATGTATAAATAAACAGCTCTTGCCTTGCCTAGTATCTGGATCTTAGATACAGTTTTTCTAAAAGTATTTGTCCGCTTTAGTCGTTCTGTGTTTATTTGGTGCTGTTATATATTAAATATATTCTGTCCAAAGCTTTGTTAGTGACCGCTCCTCTGCTTTGCATCGACATGCCGTTGTGATCCGTGTTTAGCCATTGACAGTGTCACGCAATGCATGACCGTCTACAATCAACAAATCACAGTAATTAGCCCCACAAGACGATGAGCCAGTGACAGGTCTGTCCAATCCTCAACCTCCCACGGCGTGGGAACAGCGTCAGTGCAATTACCGATAGCATCCGAGGAGTTGCTTTTATCCACTGCCCTCCATTTGGAAGATTGTGGCCATCCTGTTGCGAGATTGAGTCGTCAATCACATGTCTTTAGTCAGTAAAACGGAGGACTTCAGCTGAGCTAGAGCAGCAGCCTTTCATCAGCCTCTCAGATTGGGTTTTTAAGATGACAGGTGGGCTTCTGCAAGGTTGCAAGACCACAGTTTAATATCAACGCTCGTGTCAAACGGTTATTGACTGCGCCGGGGGGAGCAGGAAGAAAACAACGGAGAAACACTTAAACTCCTGCTTTATTTCGTTCGCCTCACATGAGCTTTTGTTTGAGTTGTTGTTTAATCTCATTGTTCTGAACATGTTTGATGCCTTAGTTGAAAATAATGAAGATGAGTCAAAAGATGCATCATGATTATATTTACTTTAAAAAAAGTGAAAAACGTATAACATAATATCACATCACAACATCATAACTTCACAACACAGCATCATAACATCACAACATAACACAACAGCATAACATCACAACACAACATAACATCACAACAACATAACACATCACAAAATAACAACATCATAACATCACAACTACATAACACAACATCATAACATCACAACAACATAACACAACATCATAACATCACAACAACATAACACAACATCATAACATTACAACAACATAACACATCACAACAACACATCACATCATAACACAACATAACATCACAACATAACACAACATCTTACAACAAAGCACAGCATCATAACATCACAACACATCACAACAACATAACATCAAAACAACATATCATAACACAACATCACAAAATAACACAACATCATAACATAACAGCATCATAACATCACAACACATCACAACAACATAACACATCACAAAATAAAACAACATCATAACATCACAACAACATAACACAACATCATAACATCACAACAACATAACACAACATCATAACATCACAACACATCACATCATAACACAACATAACATCACAACAACATAACACATCACAAAATAACATAACATCACAACAAAACACAACATCATAACATCACAACACAGCACAGCATCATAACATCACAACACATCACAACATCACAACAATACATCACAAAATAACACAACATCATAACATCACAACATAACATCAAAACAATATATCACAACACATCACAACATCACATCATAACATAACACAGCATCATAACATAACACAACAGCATAACATCACAACACAACATAACATCACAACAACATAACACAACATCACAAAATAACACAACATCATAACATCACAACATAACATCACAACAAAACACAACATCATAACATCACAACAAAACATCACAACAACATAACACAACATCATAACACAACATCATAACTTCACAATAACATTACACACAACATCACAACAACATAACACAACGTCATAACTTCACAACAACACAACATAACACATCACAACAACACATCACATCATAACATAACAGCATCATAACATCACAACACATCACAACAACATAACACATCACAAAATAAAACAACATCACAACAACATAACACAACATCATAACATCACAACAACACATCACAACAACATAACACATCACAACATAACACAACATCATCACATCATAACATAACACAGCATCATAACATCACAACACAACATCACATCATAACACAACATCATAGCACAGCATCATAACATAACACAACAGCATAACATCACAACACAACATAACATCACAACAACATAACACAACATCACAAAATAAAATCATAACATCACAACAACGTAACACAACATCATAACATCACAACATAACACAACATCACAACAACATAAAACAACATAACATCACAAAATAAAACAACATCACAACAACATAACACAACATCATAACAGAACATCATAACATCATATCACATCACAGCATCATAACATAACACAACATCATAACAGAACATCATCACATCACAGCATCATAACATAACACAGCATCATAACAGAACATCATAACATCACAATACAACACATCACAGCATCATAACATAACACAACATCATAACAGAACATCATAACATCACAATACAACACATCACGGCATCAGAACATAATAACACAACATCATAACAGAACATCATAACATCACAACACATCACAGCATCATAACATAACACAACATCATAACAGAACATCATAACATCACATCCCAACACATCACAGCACCATAACATAATAAAACAACATCATAACAGAACATCATAACATCACAACACATCACAACACATCACATCATAACATAACATCATAACACGGCATCATAACATAACACAACAGCATAACATCACAACACATCACATCATAACATAACATCATAACACGGCATCATAACATAACACAACAGCATAACATCACAACACAACATAACATCACAACAACATAACACAACATAACATAGCATCATAACACAACAGCATAACATCACAACATAACATCACATCACATCATAACATCACAACACAGCATCATAACATATCACATCACAACAACATAACACAACATAACACAACACCATAACATAACAACAACACAGCATCGTAACATATCACATCACAACAACATAACACAACACCATAACACATCACCATAACAACATTACATCACGACATCATAACATAACACTACATCATAACAGAACATCATAACATCACAATACAACACATCACAGCATCATAACATAATAACAGAACATCATAACATCACAACACATCACAGCATCATAACATAACACTACATCATAACAGAACATCATAACATCACATCACAACACATCACAGCATCATAACATAACACAACATCATAACAGAACATCATAACATCACATCACAGCATCATAACATAACACAGCATCATAACAGAACATCATAACATCACAATACAACACATCACAGCATCATAACATAACATAACACAACATCATAACAATACATCACATCACAGCATCATAACATAACACAACATCATAACAGAACATCATAACATCACATCACAGCATCATAACATAACACAGCATCATAACAGAACATCATAACATCACATCACAACACATCACAGCATCATAACATAACACAGCATCATAACAGAACATCATAACATCACAATACAACACATCACAGCATCATAACATAACATAACACAACATCATAACATCACATCACATCACAGCATCATAACATAATAACACAACATCATAACAGAACATCATAACATCACATCACAACACATCACAGCATCATAACATAACACAACATCATAACAGAACATCATAACATCACAACACATCACAGCATCATAACATAACACAACATCATAACAGAACATCATAACATCACAATACAACACATCACGGCATCAGAACATAATAACACAACATCATAACAGAACATCATAACATCACAACACATCACAGCATCATAACATAACACTACATCATAACAGAACATCATAACATCACATCCCAACACATCACAGCATCATAACATAATAAAACAACATCATAACAGAACATCATAACATCACAACACATCACAACACATCACAGCATCACAACATCATAACAGAACATCATAACATCACATCACAACATCACATCACAGCATCATAACGTAACAACACAACATCATAACACATCACAGCATCATAACATCACATCACAACATCACATCACAGCATCATAACATACCATCATAACATCACAACACATCACAGCATCATAACATAATAACACAACATCATAACAGAACATCATCACATCACAACACATCACAACATCATAACATAACATTATAACATCACAATACAACACATCACAGCATCATAACATAATAACACAACATCATAACAGAACATCATCACATCACAACACATCACAGCATCATAACATAACATCATAACATCACATCACAACACATCACAGCATCATAACATAACACAACATCATAACAGAACATCATACCATCACATCACAGCATCATAACATAACACAACATCATAACAGAACATCATAACATCACATCACATCACAACACATCACAGCATCATAACATAACACAACATCATAACAGAACATCATAACATCACATCACAACACATCACAGCATCATAACATAACACAACATCATAACAGAACATCATCACATCACATCACAGCATCATAACATAACACAGCATCATAACAGAACATCATAACATCACAATACAACACATCACAGCATCATAACATAATAACAGAACATCATAACATCACATCACAACACATCACAGCATCATAACATAACACAACATCATAACAGAACATCATACCATCACATCACATCACAGCATCATAACATAACACAACATCATAACAGAACATCATAACATCACAACACATCACAGCATCATAACATAACACAACATCATAACACAACATCATAACATCACAATACAACACATCACAGCATCATAACATAACATAACACAACATCATAACATCACATCACATCACAGCATCATAACATAATAACACAACATCATAACAGAACATCATAACATCATATCACATCACAGCATCATAACATAACACAACATCATAACAGAACATCATCACATCACATCACAGCATCATAACATAACACAGCATCATAACAGAACATCATAACATCACAATACAACACATCACAGCATCATAACATAAAACAACATCATAACAGAACATCATAACATCACAATACAACACATCACGGCATCAGAACATAATAACACAACATCATAACAGAACATCAGAACATCATAACATCACAACACATCACAACACATCACAGCATCACAACATAATAACACAACATCATAACATCACATCACAACATCACATCACAGCATCATAACGTAACAACACAACATCATAACGTAACAACACAACATCATAACGTAACAACACAACATCATAACACATCACAGCATCATAACACATCACAGCATCATAACATAACAACACAACATCATAACAGAACATCGTAACATCACATCATCACATCACAACATAATATAATAATCATTCAAAAGTTTGGGTTTATTTTGTTTGTTTGTTTTTGTTTGTTTTTGAAAGGCTATATTTGTTTGATCAAAATATTTAAAATAGCAATATTGTGGCATATATTTTGAATTGTAATTTACTCCAGTCTTCAGAGTCACATGATCCTTCAGAAATCACTCTAATATGATTTGATGATCAAGAAACATTTATGATTATTATCAGTGTTGAAATGGATTCTTTGATGAATGATAAGTTCAAAAGAACAGCATTTATCTGAAATGTAAATATATTGTAACATTATAAATGTCTTTACTGTCAGTTTTGTTCAATGTCCTTGCTGAATAAAAGTAGCTAAAAAAAAAAATCCCAAACTTTTGAATTGTATTATTACATTACACCAAAAAATATATATAATATATCATTATAATATGTAATGAAAGTACAATTATTGAATATGGCACATCAAAATATTGACAATTTAAAGCAAAAAAAATGGATATGAAGATTCAGTCATTATTTTTGTGATTCTGTTTGGTGCTGTTAAAATGTCACCCGAAATGTCTCGTTTCTTTTCAATATTAATTGAACGCTTGGATTTGTTGTGCAGATTGTTCAGACATTAGTCATAATTATCATATATGCAGAATGAGTTTATCTTCATTCACCTCCCCATACACCTGAACTAATTATGCATCTGTGATTCTGCCTGTGTGTGTATGAATATTTCTGTGCGTTGCATTTGGCGGAGGAATCTCAGCATCATGATGAAAACACTCCAGATGCTGCTCAGTTAAATTCAACAAGACCTTTGTCATTTGTACGACAAAAATGCCTCCAGGCTGGTATTAAGAAGCTGCAATGAAGACACAATCTCAGAGACATGCAGCCTGGGTATGAAAACCCATTCCAGTCGCCAGCGATTAGGCTGTCACTAAGCCAAGCCGCTTTCACACCAAAGGGCACAATATAAACCAAAAACGACAACGCCAACAAAACATCCTATCAGTCTTTGTCTGTTTTTACAGCAGCTGAGAGCCTCACTCAAGGCCAGGGAAGCAATCGCTCCTCTTAATGCTGGGAGCGGCTGATTGGCACGAGGCCGCTGAAATCACTGGGGCATTTGATCATTTGTCACGTATTTTACAGACCCTCAACTTGAGGTTTCAATTGGAAACATTAATTTGCCCTTTCACACAGCGCTCATGGTCGAGGACTTTAGCTGGAAGTGTTTATGGTTTGCTCGGGCTGTAATGCAGGCTGTTTGTTTGTGTGTTTGTGTAGATCATACAGGACAGAGTGCTTCAGCAGACGTCCCGGAGCAATCTGATGTGGAACAGTCATCCCGGGGCTCTCTTCACACTGCCGCAGTACTCGTCCTACCTGGGCGACTTCCCTTTCTTCTACGCCAAACTTGGTAATTGACAATCATCTTCTTTATAGTACTCGACAGTGCGACCATCTCACACATTTGCGACTAAAAATAGATGTGTGCGAACTGTACAATGTATTTTTGAGCATGTGTGCGGATCAGTTTTCTTAGATGTAAGATCATAAGTCTTCAATGCCTTAAACGATATAACAAGCGTCTTAATGACCATTTTAAGGCGTCTTATATTTTGGGGATGGAAAAACAAATCGCGATGCCTAATGTGATTATTAAAACTTCAAGAGGCAAAATGTGTGTGCTTCCTTCACGTATCAAAGGTTCAATCAATGAGTAGCGCACATTTATGCCAAGCGATTGCTTATGAACTAATGCGGATCAATTATGGCACGTTTCACTTTACGGTGTTTATATTGTAATATGTTGTGTACGGTTGTAAGAATGCATATTTTATCTCCTCGTCTGAATCTGAATGAGCGTCCGCCAATAATAAAGCGTAGACGTTTCAAAATAAGAGTCCTGGTGTATTTCGGGCTTGTTTATTAAATAAAAGTCACGCCGTGTGTCCAGTTTCCACCCCGGTTGGTTACACAAACTGTATGTCATTTATTTTAAATTCCATTTAATTTAAAGTAAAGTATTGTAGCTTCTGTCTGGGACACTCGTCACAGGAAGGAAAGACTAAGAACATTATTTGTCGCATATTATTAAATATATAGATGTATCAGTGTTATTATAGTTAACGAAAACTAAAACCTCTTTACTTGAAATAAATAAATGTTAACTAGCATAAAATAAAATACAACTTTTCTTATTTTCATTTAGTTAAATTAACCTGACGTACCAAACTAAAACTGAAATAAAAACAGCAGAATTAGTAAAACTAAAATTAAAATGAAAGCAGAATTAAATTGGATTCTAAATATGAACAATATCTATATAGTATCTCAGTGATACTAAAGTTACACTAGTATGACAAAATCTGTTACAGTGTGTTATTATATAAATATATAAATGCAGAAATAGTTAGTACCCCTAAAGTGTCTAAATGCGCTCCTAAATTTCCTCTCCTTTACACTATAGTGCACTTGGGGGTTGGCCATTTTTGTAATGTTGTCCAAATCCTGAGCGAACAACTTCATATATCATATACATTTCAGGAAAGGGAAAAAAAACCTCATTTTTTTTAAATAATTAATCTAGGGATGCACCGATGCACTAAAAATTTTGGCCCATACCGATAACCGATAATTCTTTATATTTGAAAGCCGATGACAGATATATTAACCGATGAATCTCAATCAAAATTATTATAGAATTTTTGAGAGCCTGATTACAAAAGTCTCACCATTAAAATCCATGTCCCAAACACACAATTATGATGTTCTCATTATGATTTTATGTAGCTTATGTGACAATGTATTTTCCCTTTTTGAAGTGATTTTCAATCATATTTCAAGCAATTCAAACCCATCATGGTGAACAGTGCGCATCTGAAGTGTCTGAAGTAAAATAATACATTATTTATCGGCTTTAATATACCGGCCAAATGTTCATATATCGGCTGATTTATCATGCATCCCTACATTAAACCCTGTGTGTGTGGCTTGTAGTCAGACACTTGCATGTGTCATATTACATTTGACCAAAATCAAGCTCAAATGGAGTTGTTTTTGACCAGCAAATATCACACGTGTTTTGTCCGTCATTAGAACGGCAGTAAGTGCATCGCATTACGTTTTCATCAACTTACAGGTTATAAAGTTTACTGTAGCTATATGTGTGCGCTCTGAGTTTTTGTCATTTGCCTAAAATCTCATGCTCTAAAAGATGAAGTGCTTCTCAATGACAACTCTTCTCCGCTCCTCAAACACATAAAACATTAGCCTTTATATATATATAGTGTTTCTTGAGTAAAGAAACGCTTTCCTTGTTCAGTCAACCAGTCCTTTATTCACCACTGCATTGCAAACAAGCAGAGACGCGCTAAAATGTGTGACACTTCATTCACAATAGAGGTGGGCGGAGTTATGAGGTTTGACTGACAGTTTGAGTATCCAATGGAGATATGAGGTTTAGACACAAGCTCTTTTTAATACTTTTCATTGGTTAAATATTTGCAAAACCCACAGACGGATGTAAAGGGTGGGGGCGGGGGACTACGAAATATGGAGAGAAAAGGTTTCTGCCAGACCAACGTAGTTCTTTTATACCCATAATGCATTCTGATTTGTATACGTGCTGAAATAACATTGCATAACTAACTTGGAAAAAGCATTTGTTGCTTCCTTTATTTCAGCTATTTTTATAATGTGCTTTCCGTCATAAAGTGATTTATTTTGCCATTAACTTCATGAACATTGTCAACTCAAAAGAGAAATAATAAAAAAATATATATAATACATAAAATAATGTAAAATTGGTGCTGAAGTTTAAAATGTTATGAGCTAATATGAACGATTTTATTTTTGGTAAATGTTTTTATATTTTTAAAAACTAAATATTTGTATACATTTTATATATGTGTATATATAACATTATCAGTAAATAAATTAAATATAAACAGAATAAAGATTTTTATTTATAGTCACACAAAAATGTATAAGTATTGTCATACTTATTTCAAAAAGATAAGATGTATATGTGAAAAAAATCAAAATCAAATACAGGAACAGTATTTCCATCAGTTCTGAATTGGCTCTGTATTTTCAGCTCATAGTGCATTCACTCTGCGTGTGACGCTCACTGTGTAGGGAATAGTGAACGAGTGATTTTGGACACAGCAAAAGTTTCTCTGACTCTAAAATTGTGACAGCCTTTTCTCCCAAAGTAGTCCTGTCTGACGTTTTGAGGTTATGTTCAAATGTTTCTGGAATTAATGAGCTTTCTAAGACATAACAGACAGGCATTATGGGACTTTCAGACCCTCTTTCATCTTTCACAGACGTGGGTCTTCTTATCAAAGCCAAATTTGTGACTAGCCTTGTTCAAAACCCAAGTTGTGTTGTCTCTGGCTCTGATTTATTTTTAAAACCCTCTGCTGTCATCTCTTAATTGCAGAGGTGTCTTGATATCTGTACCATGTAACTAAGTGACAACCATTGTACGACATGATAGATTATCGAACAGCCCTGTGTAATTGGATCGCGAAATCCATATTTACAATCTAAAGTCGTTGCTAATGCAGCCCACGCTCGCCTCTATCTTAATCTGCGGTGCTTGTCAGGCCAATCAATATGAAGCCGTTGATTGAGCACCTCTTGTTAGCGGGAAAATGCAAGTGTAAAAAAAAAATGTGGTGAACCACAAGAATTATCATATTATACCGTCACCGCCGCACCAATCAAACATGCAGAGTTATTTGGAGCCGATGTAAACAGGACGGTGCCAACTGTCTGTTATTATTATCTCATGGGCAATAGTCAGGGGAAAAATCTCTGGATCTATAGAGAGATTAAATACAGTGTGCATGATATTAATGCTATTATCATTGAGTGTAATTAAACATGTCGTTTGTTTAATAACTGTAAAACTTGGATTCATTATCTCCCATTAAATCACACTTCAGTCATATTATGCCCTTTTACAAAGTCTACTAGAGTAAGTTTTCCTGCTTGAATGTTCAAAAAACATTGTCTTCCCAGTCTGTCAGTAACGCTCTGTTTAGTTCCTGTCTCTATGAAGCCCCTCCTTCTGAAAAGCACACTGTGCTCTGATTGGTCGGCTGGAGCAGTGTGTTGTGTTTGGTGTTTGGGAAATGTCCCGCCCCTTACCATAACCGGTAGTTTCAACACACTACTAACTAACTCAACCAGGCCCCGCCCCTTTATTCTGCGTATGAATTATTATAATGAGGAATATTGTGACGTGCTCTTTGGAGGCACTTTGTTATTTTGCAGACATTTTTCATGCTCAAACAGCAACATTACACACTAAAGAAAGCTGACATAATAAGTCCTCTAATAAGTTTACTGAAGGGGTATATTTAGCTTATCAAACTCTGAGTTTAATAAGCTAAAGCTAACCCTGTCATTTAATAAGTTGTACACATCCCTCACCCTTTGTGTTTATTTGCATTTTATTAACCCTCTGGTACTGTTCGTGGTCAAAAATTACAGAAATTATTTATGTCAATGAAATGATTATACTATATTTTAGTTTAATAATGTTTTTTTTTATTTAATATTTTGTTTTGTATGGGCATTTTATGGTACTAAATTATATTATGCTGTAGTTATAATCCATTTATTCACTTTTTGAGCATGGACCTAAAAAATGAAATTTCCACTTTAAACTTTTTTTGAGCACAGACTGAAGTTTGGTTTCTTTTCAAAGTGAAGTGAAAAAAGTTTAAAAAAGTGAAGTTTGTTATGAAATGTTACATATATTGTTATGAAAAATGCAGAAAAATGCCATTTTCAGTTTTTATATGAAATATATATTTTCAAAACACATTTTACTCCAAAACTGTGAGAAAATCAAAGCCATAAATCTAAACAAGTTTGAGGTTGATATCTCAAAAAAATTAGTTTTCAGTCAGATTTTGTTTGGCTGCAGTACCAAACGCTTCCACTAGATGAGATTCATCTCCCATTCATTTCCGGTGTGTGAACAATACAAGTGTGACCATTTTTTTCAGGACCATTTAACCTTTTCGAATCATGTCCATGAAGTTTTCTGGTCAAAAATGACTGAACAGCACCAGAGGGTTAAAATCAGCAAAAAAAAAATGAAAATAGTCCAGTGAATATGTGCATAGATCTGTTATATCATTTTTGCATGGTTATGATTCCCTTCTAATCCTTTCGAATGAATTCTCTTGTTGTTCAGGGATCAAGCCGAGTCCTAAGTTCACCGCTGTTATCCATGCGGTCACGCCGCTGGTTTCTCAGTCTCAGCCCATTCTCAAGCTGCTCGTGTCAGTGGCCAGATCTCAGTACTGCGCTCAGGTAAGACCACCTCTTCATTCATTCATGATGTTAACGGGAAATTATTGCATATTTATTAGTGTTTTCTGAGTGCTTTTTCATCAATATGTTTTATTCATTTTAATTCAATTCATAATTCAATATTTATTATTTTTGTTAAAATTAATCACACTTAATGAGTCTCAGAGAGCCTCAGCAAACTTGCACGGGCCCCAGGATGATTTAAAAATATTTAAATTAATAAATGACTACTAATAATACATGAAGGTGAGGTTTGCTTCTACTGTAAAGAAAAAGCTGCTCAATTTCAAACTTTTTTTATTTACAGAAACTAGGAGTGCTGATATAAATCAGCACTCCTATTAATTAAATATTTATATAAATATTCTAAAGTATATTTATAATACAACATATACTTAAAATAATTATAAATAATTTAAATCCCACAATCAGAAGCGGTTTCAATAACGGAATGTTTTTTTAGGGTTTATATTTTATTAAAAAAGAATTTACATGATGTGATTTACCAGGTTTTTTAAGCATTATTTTTTACTAAAAAATTCCTCACCAATTTCTATCCAATAAAATATCAATAACTGAAAACATGTTTATTTGTTATAGAAATATCCATGATTTATCCAGGTTTTTAAATTCCTCATATATCCACGTTTTTCCAGGACTGCGGGATCCATGGTTCTTTAGTAAAAATATGACAACTTGCATCTTGTTTTAGCTGTTTTCACTTTACAGATTACATAAACAGAGAATGTTTTAAAAGTAGACACTTCAAGCTTTGTGTGGCAAATATTCGCTGAGTTCATTCTTGTGACGCGTTTCAGAAAGAAGTTCACAGAGACGGCAGAAAGCGCACCCTGTTTGTTTTCTTTATTTTACAAAAGCACAAAGTTTTGTCGTTATTGTGAGTGCGCACAAATAAAAGTAGACCCTTTACAGTTTCAAATGATGTATTACTTGTTTTTGACAGAGTATTTTAAGTTGATTTAGCTGCTTTGTGGATAAAATCCACCAAAACGCACCGGCGCGTTCATCGACCCACGAGGGTTAAAGTATATTTTGTCTTATTTCAAATCATTTTAAGCCCTCTTGAGGTCCTGTTGGACTGTACAGTGGACTCTGACCCCCTGCATTTGGGCTGTTTGATATCCGAACCTCGGCAAATGCTGAAATTTGTTTGCACAATTTGATCTGATGAGGAGGCCGAGCGATGTTGTTTCCCTCTTGAAGACGAGTGGATATCTCTCAGCGTTACAAGCGGTTTGAAGCGTCACACTTTGCATCTGGACAGCTCGTCTCTGTCGCCCCCTCAGTTTACACCGCTCTTAAACCTCAGGGCAAGAGTTTCCATGGTATCTACTGCCTTCTGAAGTGTTTACCACCCTGGGAACTGATACGTATCGATTCCTCTAACGTGCAGGAGAGAGAGAGCGAGAGAGGGGATAGTGGGGGAGTAAGAGGAGGGGAATTAAATGCAACGTGTCCCGACTGACTGCATGAAGCATGTTGCGCACACACAAGCTGATGGTTTTCTCAGACGTCTCCTCTCTCCTCCGCGGGAGGGCTTGAAAAGCCTCGGCTGCCGAGCGCTTGGCTTTTGTTTCTCTGGCGGAGCTTGAGTTGAGCACGCTCTACTCCAGCTGAAGTGGAGGTATGGGAATAGCAATGCTAGGCTCCTTTAGCTACAATTCATCACCCAGAGTCTTTGCGCTGAGGAAGGGAAGTAGAGGTGGGATATAAATAAACGAGGAGAACGACGGGCGTCTTTTGAGCTCGTTCTGGCAGGCTTGGTGACTAAGACTGGGACGTGCCGCTGTGAGTGACTGCACATGAACCTCCACGACTGCAATGTCAACTTACAATGTCTTACATTTTAAAGGGGTGATTGATTATGATTTAACTTTAGTTAGCATGTAATGTTGCTGTTTGAGCATAAACAACAACTGCAAAGTTACGGCGCTCAAAGTTCAAAGCAAAGGGAGATATTTTCTTTTGCAGAAATCTCTTTTTAAGGACTACAACAAACGGCTGGTAGGGACTACAACGAGTTAGTGACATCACTAACCCTAACATTTACATAACCCCGCCCTCAGGAACACGCAACAAAGGCCATGTTGAGAAGAGGAAGAGTTGTTGTAGTCGAGCACATTCGGGAGTCGCTCAAGCTGCCGTCCGTCTTTCTCATTTATTGCACTACAGTATGAACACAAATGCAATAGCATGTCATAAAGCAAGATGACAACATAAGTTATAACCGTAATTAAACTAAACTATACCCGTTCTCTCTTCATGCAGCAGATATTCTCTGGCTCATCTCACAACAGTTCCCACACCAGCGGTTTATAGATTATCATGACAGAATATGCTAATCAATGACTTGAAGATCGTTAACTCATAAATTCATCAACTATCCCTTCAGAAACGTCCTGTCTCATTCTACATGTTGTCTCTTCTTCTTGAGTCTCTCCATCATTGTCCGACTCCGGTTTGAACATAAAAGGCTGAACCGTTTCTGATATTTTCAGTGTGTGTCTGCGTGAGGTAATCGGAGCTGCTAACATGAGCTCTTGAAGCTCCGCCCTCTTCCTGAAAGGGGGCCAGGAGCAGCAGCTGTGTTTTTGCTCACCCTCAAAAAGTGACAATTAGAGCTAAAACTTCACATACACACTCTGGGGACATCAGAGACTTCTGTAAAAAAGGGGCATTATAGGAACCCTTTAAGGTCATAAAAGAAAAACACGATATTGTCAAAATGAGACGCTATTTCATAGCAATTCACAATCAAGGAATATGGCCAAATTGTCCCTCCCAGTATTTAATATTCTTGATGCTGCTCTGCTGAACTCTGTTTGTTGTTAGGATGACAAAAAGTCTTAAGTTACATTTTTAGGCTGGTCTGCCTCAGTAGCGCTCGTCAATGTCAAAGTGACTCAAGATGACTAAAGATGACCAATCAAATCGCGTTGAATCCACATGTTCCAGATGTGGCCCGGATGTGGGTCGACACTATGTTGCCGTCTGGGAAGCCTTGTATGAATCTCACTGAATAAACGTTCAGCTGTTGGAGAACTAGTTAAGAGCACTTTACCGTTGATTGATACTTCAGTCCCCCCCAGGCTTCACTCAGAATCTGTCACGCGCTTTATCAATCCACGGCTGCTCCAGTGTGCGCTATCAAAAAATCCAACCTTCAGGCTTTGTTTTGTTTCTAAGAGTTTAAGTAGTTTAATTATGTCTCTGATCTTATTATAGATTATGGAATGCTTATAGTTTGAAGAGGCCTCCTGATGGTCCTGCGTGTAATATCATTAGACGGTCCAGCTTTCCTTTATTATGTTCGTGCTTTGAGAGCTGCGTGACTCTGAGATTGGGAGTTAATGAAATGAAAGTTGTGCTTAAGTAAAAGGCCCGATGGATGTTTATCACCAGCGCATTAATGTGGTACTTTTTCAGTTTGAGCAGCTCTTGTGTGTGTAAAAATAGTGCTCATAAAGCAGCAGTCGAGCCTGAATCATTCCCAACACACTCGTTAATAACAAAAAGTGCCACAGGAAATAAAATAAGATTCATATATAATATAATATAATATAATCATATTTTGTGTATAATATTTTGTAAGTAATAAAATCAAACTTTAATTATTAAAGTTTAATTTTAATATAATAAATGTTATAGTACTTTCAATACATTTTTCTTTTTCTCAGAAAAATAAAACAAGATTCATATATAATATATTTAATAGAATAGAATAGAATTTTTATATAAAGTAATAAAATAAATTACATTTTATTTAAATATAGTAAATGAGTTTCAATACATTTTAATTATTTATTTCAATTTGTTTATTGGGGAAAGTTGCACTTGTTAACAACAAAAGTGCCATTGAAAAATGTAATAAGATTCATACGATTTATATATAATATAATAATAATAATAATAATGTAATTTTATATACTGTATAAAGTAATAAAATAAAAATTTTTTGAATTTAAATAATAAATGTTATATTAATTTCAATAAATTATTTCAGTGTTTTTATATATATATATATACTACTTATCAGTTTCAATACATTTGAATAATTTATAAAAATTTTTACTGGGGAAAGCTATTGAAAAATAAAATAAGATTAAACATATAAGTAAAATAATAATAATAATCATTTTATATATATTTTTATATATATATATATATATAATATAATATAAAATGTTATTAATTTTTAGGGCTGGACCGGAATATTCGAATATTCAATGGGTTGGTATTCGATTTTCAATTTTGGGATTCGAATATCCGTTTATTTTTTTCTGCACACACCTGGCATCCCCCTCGAAACGGTTCTCATTCGTGCTTGAATGTGTTTACACTATAAAATCTGGCGAAATACAATACAATACTTTTTTTTTTTTTTTTTTTTACAATTATCTTAAAGCCTAGCAGTTTTTAATAGGATGGACAGTTGAATAGGAACCCAACCTTGTTATACTTAATAAATATATTTGCTTCTTAGCCTGAGTGTTCCCTGCAACTGGAGCATATTCTCTGTCTAGAGCGCACAACTCCACGAGCTTATGCCTGAGCTTGCATTATGGGTTAAGCTGCGTTCGTTTGAAAATAGAATAATAGAATCAAAATGTGTTAGCCTTTTTACCCGTTAGGGATGTGACGGTGAGAAAATGTTTACATTAATTAGTTGCATTTATATAGTGCTTTTCTGGGTACTCAAAGCGCTTTACATGGAAGGGGGGAATCTCCTCAACCACCACTGATGTGCAGCACCACCTGGATGATGCGAACGCTCCCCACACACCAGCTTATGGTGGAGAGGAGACCGAGTGATGAAGCCTATCAGTATATGGGGATTATTAGAAGGTCATGGGGCCAATGGGCAAATTTGGCCACAATGCCGGGGTTACACCCCTACTCTTTATCGAAGGGCATCCTGGGGTTTTAAATGACCACAGAGAGTCAGGACATTACAGTTCTTGTGCGGCCGTGTGCATTTTACTTTCGGTTTGCCAATTCGGGGGCGGGTTGGTTGAATGGGTGGGTTCATTAGCCTATTATTCTTAATGAAAAACACAACAAAACAGTACAATGACAAACTCACTTAAATAAGCGCTTGTACATTTCGCTTTGAAGCCAGATCTTCCGCGATCATCTTGTCTGTCATCTCCGGTAACACCGATTATTACAGCAAGCTTAATATTACCCGTTATTATCAATCTAAATGAATGTACTGTGAAATATAGGAGCTTGTTACTGGGCTGTAACAGACCGGTGTGGTTTGTATTACTAGTGCAGTGTCCATTCTCGCTCAAAAAATGGTATTCGGACCAGCCATATTAAAAAAAATATATATAATAATTTATTTCAGTTTCAATATTTTTTATTATTATTATTGGGGAAATTTGCACTCGTTAACAACAAGCCACAGAAAAAAAAAATAAGATTAATATATTATAATATAATTATGATTATGATTATTTAATAATTTAATAATTCATTTCAATTAAAAAAAAAATATATATATATATATATATATTGGGGAAGATTCATAATCCTGATCAGCAAGCCTAGATCTTTACCCAGTTTCTCTTTCATTGCTTTTCTGTCCGCTTATTCAGTTTACGCACGTGTGTTCATGTTTTAATGTCAAACCTGATCATTTCAGCATTTTAAATTCTCATTTATATGCATTTATTTGTCTTGTGGGTTTGTAGAACGAGCTGATTTTTGATAGTCTATCAGCGTTTGGTTGTGCATGTAAACACACTAACTCTTGACTTGAAAAGTCTCTGAAAACCCCTGAGTTTTGGGTCGCGTCCAAACACTCTTAATGAGTTATTTAACCCGGCTCTGTCAACCAGCTGACTTCTAAATCCCAGAGAGGAAGAAGGGCTGCTCTAAAAACCCTCCACATGAAACATTTATGAGTGTTCACGTAAAACCAGAGCCAGTCGCTTCAGCTGGAGGTGTAATCACTCAAAGACACTTGAAAGTGACAAAACAAAATGAATATAAAAAACCTCAGGCTATTACCAGCTGTAAATTGAAACCGACTCGGCATCCCTGTAACACTGTCAGATTCCAGACTAATGCAAAAACCAGACACACCATCATAAAATAAATGTGTTTGAACTTCACACAGTCACATGCTCTGTGCCTTTACATGATTATATATGACATGTAATATTATGGTTTGTATTTAATTTCTGTGGGAAGAAACATATAAGCTGGGGGCGGGATCAGATTGACTTAAGGTGACGTCCTGCCCATCAGGCCTCAGTTATAGAAATGCATAACTTTTGAAGGTTTTTGTGTTGCTGATCTCTCTCTCTTTCTGTTTGCTCTCAGATTATTGTATTGTGGAATTGTGACAAGCCTTTACCTGCCAAACATCGATGGCCGGCCACCTCAGTGCCCATTATTGTCATCGAAGGAGAGAACAAGGTGATTTTCATTTTATGCTGCTTAAATATTTCCTTTTTTGTTTCTTTTGCATATTAAAGCTAAAAAATGAGCATTTTCTCATCATTAGATGTGCCACATCAGAAGACTAAAAATATCATGAAAAATGCATGAAACTTCGCAAATGCAAAAAAAAAAAGAAATTTAAGTAATTAATACTTTTAGTCATCAAGGACACATTAAATTGATCCAAAGCGACAGTAAAGACTTTATAATGTTACAACAGATTCTGTTTCTACTTAAGCGTTCTATTCATCAAAGAATCCTGTGTGTTGAGCATCAAATCCTCATATTAGAGTGATTTCTGAAGGGTCATGTGACACTGAAGACTGGAGTAATGATGATAAATTCAGCTTTGATCACAGGAATAAATTACACTTTACTATATATTCACAGAGAACAGCTGATTCACACTGAAATAATGAATGAAATCGTCAGTTTATTAAAGAAATGGAATGAAACCTTTTTTTAAAAAGGAAATAGTGAAGACAATTATATTTGCAGTAAACATTGTGTGTGTGAGTGTAAGTATGTGTGAGTGTTTTTGTGTGTGTATCTGTGTGAGTGTGTGTGTGTGTGTGTGAGTGTGTGTGTGAGTGTGTGTGTGAGTGTGTGTGTGAGTGTGTGTGTGAGTGTGTGTGTGTGTGTGAGTGTGTGTGTGTGTGAGTGTGTGTGTGTGTGAGTGTGAGTGTGTGTGAGTGTGTGTGAGTGTGTGTGAGTGTGTGTGAGTGTGTGTGAGTGTGTGTGAGTGTGTGTGTGTGAGTGTGTGTGAGTGTGTGTGAGTGTGTGTGAGTGTGTGTGAGTGTGTGTGAGTGTGTGTGAGTGTGTGTGAGTGTGTGTGAGTGTGTGTGAGTGTGTGTGAGTGTGTGTGAGAGTGAGTGAGTGATTGTGTGCGAGCGTGAAACACAGAGACTGTGAGTGTTTCCCAGTGTTTGGAGCGAGAGGGATTAGTTTTCCTCTGGCTGAGGGAAGAGAGCAGTGAAGTAGTGCCAGTCAGCCTGTGGTTTGTACGGCTTGTGGCTGTCTTGTTTACTCTGTGTGTGTGTGTGTGTGTGTGTGTGTGTGTGTGTGTGTGTGTGTGTGTGTGTGTGTGTGTGTGTGTGTGTGTGTGTGTGTGTGTGTGTGTGTGTGTGTTCCCACCCAGACTAGCTGACGAGGAGACAGCTCTTTTAAGCCATGATTGACAGCCTGGTCCCCCGCCACACTGAAGTGTAGCTCTGGGCACTTTCCTTATTAAACACTCCCGTTCTTACAGTATATGAGGTCCTGCAGAGAATCTGCTGCACGGCTTTCATTAAAGACTGCATGAAACCACAGCGACTACATATTGAGATTTAGTTCAGTTTCTGTATGAAGAGTAACAGTCAAAGGGAAATAATATAGGACGGGACTTGATTTATAGCCATCTGGGATTTGATTGGATTGTGAAAAGTTATTCTGTGAATATTAAATATTAAAGTCTGTGCAAGCTCAGTTGTGTTGACGCAAAAGTTGGTGCAAGGAGGCTATTTTATATACAGTAATAGTCAAAAGTTTGGAAACATTACTATTTTTAATGTTTCGAGAAGTCTCTTGCGCTCATCAAGCCTGCGTCTGCACAAAAATACAGAAAAAACAGTAATATTGGGAAATATTATTACAATTTAAAATAATGGTTTTCTATTTTAATATACTTTAAAATATAATTTATTTCTGCGATGCAAAGCTGAATTTATCATCATTACTCCAGTCTTCAGTGTCACATGATCCTTCAGAAATCATTCTGATATGATTTATCATCACTGTTGGAAACAGTTTTTATAACTTAATTTTTATAATTTTTTATAACCTGTGATACTTTGATGAATAAAAAGGTCAGTAATTTTTTTTTAAAAGAAATTAATGCTTTTAGTGTTTAAGTTAATTGTACATTAATTTGAAGAGTAACTGTGAAATTACAATACAAAAATATTTTAAAAAATCGTGATTAATTAGTTAATTGTTTTTAATTGATTGACAGCACTAGTTTTTACATATACAGTCAAGCCAAAAATGATTCAGGCACCAGATATAATGTTTCACGAGTGTGTGCAGGACACTATAGTTCATTTCTGTAAGTGAGGAGAGCAAAATAAAGTCAACTGTGACATATTATACTCAAAAAAATGTCTACCAGTAAAATTGATAAACATTTGGGACCAAAATGATTCGGACACTTTGAGCTGAGCATGTTTTGCTTCAGTGTTTGTTCTTTAATTGCTAATGTGACCTTTGACACCACAGACTGAACAAAATGAAGCATTGCTTGGTCATTGGTTGAGCTAAACTGGTATTATCTAATTGTGTTCTTAAACTGAACAGCTGATTGGTTGATTGTGATCCATTACACACCTTTCTATCAAAGTGATCTGACATTATCAAGAGGAATTTGTTCTGACGCAGTTTAACTCTGAGTTCTTGTCCATTTTCTAAACTGTAGCGAATAAACGGTGATAATGTGAGAAAACGTTGAAGATGTCTGAATACATTTTGGTTTGACTATATTAAGAATAACTTGCATGCATATATTGTGAAAGATTAAACTGAAAACATGTAAATCTACATTTTAAGTGAATTTTAGTAGTGATAAATACATTTTGTACTGAAACTGAAAGTAACATTTTAATTCAGCTGGAAACCAAAAACACAAGTTTTAGTAGTTTTAACCCTGCCGTTCTCAGATGATAAATGACACTATTCGTAGTGACGTCCTCTCGATAAAATGTCCATTTTGATTTCCTGTTGACTGTAAACACTGTTCAGTGTGTGGCGTCTGTGGATTTGAGGATGAGCGAGATGTGAGATGTCCTGTGTTAGATTTAATCCTGACTCTTCCTCATCGTTCACCCTCATACAGTGGCGGTGGCTTTCCGGAAGTGCAGATTGTGTGTCTGTGGGTGCTTCTTAACTTATTTGTGCATCCTCGTTTCCTTTCCTCGTGTCTTATCTCCACCCCTTCAGGATGCGAGTATAATCAATAATGACACCTGTGTATCCTCGCTCATGACTCCTCTGGAAGCCTCCTCACTCCTCCATCCTCGCCCCTCACTCCTCCATCCTCGCCTCCTCACTCCTCCACCCACGCCCCTCACTCCTCCATCCTCGCCTCCTCACTCCTCCATCCTCGCCCCTCACTCCTCCATCCTCGCCCCCTCACTCCTCCATCCTCGCCCCTCACTCCTCCATCCTCGCCTCCTCACTCCTCCATCCTCGCCCCCTCACTCCTCCATCCTCGCCCCCTCACTCCTCCTCGCCCCCTCACTCCTCCATCCTCGCCCCCTCACTCCTCCATCCTCGCCCCCTCACTCCTCCATCCTCGCCCCCTCGCTCCTCCATCCTCGCCCCCTCGCTCCTCCATCCTCGCCCCCTCGCTCCTCCATCCTCGCCCCCTCGCTCCTCCATCCTCGCCCCTCACTCCTCCATCCTCGCCCCTCACTCCTCCATTCTCGCCTCCTCACTCCTCCATCCTCGCCTCATTCCTCCATCCTCACCACCTCCTCACTCCTCCTTCCTCCTCCTCACTCCTTCTTCCTCCTCCATCCTCCTCCATCCTCGCCGCCTCCTCACTTCTCCATCCTCGCCTTCTCCTCACTTCTCCATCCTCACCTCCTCACTCCTCAATCCTCGCCTCCTCCTCACTCCTCCATCCTCGCCTCCTCACTCCTCAATCCTCGCCTCCTCCTCACTCCTCCATCCTCGCCTCCTCCTCACTCCTCCATCCTCGCCTCCTCCTCACTCCTCCATCCTCGCCTCCTCCTCACTCCTCCATCCTCGCCTCCTCCTCACTCCTCCATCCTCTCCTCCTTGTGGTGCAATTAGAGAGTTGAGATATCCTTCAAGATGGCTGAGCTCCATCAGTTTCCAGGTCATAGGATGGAGGATGGAGGAGCGAGGAAACGAAAAGGGATATTGAGAAGCACCCTGTGTGTGTGAATGAGAAGTGAGTGTGTGTGTGTTTGTGTTATTTCCTGTTTGGTTGTGCTTTTAGACCGAGTCATCATTCGGTGCGTTTATGACTCCCTGACACTGTTTTGACATGTTGTGCTGTTGAGGCTTGATTTCTCTGTGTGTGCTTTGACAAAAGATGACTAAAGTGTTTGCATGTGCGTTTATGTTTATGAAGCTCTGTGTGTGTGTGTGTGTGTGTGTGTGGGTGGGTGGCCTGTTGTTGTTTGCTTATTGTAAGGCTCATTTTGTAAATTTCCGCATCTTATTAGTGCCCAATCACACATGCACAGTAACCAAATATTTGGACTTTAATCCAAACAGAAAAAAGAAAAAGCACAGTGATGTATTATTTCCCTCTTTAAAAGCCGTTTTCACCAAGGATGATAAAGATGTAGTTTTAAAATGCTAATATAGTTATGGTTATCTCGGTGTGAACGTGCTTTAGAGACTATATTATTGATGTTTTAAGATCAGATCTGACTGTGTTTGTTTTGTCTCCTCAGGTCATGAGCAGCCGGTTTCAGCCGTATGACAGTATCGTCAGTGACGCAGTCTTCAGTCTGGACGAGGACACGGTGTTGTCCACCACTGAGGTACGGACTATAACACACACGCCTGGGTCTGACCCTTCCTCCTGACACTCTATTTCTGCAGATGGAAAGATAATTTTTTCATTTTCTGTTTCTATTCATGGGTGTGAATGTTGTCGTTATTTTAGCTGTTTCGGGTGTCTTTGGCAAGAGGTCGTTAGGGCTGTCAGAGTCATTGTGTGTGATTTAGTGATGCATTTAATGCATCTCTATTAATTCATATTATTGGGAATATTATTTGGAACCATCAGAACTGATTATCATCTATACAGGTTTATGATTTTATTTAATTTATTTAAAATGATTAAAACTCATCAGAGAGTTGCAGCTCAGGTTCCTTTGTATTGGAAAAGGGTTTGGTGGTGGTTTCCTTTTTTCTTTTTTTGGCTGTTGTTTTCATTATTCATAAATCAAACCCAGATGGGTCGTTTAACAAAAGTGAAGTCAATTACAATTTTTATATGGTCAAACTTGATTATCATCAATATATTGTGTGTGTGTGTGTGAGAGAGAGAGAGAGAGAGAGAGAGAGAGCATATGTTTGGGAGAGAAAGTGTGTGTGTGTGTGTTTGAGAGAGAGCGTGTGTTTCTGTGGGGCAAAAAAGTATTTAGTCAGCCACCAATTGTGCAAGTTCAGAGAGGCCTGTAATTTTCATCATAGGTACACTTCAACTATGAGAGACAGAATGAGAAAAAATCCAGAAAATCACATTGTCTGATTTTTAAAGAATTTATTTGCAAATTATGGTGGAAAATAAGTATTTGGTCACCTACAAAAAAGCAAGATTTCTGGCTCTCACAGACCTGTAACTTCTTGTTTAAGAGGCTCCTCTGTCCTCCACTCGTTACCTGTATTAATGGCACCTGTTTGAACTCGTTATCAGTATAAAAGACACCGTCCACAACCTCAAACAGTCAGACTCCAAACTCCACTATGGCCAAGACCAAAGAGCTGTCAAAGGACACCAGAAACAAAATTGTAGACCTGCACCAGGCTGGGAAGACTGAATCTGCAATAGGTAAGCAGCTTGGTGTGAAGAAATCAACTGTGGGAGCAATTATTAGAAAATGGAAGACATACAAGACCACTGATAATCTCTCTCGATCTGGGGCTCCACACAAGATCTCACCCCAAAATGATCACAAGAACAGTGAGCAAAAAACCCAGAACCACATGGGGGGACCTAGTGAATGACCTGCAGAGAGCTGGGACCAAAGTAACAAAGGCTATTATCAGTAACACACTACGCCGCCAGGGACTCCTGCAGTGCCAGACGTGTCCCCCTGCTTAAGCCAGTACATGTCCGGGCCCATCTGAAGTTTGATAGAGAGCATTTGGATGATCCAGAAGAGGATTGGGAGAATGTCATATGGTCAGATGAAACCAAAATAGAATTTTTGGTAAAAACTCAACTTGTCGTGTTTGGATGCAACTCAGCATTTTTTTTCCTCCAAAGAACACCATACCTACTGTGAAGCATGGGGGTGGAAACATCATGCTTTGGGGCTGTTTTTCTGCAAAGGGACCAGAACGACTGATCCGTGTAAAGGAAAGAATGAATGGGGCCATGTATCGTGAGATTTTGAGTAAAAACCCCCTTCCATCAGCAAGGGCATTGAAGATGAAACGTGGCTGGGTCTTTCAGCATGACAATGATCCCAAACTCACCACCCGGGCAACAAAGGAGTGGCTTCGTAAGAAGCATTTCAAGGTCCTGGAGTGGCCTAGCCAGTCTCCAGATCTCAACCCCATAGAAAATCTTTGGAGGGAGTTGAAAATCTGTGTTGCCCAGCGACAGCCTCAGAACATCACTGCTCTAGAGGAGATCTGCATGGAGGAATGGGCCAAACTACCAGCAACAGTGTGTAAAAACCTTGTGGAGACTTACAAAAAAAAAACGTTTGATCTCTGTCATTGCCAACAAAGGGTATATAACAAAGTATTGAGATAAACTTTTGTTATTGACCAAATACTTATTTTCCACCACAATTTGCAAATAAATTCTTTAAAAATCAGACAATGTGATTTTGTGGATTTTTTTTCTCATTCTGTCTCTCATAGTTGAAGTGTACCTATGATGAAAATGACAGGCCTCTCTCATCTTTTTAAGTGGGAGAACTTGCACAATTGGTGGCTGACTAAATACTTTTTTGCCCCACTGTATGTTTGGGAGAGAGAGAGTGTGTGTTTGAGAGAGAGTGTTTGGGAGAGTGAGAGTGTGTGTTTGGGAGAGTGAGAGTGTGTGTGTGTGAGAGAGAGAGCTTGTGTGTGAGAGAAGCGTGTGTTTGGGAGAGACAGAGCGTGTGTGTGTGAGAGAGAAAGAGAGAGAGAGAGAGAGAGAGAGAGAGAGAGAGAGTGAGTGTGTGTGCGTGTGTGTGAGAGAGAGAGCGTGTGTTTGGGAGAGAGAGTGTGTGTTTGAGAGAGAGTGTGTTTGGGAGAGTGTGAGTGTGTGAGAGAGAGTGTGTGTGAGAGAGAGAGAGTGTGTTTCGGAGAGAGTGAGTGTGTGTGAGAGAGTGTGTGTTTGGGAGAGAGAGAGTGTGTGAGAGAGTGTGTTTGGAAGAGATTAAGAGTGTGTGAGAGAGTCTGTGTGTGTGAGAGTGTGTTTGGGAGACAGTGAGAGTGTGTGTGAGAGAGAGAGTGCGTGTAAGAGAGAGCGTGTGTTTGGGAGAGATTAAGAGTGTGTGTGTGTGTGAGAGAGAGAGCGTGTGTTTGGGAGAGTGTGTGAATAATGCATATCTTGCTCATCAATATACTGTATATATTGAAAAATATATGTATATGTTTGTTTGTGTAAGGTATATGTTTACTATTATTAATCAGTTGATAGCCAATTACAACAGAGGTCATTTACATATAAAAGTTTTATGGGTACAGTAGCATTGTTTAATGAAGTGACCAGAGCTGGAAACTGTTCTGCAGAAGAGCTTTAGGGCAGATGTCGGATCCGTAACCCTACAGCGCCGTATCGCTTGAGCAGGGCAGTGATCACGCTCCTCCTCAGCCGCTCTCGGATTAAACCCTGTCCTTTCAGCCGGCAGTGCATATTCTCCAGCCCTCCTCCTCCCGGCTCCTGCGTGAGCGCTGAGGAACGGCCGTCCCTTATCAGAGGCAGCAGAGTCAGCTGAAGTCAGCAGCCTAAACCGGTCTCCTCTCATCCTGAAATGGATATCTGTAATCATGTTATCTCGACCACACTGCAGGAAAACTCCAATTACTCTTTCTTTCTTGAACCCCGTTTATGTAGTTGGAGACTTGCATGTGAGGCGGTGGGGTTACAGTGAGGTGTCAGTGTGTGTGTGTGGTTCAGTTCACTGCTGACACTATTGATGCATTTCAGTAATTATTTGTTTAAAAGCTTTGATCTTAGAAAAAGGAGGGCATCTTCTCAGCCGGCAGCTTTGAGTATGTGTGAGTGTGTGTCTTTGTGTCTGAGAAAGCTTTCATTCTTTATTCATCCGTTCGGTTTAACTCGTTGTAGCGCCGGTTTGGCGAGTGTTTTCTAACTCCAGCTCAACGTTTCCTTGCAGGTGGACTTTGCCTTCACGGTGTGGCAGAGTTTCCCAGAGAGAATTGTGGGATATCCTGCCCGCAGTCATTTCTGGGACAATAATAAGGAGCGCTGGGGTTACACCTCCAAATGGACCAATGACTATTCCATGGTTCTCACCGGAGCCGCCATCTACCACAGGTACCGGATTAGAAACGCTCATTTTGACAAAAATGAAGACTTATTCATCAAAAAATCAGTTTCCAAACGTTTTCAACACTGATAATAATCATAAATGTGTCTTGATCATCAAATCCTCATATCAGAATGATTTCTGAAGGATCATGTGACACTGAAGACTGGAGTAATGATGATAAATTCAGCTTTGATCACAGGAATAAATGACACTTTACTATATATTCACATAGAGAACAGATGATTTACACTGGAGTCATATTTCACTGTTCTACTGTATTTTTGTGAGTAGAAGGGACTGACAACACTTTATTTGAATGTATTATAAATGTATGGTAATAATGCATTATATCTTTTCATAAGTAATTATAACCAAAGTTAAAATCCATTATAATATTCACAGATTCCTTGTTACATCTGAAATTGGTTGTTTGTGTTTTAATGCATTACACTTTCTAAAAGTGTATTACAACTGTAGTTACAATTATTAATGAGATCATACAATGCATTATTACAAGGCATAATTAATGCATTAAAAATATATATATATTTTTTTTTATATAAAGTGTTACCGAGATTTCTTTCAAAAACCGACCGTAAACTTGTGAATGTATAGGTTTGTTTTCAAATGCGGTTTATCATGTGATTGTGCTGTATATGGGCACCAATCTCTATATTTGAATCACAAGGTTTCAGTTCTGATTTGATTCAGTTACTACTTCATTATCTCATTGGAGTGGCAAACATGAGGTAGAAATTAGTCAGAATAATAAACCTTTTGGCTGTGCATTTGAAAAACTTCTAAAAGCTTGATGACATTTAACTTAATAAATAATTTGATGAGATGCTAGTGACGCGACTGCTTACGTCTGAAAATGAAAACACAGCAACACCACAATTCTCTAAAATATTTTAGAAATGGAAGTAGTAATAATATGATTATATTTATACATTTTTCCTGTGCAAAATGTATGCATGATCTTTACAAACATGAAGTAGTTCAAATAGAAGTTGAGGGACATAAAAAGGAACTTTCTTAAAATATCGCAAAATGTGTATTTGGATTAAATTATTTTCTTAGCAATATAATTATGCATGTTTAATTAAGTAGAATAAATTAAAATAAAGCAGTGTTTTTTTTAGTTGTTTATTTTTATATTTGTAGGTAATTGTATTATGTGCTTTTGTCATTTTTGTATTTTTTTAATAATTTTAGCGCTTCAACTTCAGTTTATTGTCAAAGCAACATTTCTCATTTTTATTTGAGCTTTAGTTTTAGGACACTCCCTGCCAGCACAAATGAAGAATCATCTATGATGAAAATATGATTTGCAGTTTCCATAGTGAGCTAGGACACTTCTGTATTAAAAGGGCATGAAAATAAGCTATCAATTAAAATAATGATATTGGGATTTTTGCAGTAAAATCAATATATTTTATCCAGCCCAACACATTATGTTCATTGTCTTATTGAGCGTTTGAATGCATGATTTGGTTGTCTCCGTCTGTCCTTGACGATGTCCATTCCATCCTCTCCTCCAGATACTACCACTTCCTGTACACCCACTTCCTGCCAAACAGCCTGAAGAGCATGGTGGACCAGCTAGCCAACTGTGAGGACATCCTCATGAACTTCCTAGTGTCCGCCGTCACCAAGCTGCCGCCCATCAAGGTCACGCAGAAAAAGCAGTACAAGGAGACCATGATGGGTCAGGTGAGTGAGAAACTGCGCCGTAGATGATCAGGTGTGACGGTACACGTGTGAAATGTGAAAACGCTGCCGAATAAGTGCACGATCAACGTTGTCTTAACCCTCTGGTAGTGTTCGCGTGTTGGTCAAAAATGACCCCAATTTTTTTTTTGATGATTGTAAATTTGAGGTTGATATCTCAGAAAATGAGCTTTCAGTGAGATTGTGTTTGCCTGCAGTACCAAACGCTTCCACTAGATGAGATTCAGCTCCAATGCGCTCAAATGAATATTTTTATCATTTGTCCATGTTTATTTTTTTTGTGTTCACATAGCAAGTGCCAAAAACTTTACCAAGTTTCACACCATTCCGAAGCAAAAAAAATGTACGGGTTAAACATGAGATGTGCTTTATATTAACTCTTTCCACGCCATTGATGAAATTTTCAACCTTTCCGTGTTTTTTTCACTGTTATATGGTAGGGGGCGCTATTACGCAACTTCTGAAAGAGTACAGAATCTCCTGATCGAAAAAGCAGCAGAAACAAGCGATAAAAGCATTGCTTATGCACGTTGCAGTCTTGCACATTTGATTTTCTCAGCTTTTTGTTCAAAATATTGCTTTTTTTATTCAAAACATACCCACATTCAAGTGTTGATAAAAAAGAATGCACTAAGCTAGAATAAAACACTTCTGTGTTTAAAAGCAGAGGCTCTGCTCTTGTTTTTGATATACTGCATGTTCAGGTATTCATACAACAAAATATCCTATAAAAGTTTTGTGAAAATGATCAAAAATGCTGCCGCTGGCTGGCAACTTTTTTCAAAAACACTGGCAGGGAAAGAGTTAGGCGCCTTTCTACAACATAAAAGGCTTGCCCTACTGTCAGATGCGCATGTTTAATGCATTTTTACTTGTAAATGTTACAAATTCACACAGGTATTTCCATTTGGCATAAATGATAATCCTGACAGGAAGCGAGTCGATGTTTAACATCACAGACTTCAATGACCGAGTGCCGGCGAGCGGATTAGAATAGGAGCGCGATAATTCTAAGCTTATTCTAAAATATGTTCCCAGACAGCAACATGGTGTGGGCTCGGATCTGGCCCACATCTGGTACGTGTGGGCCGACACCATGTTGCTGTCTGGGAACATATTTTGCATCCAAAAGTGCCGAACGATCATTTTTGTGTACCGTTACACCCCCAGTAGATGAATACACAAGCCTGAGAAAAGTGTCTAATGTTGTGCATCTGTTCCTCTCAGTCATCTCGAGCCTCGCGCTGGGCCGACCCGGACCACTTTGCCCAGCGTCAGACCTGCATGAACAAGTTCGCCAGCTGGTTTGGCGGCATGCCTCTGGTCCACTCCCAAATGAGACTGGACCCTGTTCTGTTCAAGGACCAGGTCTCCATCCTCCGCAAGAAATACAGGGAGATCGAGCGGCTCTGACCAGACTGGCGCCCCTTGTCGGACATTCAGCAGGGGGCCGCGAGAGACTCTCCGGAGCAGAGGAGGACCATGGAGCCCACGGCTCCGTTTTCCCTTCAGCACACGAGCAAAGGACAGAGACAGCAGGACGCGACGACCTCTGTGGACCTTCAGACACACGTGACACGCTTTTAACTCTTCGGAAGGTTTAGTTTTGTTTCAGGGTTGGTGACACAACAGACAAACTGATCTTTCCCAGCACACGAGCGAGTTGTTGGACGACAGGAGGGATGCATCATTGTGTTAGCACTTCTTCACCACGCCACATCTGGATCCATCCATCTTCCTGCCTCGGATGTTCTCCGAAACCGTTCTTTGGGGAAAATGAGCCGGGATTGTGTGCGAGTGATGGTTTTATTTCCAAGTTTTTGAGGTATTGCACGGCAAAAACATTTACAAATATCTTAAAATTCCTAAATTAAGATGCATTTGCATGAGAAGCAACAAAAAAAGTGAGTTTGTGCTAATGACGAGAACAAATATCTGTGAATGGGATCAGAAAACAGTGTCCGCCCACATCTGGTGGGAATAATGTTTTCTCTTTGAATGGTTTATTTTTCTGACTCCACTGACAGATATTTGTTCTCGTTTTAAGCACAAACTCACTTTTGTTACTTTAAAATATATTGTCGTCTTGCTTCTCAAGTAAATGGTCTTGATTTCAGAGCGTTTCGATATTTTAAATGAAAAGCAACACAAAAATACTAAACAAATCATTTTTTGCAAATCATTAATTTCCAATCAGTGGAATTGATTCATTGTAGACGGTGCACGTGAAAAGTTCACAAACGCAGAACAAATATACCAGTGTGCAAAAAAAGGGCCGTAGCACTGCGTTTGAGACGTCAATCCCTCTTATTAGTGGCATAACCTCCATTCCCAGACAGTGACAGTGTCGGGCCAGATCCGGGCCACACCTGGCACATGTGGATTTAACACGTACCGGATGTGCGCCGGATCTAGGCCGACACTATGGCGCTGTCTGGGTTTAAACACCCTGCAGTATTTCATTGCTTTTATTTTTAAAAATGGTGCCAAGACTAAAAATGCTTGTCATAGTCGAGAGTAAAATGAGCGTTTAACTGAGAAAACTTTCCTCGACGGGCTGCATCGTCAGGACTTGCGGCCGTAGTTTAAGTGAGACGTCTCGCACATCCTTTATCGTCCCTGTGAAAAATGAGCTGTCCGTCAAAGTTCAATGGCACTGCCTCATTTCTCCCCCTTCATTGGCCTCCTTCGCATATATAAAACTCACTCGGCCACAAACGGACACCCGGCTAATTTACGTCCCCTGCAAAGTGACAAGTGTGCGCTTCCCTTACATCAAAATGTACATCCGTTCTGGTTGAGTTCATGTCAAGGGAACGGCTCTCGAGACCCGTGTCGTGCCTCTGTGTTTCCCAGAGAGCGGAGCGTGTCGTCAGCCTCCGCTCACAGGTACTTGAATGTCTGATGACTTGAAGGAGTGCCGTGCTTTAGTGGCCTTTTGTGAAGGTGACTGGACTTAAAATGTGCCAGCTGTGAGCCAAAGCCTGTTGATTTTCCTTTCCACTCTCCCTTCACATTATCAGAATTCAGTTGATGCTGACATATTGTACACTACGTCTGACATTTAAACGCATATCTGACGCTGAATGTTGTTTGGGAACCCGAGCTGTTGTGCATTTAATAAGCTTTTTGACATCGAGTCGAGACCTGAGAAATCTGTAACAATCAAATTTTCCCAACCAAGTGAAAAAATCCTAATTTTAAAGTGTTTCGTCCATCTTGACATTTACGTGCTTGCTGAAGTGTGAGTCCCTATAATTGCCCTCTTAACAGTTCATTTGTAATTATTTTGTTTACTTGAAGCCTTTATGTATAATGCATTATAAAAGTATTTGTAATGCATTGTTTGATCTGTAATCTAATGCATTAAAACGTGAAAAACGCTTTCAGATGCAACAAGGAATCTGTGAATATTATAGTGCATTTTAACTTAGGTTACAATTATTTATTAAAAGATATAACGCATTATGCATAAAGGCTTTAAGTGTTATTTTTTTTTGGTTTTAACACAAATGGCCCACATCTGGTTGAGTTTTAAGTTCAAACCAATTAAAAACTTTATATCCAGCAGTTATACCTATGATTGTCATTGTTATAATGCCATATCACAGAATGAACGCCTGGCTTCTTCACGCTGGATCACGATTATGTATGCGTCTGAGATGGGCCAGCTGAGCGCATCAAATGTCTGTTTTGATTAATATGTGCATCCCACCCTGTCTCTATGCCCTTGCCAACACTGTCATCAGGGCATGTGATTGGCCCAACATCGTCCAGATCGGCCCAAGGCCCTTGTCAGTGCGCAGCATGTGTACAGACGACACACTGATAGGTGTTTGCATTGGTGCCAGTGTTATTTGAATTACCCAGCTTAACGTGACAAAGCCATTCATTTGAAATTGGCCGGTTGAATGCTGCTGCTACAACTACACACATGCAAGATCACCAAAGAATCTTGGCAAGTTTAAACTCATGCAATTGTATTATGTTGCGGAGTATGCTTTCATGGTTTCTATCCCAGACAGCAACATAGCGTCGGCCCAGATCCGGCCCACATCTGGATCTGGGCTGACACTATCTGTGATCACACTGTCTCGAGGTAATTCTGCATACTAATTTTAACCTACTTTATCTGCATACTTTCATCACATTCTGTGATTTAGCAATAAGCAATATGGAGTCATGCATAAAAACATCACTGATCTCTCCCTGATTGTGCCTTTTGATTCGAGTGAATTAAGTTTGACACACCCGAAGCGGTCTGTTGCGTCACCTGCTGACACTAATACGGTTCCACAGCATCCGACGGCTGTTAACCAGACTTGCATGACCACTTTAGAGTATTTATGAGTTTGTTTTGGGTTCTTTTTCTTCAGATCTGTTTGTTTTGCTCCCTCCTGTCCTGACCTGTCATCCCAGTAATTAACAGATGACTTTTTATAGAGGTAATAAAGAAATTGCAAAATGCCAATTTTGTATGAATGATTTATAAGAAAATGAATAAAGTCATATTTGATGCTATTATGATGTGACTTGCGTGTTATTGGTTCAATTGATAGTCATAAAGAGGTTGCAGATAAGGGAGTGGAAATAATATGAGCGTACACTAAAGTTAACTGTTTTATTCAAATCATATCGCAATTTCACTTTTTACTGTGCATATTGAACCATTCATGCTTAATTCATCACTATTGATTGTGCAGTTACTGTCAACGGCTGTGCTTTTTTTTTTTTTTTTGCTTAAATTATCTGAGTTTAGCATTAGATATTCATTTCTGTACTTTTGTGCTGGTATGAGACAAATTACAAAAAGGAGGCAGTCAAGAAGTGCATTATGTTGCCAAAAGTATTGGGACACCCTTCCAAATCACTGAATTCAGGTGTTCAATCACTTCATGGCCACAGCTGTATAAAATCAAGCACTAGGCATGCAGACGCTTCTACAAACATTTGTGAACTCAAGCGTGGTACCGTGCTATTGCACAGGTGGCAACCTAAATCCATTCCTGAAATGTCCTCACTACTAAATATTCCACACTCAGCCATGAAGTGATAGGCCACGTAAAAGCACAGAGCGGGGTCAGCGCATGCTGAGGGTCACAGTGTGCAGAAGTCACCAACTTTCTGCAGAGTCAATAGCTACAGACCTCCAAACTTCGTGTGGCCTTCAGATGAGCTCAAGAACAGTGTGTAGAGAGCTTCATGGAATGGGTTTCCATGGCCGAGCAGCTCATCCAAGCCTTACATCACTAAGAGCAATGCAACGCGTGGGGTAAAGAACGCCACCACTGGACTCTAGAGCAGTGAGACGTGTTCTCTGGAGTGACCGATCACGCTTCTCTGTCTGGCAATCCCATGGACGAGTTTGGGTTTGGCGGTTGCCAGGAGAACGGGACTTGCCTGACTGCATTGTGCCAAGTGTAAAGTTTGGTGGAGGGGGGATTATGGTGTGGGGTTGTTTTACAGGGGTTGGGCTTGGCCCCTTAGTTCCAGTGAAAGGAACTCTTAATGCTTCAGCATACCAAGACATTTTGGACAATTTCATGCTCCCAACGTTGTGGGAACAGTTTGGGGATGGCCCCTTCCTGTCCCAACATGACTGCGCTCCAGTGCACAAAGCATCGGCCCATAAAGACATGGATGAGCGAGTTTGGTGTGGAGGAACTTGACTGGCCTGCACAGAGTCCTGACCTCATCCCGATAGAACACCTTTGGGATGAATTAGAGCGGAGACTGCGAGCCAGGCCTTCTCGTCCAACATCAGTGCCTGACCTCACAAATGCGCTTCTAGAAGAATGGTCAAAAATTCCCATAAACACACTCCTAAACCTTGTGGAAAGCCTTCCCAGAAGAGTTGAAGCTGTTATAGCTGCAAAGGGTGGGCCAACTCCATATTAAACCCTACGGATTAAGAATGGGATGGCATTAAAGTTCATGTGCATGTAAAGGCAGGCGTCCCAAAACTTTTGGCAATATAGTGTATAATAACACCACACTAATAGGCTATGCAATGTTTCACACAATATTTCTCTGCATGTTATGATTAAGAAATACAGTTTAAAGTAAATAGGAGCTATCGCTCATGCAAAATATGAGGACTATACTTGCGTAAAAGGTTGATTTGAAAGCATATCTGAGTGAATGAGCAGAGCGCTCAGACCTCCTAATGTTCATCAGGTTGAAAATTGAATCCGCGGCGGCTGAAGCAAATGCTTTTTCAACCATGTGTTATGAATGTAGAGTTTCTCCAGCTCACTCCTCTTTTCACTTCCTACCTACTCTCAATTTTGTGCCTGGCTGCTCTTCTCTGCATCTGACTTCCCTCTGAAAACAGCCAACTGATTATTGGTGCGTTCTTCAAGCCATGTCGGAAAGATCGTATTTACGAGTTGATGCACATGAACCACATCACAAAGTCGTAAATACGAGTGGGAAGCTCATGGTTTTCTTTACTCGTCGTGAGCATCAGTGACATTGTCGGGCTTTTTTATTTACAAAATAAGCGAATTGCCTGTATTGTAATATAACAATATCATATGTAATGATAAAGAGAACAGCAGCTTCATAAATTAAAAACATAAAAAAGCAAAGCACACCTGATGCACATTCTTTGTTCTTCATTTTCTAGTAGGTTAAAACCTTGCTGTATTTAATTAAGAGAAGTTACACCAGCATCTTACTCCAGCGAAAGTGACGCACCTGACGATAAACACGACTTCACAACTCGTAGATACGAACTTCCCAGAACTTCAACACACCATATGTACAACACTGACTGTGTGTGATTGAGTGGGTGAGTGAGTTTTTGAGCGTGTGTCTGTTTTGAGTGTTTGTGTGTGAGTGTGTGTGCTGCGAGTGTGAGTGTGTGTGACTGAGTTTGTGATTTTGTGAGTGAGTTTGAGTGTGTGTGTTTGTGACTGTGTAAGTGTGAGTTACTGTGTGAGGGAGTGAGTTTTTGAGTGTTTTTAGTGTGTGTGTGTGAGTGAGCGAGTTACTGTGTGTGTGTGTGTGTGAGAGAGAGCGAGAGAGAGTGAGTGTGTGTGTGAGGGAGAGAGAGAGAGAGAGAGAGAGTGAGTGCGTGTGAGAGAGAGAGAGAGACAGTGAATGTGTGTGTGTGTGTGTGTGAGAGAGAGAGAGAGAGAGAATGTGTGTGTGTGTGTGTGTTTGTGTTTCAGCTCCTGACAGCCAGCATGGAGTTGATCTCCCAGATGAGGTTTCTGAGCTGGTCCATAATCATCTTCAGCTGTTGGTTCTTCTGTTTGAGTTTCTGTGATAAAGAAATCAGAAATAATCATGTTTGAGTTATTGAGCAGATCATATACAGCACTGTTCAGCAGAATTACTGACGTGTTTCAGCAGCGTAACAGCACAGCTACTTTCAAAACGGTGTGTAGAATGACAAAACACAGCATTAACACATTTTATGTCACATTATATGTTGTAATTTCTGTGTGCAGGGCTATAAAGTCAGTAAAGTATGCATGTTCTAGAAAATCTGCAACAGTTTTTCATCCAAACTGAAAGAGGAATAAATGTGATAAGAGCCTTTGACTGTATGATAGCTGGTGTTGACCTGGACACAACAGCGAGAGGTTCTCTGGCCAAAAACACCTTGTTAAAGAGGAAACCGTCACTCAAACGGACACTCTTTAGAGCATGCACTTCAACCATCCCGTACAAGCTGCTGGTGTAGTGTGACAGTGCAGGAACAGGAACCCCTTAAATATAAGCAGTGCTCCGTTGCGACGCTGTAGTCGTGTATGAGCGCTGCTGCTGACCGTCTGCATCCCTATATAGCCACAGTCCACCCGTTTGAAATGAATAGCTACTTCCACTGGGACAATGCACCATGTCACGAAGCATTCATCATCTCCACCTTGTTCTATTGTGGGAATAGCTTGTGACTTCAGTTTGTTCCAATGGAAACACGGTCCCCTGATCTCAGTCCAGTAGAGCAGCAGCTGCAACGAGCGCTTCATGCAGAGGCTGGGATTGTATTGAGTTAACCTGGCGAAAAACGCTGAGGAATTCTTCCAGCATGCTTTCCTGAAGCCTTGCCAAAAACGACACAGGTGTTCCTAACATTCAGCTATAGCTAGTGACGTAGTTAACAGTTTTTAGGTGAGCTAACATGGCATTTAAAGCAGTGGCAGCAGTACGACACGCTATACATAACATAATTAAATTATTTTACACATACTGTATATAATTTTTGGGAATTTTCCAAACGAGTATCTCATAAAATGTATAGGATATTTGCGGTTTTAAAAATAAATGTCCTTGCAGCATGGAAAATTAAAGTGAACTGCAAATTCACTTGATTTAAGAAAATATGTAGTTATCAGCCACAGCACCTAAAATATACACTTTAATTATATAAATATTATAAAAAATTATAGAAAGAGAGAGACTGATCATTAAAAAATAAAATATTTAATATAAATTACAAATTAGAATTTTTATGCTCACCGAGGCTGCATTTATTTGATTAAAAATATAGTAAAAACTTTGCCTGGCTATCACCAGACCAAGCTCAATTTAAGACTGAACATTGGTCTGGGGAGTCTGCTCTGTATTTTCTACTGCACAAGAGGCGTGATCAACGAGCATAATTCAAATAACTCTGTACGCAATTGGATAGTCCTTCAACCAATCAGACCACAAGAGGCGTGATCTTATCCACCTGGCGCGCTATTGGCGGGTTTAACACGATGACGCTTCTCTATCCGTCATCGTGTAAAACCTGCCAATAGCGCGCCAGGTGGATAAGCCAGTCTGTGATTGGTTCCCGCAAAAGTGTAACAGAAGCAGTAGAAATGAATGTACAGGTTTCCAGACTGAGTTGCAGGGCGAAATCAAATCGCCGGCAGATCAGGCTGGGTTTACCCAGTGTAGTAAAAACTGTAATGTTGTGAAATATTATTCCAATGTAAAACAGCTTCTCTCTGTGTGAATATATAAAGTGTAATGTATTCCTGTGATCAAAGCTGAATTTATCATCATTACTCCAGTCTTCAGTGTCACATGACCCTTCACAAATCACTCTGATATGATGATTTGATGCTCAACACACATTTATGATTATTATCACTGATTATTATGTGGAAACATATATTTTTCAAGATTCTTTGAATAGAAAGTTCAAAAGAACAGCATTTATTTAAAATAAAAATATATAATTATAAATGCCTTTACTGTCACTTTTAATCAATTTAATGCAACCTTTGTATTGCTGAATTTAAGTATTTAAAAAAACTATTCTTACTGACCCCAATTTTTGAATGGTAGTGTATACACACCCCAGACAGCAACATAGTGTCGCCATAGTGGGATCAGACTTCACAAAAAGCAAAGCAAAAAACAGATTTACAGATGATGCATTACAGGCGAATTGCTCACGGCAAACAATGGTGACGGTGCTTTAAACAGATAAACTTACAGATGCAGCTTCTCTGAAAGACTCATCCTACTAGCACAAAGCCGAGCTCCAGGAACAGGCCTGGCAGAAGATGACCTGGTGAGCTCAACTCCTGTCTAGCACCATTAAGACACAATAAAGACTCAGTACAAGTGAACCGGTCTCAGCTGGTACAGGGCAGAGCACTATCGATCGCTAGCAGGGTCAGTTTGGATCATGATCGCTGCAGGAACACCGACAGGCAGGCAGAGAGTCTGAGTGCTGAGGCAAGCTCAGAGGACACACGTCTCTCACAGAGCTCAGCAGTAAAGTCTCACTTCATCGTGACTCTCAGTACAGATGTTCACTGTGATGAAGGGCTCTTGTGATCCCTCTGGCTTCCAGCATTTAAGCTGTGAGTGGCAGCCCAGATCCCATGACATTTGCTTGCTGGTTCTTGTCAAGCACTAAAAGCCATCGTGGACTACTCAACAAATCTGACGTCTGTGTGACCTCCACACTTCAGTGGGGTTCTATTTAGAACTCTAGATTTCTTGGCTCCATTTGAAAGAACCTTCATGCCAAAAAAGGTTCTATATAAGGAGAAACGTCTTTGATTGATAGCATAATACTCGCAGCAGCTAGAGTTCTTACTAGAACCATCAAGTATGACCATATTAGCCCGGTTTATTGGGTCATTTTTTCTACTGATAAAGTATGCTTACGAGCGGTTTAGATCATAAAATTTCATTAAAATTTAAAATTAATTATAACAAAATCAATTGAAGTGCATTCATGACCTCAAGGCTAGATTATTGTAATGCTCTACTGGGTGGTTGCCCTGCACGCTTAATAAACAAACTCAAAACGCAGCAGCTCGAGTTCTAGAACCAGGAAGTATGACCATATTAGCCCGGTTCTGTCACACTGCACTGGCTCCCTATTAAACAACGCATACATTTTAAAATCTTGCTAATTACTTACAAAGCACTAAATGGCTTAGCTCCTCAGTACTTGAGCGAGCTCTTAACGCATTATACTCCATCACGTCTATTGCGGTCTCAAAACTCTGGCCAGTTGACAATACCTAGAATATCAAAATCAACTGCAGGCGGTCGATCCTTTTCCTATTTAGCACCTCAACTCTGGAACAGTCTTCCTAGCATTGTTCGGGAAGCAGACATACTCTGTCAGTTTGGAACCGGGAACACTTTCTATAACACCTGATGTACTCGTTACTCCATAAGAGGAACAAACTTTGTTGCGTTATTTTCCTGTTATCACTGTAAAGCTGCTTTAAAACGATCTGTACTGTCAAAAGAGCTGTATAAATAAAGGTGACTTGACTTGAATTGAAGTGAAATGAATACATAAAAGGGAAACCCCTAAAAAGTTCTGTATATGAAGTACCTTCTATTAAAGGGACAGTTCACATAAAAATACTATTATTTACTCCAGGACTATTATAGTTATTAGAGAAACTAAAACTAATACCATAAAAATGTGTTTGTTGCTTGAAATAAAATAAATGTTAACGTAATATAAAATATATATAAAAAAAGACTATATCAGATAGTTTCGCTTTTTCATTTAGTTTCACGATGAACTAAATAATAATAAAAACTAAAATAAAAAATTATATAAAATATATAGATATATTTAAAAAAATAAAAATACAAAAATTAACAAAAATTAAAATATATTTAAAAATATAAATTATTAATAAAAACTATAAAAGTTATATACTAATTGTTATATTCAATAGTCATATACTAAAATAACACTGATTTGTGCACAAAAAAATGGGCACAAAAAAACCCCACATTGGATTCCATTGATTTTCATTATATGGCCAAAATAAATAAATAAATATAAATCAATAAATAAAATTGTGTTCCAGAAAGGAAAGGAAAGTCATTCAGGTTTGGAAGGACATGAGGGTGAGTAAATAATGACAGAATTAACCCTTAAAGCAGTGCTAACATGCACAATAGTATGAAATACAAGACTTGGTGTCTATAAACACGATCTTTTGCAGAAGACAATCAGAAAAGGAAAAAACTGCGCTTCCTCTTTCATATAAGCCAAACATGGCGTCTCATTTCATCTGATTCTCTTCTTACCTCATCGACTCTCGACGAGATCAAAGCAGCCGCCCTCGATAATGTGCGCAGAGGGAAGAGTTTTTGATCAAACGCAGACTTATTCAAATTCAGGTTCATTCAAATGTGCTGTTTCACACTCTGAGTGACAGCTGGATGATGTGCTAGCAACACTGCACCAAAAATTTGTTTTTTTCAACAGAACCCAAAAGCACAAATGAGTCTCTGAGGTCTGAGCTGATTAAAAAGAGATCTGATACAAGAGAGCAAGAGAGCAACTGAGAACTGTGGCTTAAATACCAGTTCATGCATGCATGCTTATTGTAGAGACTGATCAAAGTGCAAGAAGTTTTGTGAAACATTTTAGTCGAAAAAAACAAAACGCAGGCCTTCATTATAAAAGCTGTGACCTTTGGCTAATCCGCCTTCTCTCTCTCGACTCCTTTCAGTTATTCTAATCCAGGTGCCATCACAACATCTCTAATGCAATCATAGAGTTCTGCTTGTTTATTTCAGGACTCACTTTCCCAAAACATTGACTACAGGTTTACTAGAATCGTCATTAAATTGTCAGCTGAATCGGGGGAAACCTCAACCTTTGGCTTTAAACTGAAAAATCTGTCATCATCTGTTTCACGATCTGTGTCGCTGGAAAATCATGATTGCTCTGTGCAGCATAAAATGATTATGTAATTATGAAAATCTCAAAGCTGCTCTTTTTTTCATATACATTTTTTTTCAATGCATCATACCCAGGTCAGTTGCAATTTTTATTGGCTTCTTAAAATAGATATATATCAGATTTAAATGAAAACTTCACTAGAATACGACTTTCAGTGATTTTGACAAAATCACGTCATGAAAGTGAGTTAGGACTGACTGTTAGGACTGGGGCCCCTTGAAAAAACTATAATAATAAAAAATAAAATAATGAAAATAGAATAAAAAATAAAATGAAATAACATGAAATAATGAAAATATAAAATAAAAATAAAATAATGAAAAAATTAAATAATGAAAAAATTAAATAATAATAATAATAATAATACAATAAATAAAACTATAGAATAAAAATAAAATGAAATTGTAAAAAATTAAATAATAAAAAAATAAAATTAGAAAAAAAAATATTAGTAAAAAAAACTTAAGAAAATAAAATAAAATACAAATACAATTTAATTAAATAATAGAATAAAAAATAAAATAAAATATCATAAAATAATAAAAAAATAAAATGAAATTACATAAAATAATAAAAAAATAAAATAAAAATAACATTTCTGAATGTGCAGTGTGTTTTCTGTGAATTAGCACTGACTCTCCCATGTCGACCATCTTAGAGTAAATGATGTGGACAGTGTTTTGGCATTAATGCCGCTGCTGAACATCCAAAAACTGAACTAGCTTTATCAGCTGTTTATTCTGATCAAAGCTGGAGCCAGATGGCCCTCAGTGTGTTACACGAGAAGACTGCTGATGGCAAGAATGCAGTAAATGATGAGAGACAGAAAGGAAAAAAATACTGCACAACTGCCCTTCAACAGAAACCCTTCGGACACGTTGACAAGATAGCAAAGTCTTTGAAAGGCAGCTAAAAATACAGCTAGATATTTGGAATTTCTGAAGAAAATGTGAGCGGTGAATGCAGTGCAAGTCACCTACACTACATGATGTTTGTGCAGGGCCCGAGAAGCCCAGAGAAGGAGCCTGTTACACATTAACAGTGAGGGCCCTATCACACACTCGGCGCAATGTGACGCCATGCACCACGCAAGTGTGTTCTGCTAGTTTCAGCCGGACGCAGTTCTCATGTTCACGTCCAGCTCCACGTTGTTTAAATATCAAATGCACTGGCGCATCTGTTCACCCATGGGCGTCTGGTCTGAACACCAGGAGTTCAGGAGCATTGTGGGAGCGTTGCTATTGTGAGGAACTGAAAACGACTGCGCCACTGACCAACACACACCTGCTCTAAAGTCAATAGCGCAGTATTTTTTGTGTTATTTAAAGGGTGTGTTAGTAATATGAGCCTATAGGCGGTGCACAACGCGCGTCCCCTCGGGATGTGACGGTGAGGAAATTTTCCCACCGGTTAAATCGATGCGTGACAACACCAGTAATACCAGTATTACCGGCAGGGGCTTTTAAATCGCTACCGTAATTCTAAACCGAAAGTAAAATGCGCATGGCCGCCCGGCATTCATAACGGTGCGGAGCAAAGCGAGTGTTTTCAATACACTCCTATGGAAGTTGAGCTTCCAGAATGAAGTGAAAACACGGCAGTGGACACGCACCGTGAATGACAGTGCGGCCGTGAATGAATGACAGCGCATTATACTTTCGGTTTAGAATTAGCGCCAATTCGGGGGCGGGTTGCTTGAATGGTGGGTTCATTAGCCTATTATTCTTAATGAAAAACACAACAAAACAGTACAATGACAAACTCACTTTTACATTTCGCTCTGAAGCCAAATCTTCCGCCATTGTCTTGTCAGTCAGCTCTTCGCTCTCGTGATGAATGAGATCTGACTCCTGCTGCTAAGGAGCGGGCAAGTGATGTAACCGGTGTTGCGTCTGAACACCAGTAACACCGGCAACACCGACTTATTACACACACAGCAGCACACACACATTTAAATGTTAAAAATAAAAGGATTCCTCTCTGGAGAAGCGTTCAGTCTTTCCGCTCGCATGTAAATAGCTAATCCGCTCATGGTGCGAGCACATCTGGCTTTTAAAGGGAATGGGAGATGAGACTCTTTTTATTGCACGTTACGCCCAAAGCACACCCATGACTCATTAAGAGACTAGGGACAACCCTTTTAGTTAGCCAACCATTTTTTCCGTCGTTAAACTAGCAAAAGTGGATTCAACGTGGATTGTAAGTGCACTTGTGCTGTGCGCTTCAGACCGTGCACTCAGATGGGTAAAATAATGTTGCAAAAAAAAAGTATTGCATATTAATCATGACCTATAACAGCATGAACACAAGACAAATGAATCAACATTTACTGTTAACCCTTTTTTCAGGAGTAGAAGCTGCAGTAAAGAAAGAAAAACGGTGTAAAATGTCAAAGTATTGAAGGTTGTCTCCATTGATCACTGCTCCGCTCCCCAGCATTTTTCAATCTCTCAACACCAGACGGCTGTCAGCCTGCGCTATTGATTTGGCTGTTTATTGTTACTTGGTTTACAGAGCCTGTATCAACCCTTCATGACCGTTCCCTGCCCACTCCATCTGTGGCGATAAACACAGATACGCACGTAGGCCGTCTGCTGAATTAACATAAACCGATCTAGTTGCAAATGATCTCCTTTCCTCTCTCAAATGTCTCATTATTTTCGTTCCACTAGAGCACTTGATAAACAAGAACCTAAACTCAATTAAACACACAATGTTGAGGTTGAAAAGTTCATCAGATCTTTAAAGCGAGGTTTGGGTTTTGAACAGTGCGCTGTGACTGGGACGAGGGGGAGTGGAAGGATTGATGGAGAAACGAAACGCAGAGACGCCGGAGGAGGGAGGAGATCTCCATAGATCAGAGGTGAAGGACGAGAGGCGAGGAGCGATGAAAGAAAGATGGCACCCACTTGGGGAATGATGGATACAGTGGAATGTATTAGAGAAACCACAGCATGTCGAATGGTAATGCGAGCTGAAGCGTCTTCTTGTTGTCAGTTTGTAATCCTTAGATAAGACAGTCCTGAATTTCAGACTTCAATAGGCATGTTCCTTAGAGAGTGTAAAAATTAATAACAATGACATCTCACTATAAATGTCAGGGTCATATTTCTGGGTCAACACGTGTTATTTATGCATTTTGCATAAAGAAACCAAATACTCCTACTGTAATGGTAAAAAAAAATAATTATTAAGTACATTTGTGAAGCACAACATGATTTTTTTAACTATATTAAACTAATGAGAATAAGATCATTTCACTTTTAGATCTATACATTTAAAAAATCTGAAAACATTAAAATTAAACTTTGATATACAGTATAAATATCTAAATTATAATATATATAAATATCTAAATTATAATATATATTTATATATATGCACACACTGTATAGGATGATTTTCATTACTGTATTAAAGTAATGAGAATGAGATTATTTTGCCTTTAGGTCTACTATTTATTTATTCAATTGTTTAAAAAAATCAATTTTTTCATAAATTAAAAAAAACTATTAAGAAAAACTAATACATAAATATCTAAATCATTTATTTATATTAGGTCTATTATTTATTTATTACTATTTTTTACACACATACACACATATATATATATATACACACATATATATATACACACACACACAAATGAATCATTTAGATATTTATGTATCAATTTTTAGGTCTATTTTTTATTTATTTAACTACTATTTTGTTTATTTATTTATTTTTTAAAAACTACATTTTTAATGGTGAAAAATATAAAGAAAAAACATGAAAAACATGATATACTGTATAAATATCTAAATTATATATTAAATATATGTACTGTATAGAATGATTGTCATTTCTGTAATCAAGTAATGAGAATGAGATTATTTCGCTTTTAGGTTATTATTTATTCATTTATTTTTTATCTTTAAGTAAAAAACCTTAAAGAAAAAACATTCTATAAATATTAAAGAACATGCATATATATATATACTGTATATAGGATGCATTTTTATTACCATTGGAATTTGAGAGGGATTGTGCTTAATTGTCATTAAACTAGTGTACGCTGCAAAAAAATGTTAATGGTGCTAAAAATATGCTTAATTTTCTTTATGCAAAAATACACAATGGAGACATGGTTAACACAAGAGAAAGCGTTCTTTAAAGAAGGGATTGTGTGATTCTCACAGCGAGCTCTTTCATCTCGTCTCAGACTGTCAGGGCTTTACTGCATCCGACTCCAGCGAGATCTTCCCAGGGATGAGCAACACAAATCTTTCAGGGAGAGCGGAGCTGTAATTCCATTTTAAAGCCTAAAGTGAGAGAGATGTAATTTTAGCCTCTGCGCTCTTATGGGAAAAAAGGGAAAACTCTGGATCTGGCTGAGGAGGGCTCGTTCTGAAACTGAATCTCATTCCCTCACAGGTAATGGGCCAAGAAAAGTACATATACAAGACGAATCAGAGCAGCGTCAGTTCTTACTTGAGCAGTGATTTATGGAGGCTGAATCTGTATAATCTGATATTGTCAAGACCTTTTAGTAACTGAGAAGGAGCTCCAAATTTCTAAAGAGGTTAAACATGGGCTGGTTCTCACACAAAGGGCTCTTTGAAGACAAAATGACGGTGAGAGTCAGAATTCTCAAAGGAAATAATCCTCTTTTCCTTGGTTTTCGTAGTTTGGGTTCAAACTAGGGATGCCCCTGCCGGACTGTTCCCTGCCGTCAGACTATCTGTCGTTGCAATAACGTGTTGATGACTGATATTCTGACACCGCGATGCTTTCTAACCTTATCCCCTTACCTTTTTTTGGTTTCAATTATTCTGCTTATTGTTCATATAAAATACAAGACGTTTATATCAATATTCAATTCGACTCAGATCAGGGGCACAAAAACTTGATTGGGCCAAGAAAAAAATAAAAAATAAAAAATAAAAAATAAAAAATAAAAAATAAAAAATAAAAAAATAAAAAATAAAAAATAAAAAATAAAAAATAAAATAAAAAATAAAAAATAAAAAATAAAAAATAAAAAATAAAATAAAATAAAATAAAATAAAATAAAATAAAATAAAATAAAATAAAATAAAGGATCACTTTCATTACTGTATTAAAGTAATGAGAATGAGATTATTTCGCTTTTATTAATTATTTATTCAATTGTTTAAAAAATCTATACTTCCATACATTTAAAAATTGATAATTAAATATATATATATATTATTTTTTTATTAAAATAAAATGTATCAAATAAAATAACTAAAATTTATAAATTAAATAAATTAAACATTCAGCTAGTTTCCATAGGAATGTTTCTTATTTTCTTGAAATACTAAAATAATTACAAAATAAAACTGAAATAACCCAAACTTTTGAACGGTAGTGTACACACACACACACACACACACATATATATATATATAAAAATACCAAAAACATTGTAAAAAAAAATACTACTTTAAAATGAAAATATTTATAATACTTAATAAAACAACACTAAATTAAACCAGCATTAGACTGAGAGCCTTCCAGACCCAGAGTGGCTTTTATTTGTTTAAATGTTAACATTGCATGAAAAGAAATCTAATTATTTGTACACTAGTACAAAGTAATAACAGGAAAACAAACAGCACCTGAAGTGCAATAAACCGCCGCAAAATGTTTTCTATTTTTTGCATGTCCCTTTTTCCGTGCCCCAAAGCATGCTGGGCCTTCCTCCCCGACCTGTGAGCACCAATTAAAACGCCTCTGGCCGGCAAACCTGCTCTAATGGATGACATATGAACTAACTAATCATGTGGAGAATTGAGTGCCTCCTGCGAGCAGTGCGTGTGTGTGTTTGTGTGTGTGTGTGTAGGACTGTCTCCTCTGAACCCGGCTCATTACGGTTCCAGCGTGTTTGTTTATCAGAGCACAGCTCCACCACGGGCCCTCAGCCCCAGCCCCGCTCCGGAGATAACAGTGAACGCCTGTACCGCTGTTGATTACGCTCGCGGTATCTGCCTTCTGAGAGGCCTACAAACATTCTCCTCTCACATTTCTCGCTTTCTCATTTGAATAAAAAGGACAGACGGGGTAATTAACAGGGTATTAAAAAAAAAAACATTGAAAAGGGGGGGCGGGCGAGGAGTGCAAGAGAGGGGGGAAAAGAGAGTGGTGGAGAATAAATGAGAGCAGCCGTCTCTCCAAGGCCTTCTTAATGGGCTGTGACAGGAATTTATTAACAGTTAGAGCAGTGTTCAATCACAGCACCTACCCGGATGAGTTGACAGTGCCTCAACTACAGTGGACCTTTGGATGGCTTCACACATCTGTGGGGCCCTGAGGGGCCACGGGGACTCTCACACCACAGCAGTTAGAGAGTCAAGAGAAGGGGAGGGATGACAGGCTTGCGGTAAATTATCCTCTCGAGTCAAATGATGCATATTTCAGACCAGCGTTTGTTCACTTCTCTAAATTGCACCGGAAATTCGGTGCGACTAAAATTCCCATTCGATTAAGGGCCGTTCACAACAAGGTAACTATAACTAAAAAGTTCTAAAGGGTAAAAGGACAGGACATTTCCCAAACACACTTGACCAATCACAACACAATGGTCCAGCCGAAGGAGAAGGAGGGGCTTCATAGAGACAGGAACTAAACAGAGCGTTACTGACAGACTGGGAAGAGAGGAGCCGCAAAAACACAATCAAGACTTCATAAAAGGGAATAATATGGCCTTTTCTCTTCACTCTAAATCTATGAAATTAGTCCTCACTACTATAACGATAACGACACTCCATCTGCTACAGTAGCCACGCCCCAAACTCTCCATCTGCTACAGTAGCCACGCCCCAAATTCTACGTCTGCTACAGTAGCCACGCCCCAAACTCTCTTTAAGGAGCTTAATCATTTAATGTGGCAGTCGACGTCATTGCAGCATGTGCTTATAATAAACAGAACGTTATCGTGCTTTGGTGTGGATGCTTATATATTATCATTCTTGGTGTAAACAGCCCTTTACAACAGGGAGATTTGGCGTTAAGAAAAAAAACAAAGGAAAACAAAGCCAATACTGTTATGCAGCTAATGAAAGGTACAATAAACTAACTAGAACACAATCAAGATGTGTGAAGACAGATCGGTCATGGTGATGAAGGCCACTCTAGATTGCAAAACCATTATTCAGCCTGGGCCCTGACAAAAAGCAATTACCCCAATCGACAGATAACGAGAGCAGGGTGATCATTCAGTGACGGAACGTCCCATAAAGCAGCGGGATATTATCATACATCTCTCCACAACTTCACCAACTTGTTGGAGTTCCAACAGTGATGAAGGAATCACTAAATCAAGCCTGAGCTCCATTGGCACAGCAAACGACGGCACTCAATCAGCAGGACAATGGCATGACTCTATTAAAATGCGCAACCTAGCCTACAATGGGATGAGTCAGACAGCCGGTCTCCATTATGTTTCAACAAACTGACCTGAGTGCTAATTTTCAATCATCCATGGTCTCATTACTTTCATGCTTACGTCCATTTGTTCGTTCAAGCTGATGTCTATCTGCCTGTTCATCCATCAGTCCATTCATTACCATAGCATTCTTTCTCTACATTCATCTGTCTGTCTATCTGTCCTACCATCATCCTTCATACCTCGTTTCTATAAATCCTGTACACATGCATACATTTAATCCATTAATTCATCCACTGGACCAGGCTTTTCAAAAATTATGATTATTTAAAACTTTGTTGAATGTAAACATATAACTAATTTTAAAAGGTAAAGTATATAGTTTCTGCGACACTAGCGGCACCTGGCGGAATTCCGAATTCCAAACTCTCCATCTGCTACAGTGGCCACGCCCCAAACTCTCCGTCTGCTACAGTAGCCACACCCCAAGCTCTCCATCTGCTACAGTAGCCACGCCCCAAACTCCCCGTCTGCTACAGTAGCCACGCCCCAAACTCTCCATCTGCTACAGTAGCCACGCCCCAAACTCGCCATCTGCTACAGTAGCCACGCCCCAAACACTCCGTCTGCTACAGTAGCCACGCCCCAAACTCTGTCTGCTACAGTAGCCACGCCCCAAGCTCTCCGTCTGCTACAGTAGCCACGCCCCAAACACTCCGTCTGCTACAGTAGCCACGCCCCAAACTCTCCATCTGCTACAGTAGCCACGCCCCAAACTCCCCGTCTGCTACAGTAGCCACGGCCCAAACTCTCCATCTGCTACAGTAGCCACGCCCCAAACTCTCCATCTGCTACAGTAGCCACGCCCCAAACTCTCCGTCTGCTACAGTAGCCACGCCCCAAACACTCCGTCTGCTACAGTAGCCACGCCCCAAGCTCTCCGTCTGCTACAGTAGCCACGCCCCAAGCTCTCCGTCTGCTACAGTAGCCACGCCCCAAACTCTCCGTCTGCTACAGTAGCTACGCCCCAAACTCTCCATCTGCTACAGTAGCCATGCCCCAAGTTCTCCGTTTGCTACAGTAGCCACGCCCCAAACTCTCCGTCTGCTACAGTAGCCACGCCCCCAACTCTCCATCTGCTACAGTAGCCACGCCCCAACTATCCATCTGCTACAGTAGCCACGCCCCAACTATCCATCTGCTACAGTAGCCACGCCCCAATCTCTCCATCTGCACTCTCCATCTGCTACAGTAGCCACGCCCCAATCTCTCCATCTGCACTCTCCGTCTGCTACAGTAGCCACGCCCCCAACTCTCCATCTGCTACAGTAGCCACGCCCCCAACTCTCCATCTGCTACAGTAGCCACGCCCCAACTCTCCATCTGCTACAGTATCCACGCCCCAACTCTCCATCTGCTACAGTAGCCATGCCCCAACTCTCCATCTGCTACAGTAGCCACGCCCCAATCTCTCCATCTGCACTCTCCATCTGCTACAGTAGCCACGCCCCGAACTCTCCTTCTGCTACAGTAGCCACGCCCCAAACTCTCCATCTGCTACAGTAGCCACGCTCCAATCTCTCAATCTGGTACAGTAGCCACGCCCCCAACGCTCCATCTGCTACAGTAGCCATGCCCCCAACTCTCCATCTGCTACAGTAGCCATGCCCCAACACTCCATCTGCTACAGTAGCCACGCCCCAAACTCTCCATCTGCTACAGTAGCCACGCCCCAAACTCTCCATCTACTTGGGGTAAGAAAATTTATTTTAACCTAAAAAATACTTCACCTTTAAAATAAAAACTATCAAAATAAAACACTTCCTAAAACAAAAGATGTTTTATAACTAAAGATGTTTTATCGGTTTACTTGTATGTCCTGTGACCATCAGAGAACTGTGATCATGAAAATGCTGCAGAGGCAGATGTTGGAGAGCTGTAACACATCTGCGCTCCACATTCTGACGCAACCTTGACCTCCCCTGAGTTTGCCATCTTTTATTCCCCCAACATGGTCGCCTCATCCAGCGTGTTATTTGCAGCTGGCTATTTGGCCGGCGAAAAGCTCCAGGGCCCTTGTCGCATGAGCATTTCCGTGCCGACTGCCTTTCATGAGCATGCTGCAATTTTTAATAAGGCCGACTCAATGGCAGAGAGGAGTGCAGAAATAAAACATTGCCCTGTTAGGCCAAGATCATTTTGCTTTTACTGCAAGAAAGTCATACAATCCTTGGCAGAGAGTCATCAGGTTAGTTTTCAAATACTATGACTTCATTATTTTGCGGATATCTCATTGCTTAAAGGACACTGTAAACATATATTCTGAATAATATCTCTTCAGGTAGTGAAGTGGCCTGTTTGGGCTCTGTGAGATGTTTTTACTGTTCTTGAAATAAGTCTCTTTCAAGGCTGAATCTATTTGATACAAAAAAAAAAACAGTAAAAACGGCAATTTTTGTTTTCTATGTGAATATACACTCACCTAAAGGATTATTAGGAACACCATACTAATACTGTGTTTGACCCCCTTTCGCCTTCAGAACTGCCTTAATTCTACGTGGCATTGATTCAACAAGGTGCTGAAAGCATTCTTTAGAAATGTTGGCCCATATTGATAGGATAGCATCTTGCAGTTGATGGAGATTTGTGGGATGCACATCCAGGGCACGAAGCTCCCGTTTCCACCACATCCCAAAGATGCTCTATTGGGTTGAGATCTGGTGACTGTGGGGGCCATTTTAGTACAGTGAACTCATTGTCATGTTCAAGAAACCAATTTGAAATGATTGGAGCTTTGTGACATGGTGCATTATCCTGCTGGAAGTAGCCATCAGAGGATGGGTACATGGTGGTCATAAAGGGATGGACATGGTCAGAAACAATGCTCAGGTAGGCCTTGGCATTTAAACGATGCCCAATTGGCACTAAGGGGCCTAAAGTGTGCCAAGAAAACATCCCCCACACCATTACACCACCACCACCAGCCTGCACAGTGGTAACAAGGCATGATGGATCCATGTTCTCATTCTGTTTACGCCAAATTCTGACTCTACCATCTGAATGTCTCAACAGAAATCGAGACTCATCAGACCAGGCAACATTTTTCCAGTCTTCAACTGTCCAATTTTGGTGAGCTCGTGCAAATTGTAGCCTCTTTTTCCTATTTGTAGTGGAGATGAGTGGTACCCGGTGGGGTCTTCTGCTGTTGTAGCCCATCCGCCTCAAGGTTGTGCGTGTTGTGGCTTTACAAATGCTTTGCTGCATACCTCGGTTGTAACGAGTGGTTATTTCAGTCAAAGTTGCTCTTCTATCAGCTTGAATCAGTCGGCCCATTCTCCTCTGACCTCTAGCATCAACAAGGCATTTTCGCCCACAGGACTGCCGCATACTGGATGTTTTTCCCTTTTCACACCATTCTTTGTAAACTCTAGAAATGGTTGTGCGTGAAAATCCCAGTAACTGAGCAGATTGTGAAATACTCAGACCGGCCCGTCTGGCACCAACAACCACGCCACGCTCAAAATTGCTTAAATCACCTTTCTTTCCCATTCTGACATTCAGTTTGGAGTTCAGGAGATTGTCTTGACCAGGACCACACCCCTAAATGCATTGAAGCAACTGCCATGTGATTGGTTGATTAGATAATTGCATTAATGAGAAATTGAACAGGTGTTCCTAATAATCCTTTAGGTGAGTGTATATTTAAAAACACAAAAAAAAGAAAGAAAGAAAGAAAAAAACGTTTGATGTAGGAGAGTTCCTGTAGCTCAAACTCAAGAGCATGGTGTCAATAGAATATATGAAATCATAAATGTATACCTTAAATACCATGTAAGTTGCGTTGGATAAAAGCATCTGTCAAAAAATTGCTTTTCTAACCTTATTAACTTCCAGTACTTCTCTCCTCTCTTCGCTGGATGCACGCGTTTGATTGGCCATTCGGTCGTCCAGTTTAGAACTGTCATCCTCTACATAAGGGATAAGTTGCTAAAAAAAAGAAAGAAAATAAAATTACCACATATCAACCACAGACAATATAAAATATCAAGACCATTTCATGCTTCAATAGTTCAACAAAAAAGAACAGGCACTGGTAAAACATGATGTCATAAAATGCTCAGTAAAATACAGCAGTCAATGGTGAAAGATGATTTTTGGGTCGGGATGGTGTAGTTACAGGCATCTACCAGCAAACCAGCCAAAAGCCTGGAGAGGTTGAACAATAATTCTATTTATTTGTCATGCTCAACTGAAGATGAATGAGGCACCTACACACCAGACTCAAGTGCTCACTCGCAATCTGATGCCTTCCTGAAGAAACATCTTGGATTGAATATGAATGAAAAAGATATGATGGTATTTGTGAACTGAAACATGAATTTTGATAGTTGGGTTATCTATAGGCAGCTTAAAAGACGAGTGGCCTGAACTAGGGTTAAGCTGGGCCGTTATCCAAAGCTACATGAAAAATAATCTTGAATCTCGGTTTAAATATAATTGTGTGTAAACATTTACTGTGGTGACCCGCTGTCTAAACAACACGAGAGCTTTAGAGGCGAGATTGTAAGGTTTAACAACCTGATGAAGCCACAGTAATGGATTGTTGCATAATTCAAAAGGCTTTCAAAATCAACACTACCAGATCTTAGGTCTTATAGCATAACAGCCTCAGCGATTTAGCCTTTATAAATCACTCAACATGAAGAGGTTTGAATAATTCAACTTCACAAATAGTCATTGGACGGGGTTACAGGAAAAGCAAACCATCAGAACCGCCCTCAAATCCACCTTTGGACTCGTTTTCCTCAATTTGGGGACAATGGTTCAAATGGATCCATAAAGTGTCTCATTCTTTTTGTCAGGTTTCTCGTTCTGTGACCTTGCCAAACAGACTTGCATCTGCACGCTTTAACATCACAGTGACACCTGCTGGTGTTCTGGGTCAGGAAGCAGTGCATGCAAGTGAAGAAAAACACCCTCATTTTAGAGCATTTAAACAAATCATGATTATGCATCCATGTTCTTTAATGTGCAAATTGTTAGAAGATCAGCCACAGAACTTTACACTCCCATCGCCGCATTTATGGGGTCTCACGCTAATTTGCACTGTTTAGTAAATATTATTTCATTCTGTAAACATCCAAGAACTTTGAGTTCAAGAACTACTTCCAACTGAATATATTCTATCATTCAAAAGTTTGGGGCTGATAATATTTTTTTAGGTTTTTCAAGTCTCAAGGTTGCATTTATTTGATAAAAAAAATCTATAATTTCAGCAAGCAACAGAATCACACTATTCACACTACCTTACAGGCTTTAAGCTGTCACATGCCAGCAGAGGCAAGGAGGAAAAATCTGGTCATATGAAATACAAGAGAGGGAGAGAGAAAAGCCCCTGGCAGGTCTGTCAAGGGAGTGAATGCAGCAAACCACAGGCGAGGGACTGGCCAAGCACAGAGAGACAGAGAGAGAGAGAGAGAGAGAGAGAGAGAGAGAGAGACATAGAGAGAGAGAGAGAGAGAGAGAGAGAGAGAGACAGAGAGACAGAGAGAGAGAGAGAGAGAGAGAGACAGAGAGAGAGAGAGAGAGAGAGAGAGAGAGAGACACAGAGAGAGAGAGAGAGAGAACGTTAGTGATGCGTTCCATAGTGAATGTTATCATTTTAGGCTTGTATGGTACAGTGCATTATGGGAATTCTCTGGCCATTGAGTGTACATCAGCTGTACTCGTTATTGCAGTGCATTGTGGGATAGAATGAGAGCACTTGATAACATCCACTATGCTATCGAAACCATTACAAATGGCCGTCCCCTCAAATAGTGCCCTATTTAAGGGTATAAAGTATATTCGGACACAGCCCAGGTACAGTTGTGGTCAGAATTACCACATTATGAAATAAATGTTTTTCTCCAATACACCCGTAGAATATCTCTGAGGTATATCTCTGAGGTATATTCATTTTTACAATTTTTAGCACACCAGGGTGATTAGGAGCATGAAATTGTCTAGCCATGACTTCTTGTTCCACAGGAGTATAAATATGAGGAAACACAAAGGCCAAATTCCCTTAATCACTATCACAATGAGTAAAACCACAGAATATAGTTCTGATGTGCAGCAAAAGATTGTTGAGTTTCACAAAATAAGAAAAGAGCTAAAGCATTGAAATTTCCAGTAACTAAAGATGTTATGAATCTGGAAGAGGACGTGTGTGTGTATATCATCCTAATGCACGAGAGGAGGAGCATTTGAGCGGACAAAGACTCTCCAAGATCACAGATGGAGAATCGCAGAGATTAGTTGAGTTTTGAGGTCAGAGAGACTAAAAAAAAAAGATCAAACAGCCCCTACATCAGCGCAAGTAGTGTTGTCACGATACCAAAATTATGACTTCGATACGATACCAGACTAAAATACCTCGATACCGATGCTGAATCGATACCACGGCAAAAAACAGTAAAATTGAATAATATGACAGAACTTACTATTCATTGTTTTATCAATTTATTTAAAAAAAATAATTAAAATAAATAAAAACTCACTTGGCCAGCATGTTCCTGCCCTGCTTTTTGACCATTCCCTCCTTTTTATTTAAAACTAATATAATAATAATAATAATAATAATAATAATAACTACATGCCAGTGTGAACATCCTTACAGAGATGTTTGCAACAATCACATTATTATCAATCATGTTTCACTATTCTGAACAGTTTGGGATGACCAAATTCTTATTTCATGATACGAGTAATTTAATATTTTTAAAATGTAATTTTATAATTACAATATAGATATTTAATTTTATCTTTGTTTTTTAAATAAGCAAAAATGTTAATTACAAGCAATATGACAAAAGCAGTGCTGCCAAAACTGCAGTCTTCACTCTATAAATTAACTATACACTAATTCTTAATAAATATATTAAAGTTATTCAGTCAAGCATGGGGTGATTTTATATTTTCTCTTGTTGTTTGATTAACATTAATCACACAGAATATTAGGTCCGGCCCTTTAAGAGCTGCACGGACCCAATACATTGTAACACATCCGATTTCTCACTCAACTCTGTATACGTTCACTAAAGACATATCCGACTGTGTTTACCGGAATACTCGCCAGGACGTGCATTTACATATTTTTGACCATTCAAACCCAATAATCCGCCAAACTGACGTCGTGATCGCATGCTGTCTGAGTGAAAGGCGTGGGCTCCAAATTGCCGGTGATTCGATAAGAAACGCACATTACGATTCCGCTTATCGGTTACGGTGTGCGCATTTTATTGTGATTTTTTAACCGCTGCGCACACACACACGAACACACGTGAACACAGAACGGCTTCTCATATACCCCTTTTCCACCAGAATGAACCGGGTGCTAGTTCAGAGCCAGTGCTAGTGCCAGTTCTGAGTTGGTTCGACTGACGAGCCTTCTAAGAACCGGTTTGCCTTTCCACATGCTAGAGAGCCACCACAGAGCCAGGTCTTACGTCAAGATTCAAAAGCATAAGGAGTCCTACGGCGATCAGTCTGCGCAGCACCGATGCATCTCGAACAAGCCTTCCATCAATAATGCCGAACGTTGCATTACTATTGATGCACATGGCTTTACGATCCTACATCAGCATCAAAACAGCGAATCCAACACATTCATGCAGCTCACCGTAATTTGTATAGACGGAGATTACAATCGAGCAGCTATTAGCTCGATTAGCTGCTAATTCAAAAATGGCGGTCACAAGTTTCTGTTCATCTTGTTGGTCACAGTAACCCCGCCCCCAGCCGCTGACGTAAGCGGTTCTTACTTCTAGACCAGCAATGATTTGTGCTACTTAAGAACCACTTCTCCTGGTTCGGAGCTGGTGCTTTGGGTGTGGAAAGACAAAGAACCGATTTGAAACTAGGCTCTGGCTCCAAACCAGCACCAGCACTGCCTTGGTGGAAAAGGGGTAATAGTGAATGAATAGTGTGCGATAATGAATAGAGTTCTCCTCCTCGTCTTTTTGCACAGCACGCAAATGGACAAATACACACAAAAATGTCAAAATAATCTCGTAAACACAGTCGGTTATGTCGCTGACGGCAGATTTTCTTGATGCCGTCTCTATGATAACGTTATCAAACAAAAGACGAAAAAATTCACTTGCATTATATTAGGCTTTTTGCTATAGTATTTTTAAACCATTGGCAAAAGTTGCTAGCCTGTTGAATTTTGTTCATGGTATTCAGCTACAATGAAATGTTCTGCAATAATAGCCTAATAATAAATGTGAATGATATCTAAAGCCGGGTGCACACTGTGCGATTTATAATAGTCCTTTCCCATTGTTCCTTGTCAGACTGTACGAACATGATCCTCGCTGTAAGCCATGTCACACTGTAAGATCAAAGGTGTCATTAATGTCAGACTGTACGATATTCAAGGCGCGCTAAAAACAGGCGCACGCAAGAAATCTCGTCCAGAGTTTTATATCATCAATGAATGACACGTTCCGTGGCGGTGAGCTGCATTACACGCGGGATTGAAATGATGGCTACAAAGAAATCTCTAGCGCCCATTTTGGTCATAATTTGTCTTGAAAAACAAAGATAATTTGACGGTCGTCGTAGGAGAAGTCACACTGCAGGACTGTGCGCCAAATCTTCTGACACTGCCAGAAGGTAAAATTTGATCGCAGCGGTCATTAATCGGCTGCCGGTGAACATGTCAAACTAACGATCAAAGACTTCAGATTTTAGCCTAGGATCAGAGGAATCTTTTAGGACTTGCAAAATTTGTCCCAGACGGCCAAATCGTGGCCAAAATCGCACTATTGGAATCTAAATTAGGAATCGATAAGAATCGGAATCGATAAGCAGAATCGGAATCGTTAAAATTTAAACGATACCCAACCCTACGTGCCGCGCTTTATTTTGCAAGCATGCATCGGTTGCTTTCTTTGTCCTGAGCTGCGCGTATATATTCATCTGTTCTGCTTCCATTGTTTAGTGAACGGTGGAAGTAGAGCTCTACACACGTCCTGACTCCTGCTGTCACACATCAACGCAAAGAAATACTGCTCTTATTAGGGTGCTGTCCTTTTTAAATTTCATATCGTACCGTTTTTAATAGCAGGGTATCGCAATACTTTTCTAGTACCGGTATATCGTGCAACACTATGGGAGGGTTTGAAAAAAAAATCCTCCTCGCTCATCCAGAAACAAACTCCAGCATATTCAGTTGTCAGACACGACTGGAGCTTCAGACGGGACCTGGTTCTGTGGTCAGCTTTTTGGTAGCAAACCCAAACAGGGATAAAAAGCACCCCATGCCCACAGTTAAATACCGCTGGATCTTTAATGTTGTGGGCCTATTTTTTTGCTGGAGGTCCTGGACATCTTGTTCAGACACATGGTATCATGGATTCTAGCAAATAGCAACAGATAAAAATCAAAACCTGACGGCCTGTGCTAGAAATCTTATAATGGGCCGAGGTTGGATCTTCCATCAGGACAACAATCCAAAACAAACATCACAATCAACACAAATGTGTCACTGAGCACAAAATGAAGCTTCTGCCATGACCATCCCATGTTCCTGACCTGAACCCTATAGGGAATGAGTGATGAACTGAAGAGAAGAGCTGGGAATCTGAAGGATCTGGAGAGATTCTGTATGGAGGAATCTCTGATCTCCAAACTTTAGGAGAAGACTCTCCTAAAGAGCTGTTATCTTGAGAAAAGGAGGTTGAAAAGAGTATTGAATAAAAGGGTGCTAATAATTATGTCCAACGTGTTTTGGAGAAAAACATTTATTTCATAAAGAGATTTTTCCAATTTTTTTTCAATTTTTTTTACTTCAATGAAAGGTTAGATTTTTGTGAATTTTTGGAATAAAAGATCAATGCAGATTTATTTTTATAGCCTTCTTTGTTCATATTTACCAAGGGGGCCAATAATTCTGACCACAACTGTATTCTTGAGCATTCTGTCCTTTTTAGGCTCGCATCTTGTGACTGTGTGTCCTGTTTTTGGGTCGTTTAGATGTCTTTGGTCAGTGTTGCGTTCATATTTCAGTCGAACCGCACCAGAGTTCGTTTGGAGGTGGACCGAGACTCGATCTCTGTGCACTTGTTTACACTTATTCATACTTATTGATCCGCGAGCAATCAGACTACAGTTCGTTTTAATTGAACCAAACCTGCCAAGTGTGAACACCCTTTAATGTATCATTTTCTTTTCTGATCTGAACCAAAAGAAAAAACATGCTAGCAACATCTTAATTGATGCTAATGATGCGCAAATTCATGCCATCAATACTAACTCATGTTAGCAACATCTTAATTGATGCTAACAATGTGTTAAATCATGCCAGCAATGTTAAAACATGCTAGCAGCATGCTTATTTGTGTTAAGCAACGTATTAGAAAATGTTAGCAAACATGCTAATATATGCTAGCAACCTGTTGAAACATGCTAACAACATGCTCATTAATGCTAGCAGCATGCTCATTCATGTTAGGCAACATGTTAGAACATGCTAATTTATGCTAGCAATATGTTAAAACATGCTAACAGCATGCTCATTCATGTCAGGCAGCATGTTAGAACATGTTAGCAAACATGCTAGCAACCTGTTGAAACATGCTAGCAACATGCTCATTAATACTAGCACCATGCTCATTCGTGTTAGGCAATGTGTTAAAACATGTTAGCAACATGCTAATTAATGCTAGCAATATGTTAAAACATGCTAACAACATGCTCATTCATGCTAGTAGCATGCTCATTCATGCTAGTAGCATGCTCATTCATGTTAGGCAACGTGTTAAAACATGTTAGCAACATGCTAATTTATGCTAGCAACCTGTTGAAACATGTTAGTAATGTGCAAATGCATGTTAGCAAACATGCTAACAACATGTTAAAACATGCTAGAAATGTGCTAAATAATGCCAACAACATGCTAAATATGCTAGTAATGTTTTAACTCATGCTCACGCACCAGAGTTCGTTTTAATTTAACCAAAACTGCCAAGTGTGAACACACCCTTTAATTTATCATTTTCTTTTTTGATCTGAACCAAAAGAACCAAGAGAACCGAACTACAAGTCTGAACACACCCTGAGTTTCCACTCAGTGCCCACCTGTTAGCAGCAAGCAGAGTAAGAGCCGGCTAGTTAATATAACGCGGACAACACATTACTCAAGGTCTGGACCCTGAAAGATGGATGTGTTCTGCCAGCTGCCTGAAAACAATGATTCAGTGAGGTTCACTCGGGTTGATTACTCTGAGTGGATGGAAAAAGTGAGGTGGTAAATGAAATGACTTGGCTATTTCTTTTTCGGTGTGCAGGAAATTCCACCGCTGGGAGCCGGTGATTGCCCGGGTTGGAAAACGCTGACATGAGGGACTTGGCCAGCTGTTCATTACCGAGCGGCGCAGCTAATTAGCGAGGTGATGAGGTAATGCCGCTGACTTCATTATCGCACTTCCTGTTTGGAGAGAAAGCGCAACAGGAGCTACAGAGAACACCTGAAATCCAAACAGACGAGAAAAATATCCTGTGAGCACAGGTGCTCTTCTGTTAATGAGAAGAGCCTGAATTTCCAACTCTCACGGCTGTTGTTCATGCCCTCCAGTTAAAGCTACTGCAGATCTAACGACTTCGATAAAACAAAAGAGACTGCGTTAATGACTGGCTTAAACGAGTCAATAGACCAGCTGTGCATCCGATCCGACTCTAAAGGGCTTCATTTGCTCTCATATACATTTGAGTAATAATTCAAGACATTTACATCTCCATCCTCATGTCTATACATAAAGAAAAATTGTGGATATCAGTTTAAAGTCCAAGACCACTATACTGTATTTGCCAGTAAAACATAAACAAAAATGCTTAGTGCTCCTTTAAAATGGCATTAAAGGGTTAGTTCACCCAAAAATTCTGTTATTAATTCCTCTCCTTCATGTCGTTCCAAACCCGTCAGACCTTCAATCATCTTCAGAACACAAATGAAGATATTTCTGATGAACTCCGAGAGCTCTCTGACCCCTCCATAGACAGCAATTTACACTTTCAAGGCCCAGAAAGGCAGTAAAGACACCGTTAAATGTGGTTCAACCTTAAAGGGGTCATGAATTGAGAAATCAACTTTTCATTCCGCCTTTGATATATAAAAGTTCATCGTGATATAAGAATATCCTGTACGTTTCGGAGCTGAAAACTTCCTTGTTACTTTAAGAAAAGCTTTTATTGACAGCAGGCTAAGCAAACGCTCGATCTCAGAATATGCCAATCTGTGACGTCAGAGTTCAGTGAAACGCCGCCTTAACCGTAGAAGAAGAACGCCTGATTCTGTAGCCCCGCCCACCGATTTGTGCATGGCATGTTATAGATAAATAACATAGGCCTACGTGGAGCTAAACCAGATTGAACGTCCAGGCAATAAACATGCTCCATAAGCTTCATTCGGATTCCAATATTATGAATGCATGGATGAACTTTATTTTTAATGAAGATCCAGCTCACGTGGGGAAGACTAGGGCTGAAACGATTCCTTGAGTAACTCGAATTTAAAAAATCATCGAGGCAAAATCATTTTCTTCGAAGCTTCGTTAAGTCCATTTAACTACACACGGCCATGTTGCAGAAAGACATTTTTTGTGTAATGTGTATCCGCGGGTCAGGTGGGTAAAGTAATAAGTAACTCATTCCACCGCTCCAGGCACGTTAACGCGCCGCCTTTTTAAAACGGTCAACACACGTCAACACTTCAGATGCTGTCATCACTGGCATTAAAAAAAAAACTACACAGCCTCTGTAAAACCCGACGCGATTTAAATTCCAGAAGACATGGGATGACCTTTCACATGTGAGAATGTGTTGGTTTGTGTTTTTATAGCCTATATGTTTTAACTCAATATTACAGGTTTTTAAGGCTACTTTTTAATGTCGTGTTAGCTAACGTTGTTCATGTTAGCTATTATAATGTTTGCATCTACACTAAAACACATTAAATGTGTTAGTTAATAACAGGCTTCATGGATCTTGAATTTCAGACACAGTATTCAAGGACGGGAAATATGTGAAAACAAACACTGGTCTTTGAAAGTCCTTAAATTAAACTCAATTTAAGAGTAGCTAAAGAAGAGAAACCGCCATATTTCTGCTGTTCCATAAGCGCGTGAAAGTGCATTTTTATTCAAATAATGTAGAGTAATAAGATATCTAGAATATTATATAATTTAATATTTTAAATAAATGTATAATCATTTATCATTTTGACTCCTAATTTATAATTTCCCTGTTTGTTTAAATTCAGTAATTCATAATTTTATAACGTTTTTTTTATAAAACTATTGCAAAACAGGATGCTTTTTGAGAATTTAAGCTTTCAAATAATACCTAGTTTATGGTGATGGTGTGAAATTAATAAACAGGCTATATTAATGTTTATTAAACACATTAATTTATTACTATTTTTATAATGCATTTATTTTGATGGCTGATTGGTTGATGATTTCTTTCCAATTAACTTATAATGAGTTCACTGCTTTCATTAAAAGCTGAGCAATGGGTTCTCTGATGATCAATAATATTAATATAATGTTAAGATTTGTAACCAATATTTTTAGCATGCAGAATTAGCCACCATTTATGATAGACTAAATCCTATAAAATCATCTGCTTCAGTCTATTGCAGATATAGATATTCATGCATGCATGCGTATAACTACAGTTGCAGATGCACAGGCAACTTTTGAATGTTCACAAATCACAATGCGCGTTCACGACCGGATTAGACCGTTCGAAGATGGCGGACGGCTAACGTATAGCGGCCCATAGAAACAGTCGCTAATGAGGCATCTACACTCACCTAAAGGATTATTAGGAACACCTGTTCAATTTCTCATTAATGCAATTATCTAATCAACCAATCACATGGCAGTTGCTTCAATGCATTTAGGGGTGTGGTCCTGGTCAAGACAATCTCCTGAACTCCAAACTGAATGTCAGAATGGGAAAGAAAGGTGATTTAAGCAATTTTGAGCGTGGCATGGTTGTTGGTGCCAGACGGGCCGGTCTGAGTATTTCACAATCTGCTCAGTTACTGGGATTTTCACGCACAACCATTTCTAGAGTTTACAAAGAATGGTGTGAAAAGGGAAAAACATCCAGTATGCGGCAGTCCTGTGGGCGAAATGCCTTGTTGATGCTAGAGGTCAGAGGAGAATGGGCCGACTGATTCAAGCTGATAGAAGAGCAACTTTGACTGAAATAACCACTCGTTACAACCGAGGTATGCAGCAAAGCATTTGTGAAGCCACAACACGCACAACCTTGAGGCGGATGGGCTACAACAGCAGAAGACCCCACCGGGTACCACTCATCTCCACTACAAATAGGAAAAAGAGGCTACAATTTGCACGAGCTCACCAAAATTGGACAGTTGAAGACTGGAAAAATGTTGCCTGGTCTGATGAGTCTGGATTTCTGTTGAGACATTCAGATGGTAGAGTCAGAATTTGCCGTAAACAGAATGAGAACATGGATCCATCATGCCTTGTTACCACTGTGCAGGCTGGTGGTGGTGGTGTAATGGTGTGGGGGATGTTTTCTTGGCACACTTTAGGCCCCTTAGTGCCAATTGGGCATCGTTTAAATGCCACGGCCTACCTGAGCATTGTTTCTGACCATGTCCATCCCTTTATGACCACCATGTACCCATCCTCTGATGGCTACTTCCAGCAGGATAATGCACCATGTCACAAAGCTCGAATCATTTCAAATTGGTTTCTTGAACATGACAATGAGTTCACTGTACTAAAATGGCCCCCACAGTCACCAGATCTCAACCCAATAGAGCATCTTTGGGATGTGGTGGAACGGGAGCTTCGTGCCCTGGATGTGCATCCCACAAATCTCCATCAACTGCAAGATGCTATCCTATCAATATGGGCCAACATTTCTAAAGAATGCTTTCAGCACCTTGCTGAATCAATGCCACATAGAATTAAGGCAGTTCTGAAGGCGAAAGGGGGTCAAACACAGTATTAGTATGGTGTTCCTAATAATCCTTTAGGTGAGTGTATGTATACATGTCTATGCGTGTGATGATGACGCGGGAGCGGCGCTGTATTTACATTGGAAACTGCGTAGGGCACTGACACAGGCTAGAACGAAATTGTTGAATAAAGTCGTTGTTTTTGTGAAGTCATTATTTTGGTATCTTGACAACACTGTCGGCCAGAAGCTCTGCAGCACGTCACAAACCCGCCCATAACACGCCTCTCTGGAACAACAAACACAAACCCATCGTTTCACCAACAAATGGAAGTTTTATCAGAAATCTAATCAGAAAGAAATCACTGGAAACTGGAGAGATGATAAACGAGCATGATAAAACGGCCGTTTGTTGGCATTTTTGTTGTTTACTTAAAGATTTAAAACCCAAGCATCGATGTTTTACAATAATAAGTGATACATGTATCATAAATTAATTTGTCGAGATTACACAGAAATAAAGTGGTATTCGCAGTTATTTCACAAAAGTACTTATTCAGCCGCGTCCGTTTCTGTTCATTTGTAGTCACAGTAGATAAAAATAAATACATGATTGTTGTGATAGCCTATGATGATATGTCTGATTTCTTCAAGCAGTCGTATTTACCGTGTTTAGTTACCATGGTAATGTATAGCGCAAATAGTCTTTTGCTTGGCGTATAAGTATTTCTGCCTTATACAGATCAGAATCCACATCGGACCACAAACAGAAGTTACTCGCTGCTGTCTGAAAGTGAGTTTTGAGCTAAAAAATTATTTTTAAAGTCTTAATGCTGGTGTTATCTGGAATATGAAATCATCCGCGCCCGCGGCGCTGCCGTCTCCACAGACTCAGATAAACTCCACCTTGGTTCGTGACCACTCCTCAAGCCCGAGCTGGCCCGCTTTGGAGCAAGGTATTTGGCGGGCCAAAAAACCCTGGCCGTTGGTCCCGAGGAAGCCCCGACAAGGCCTGAACAAGCCCCGGAAGTGACAGTGGAAACGCGACTGGCCCTAGCACGCTATTGTTTTAGCTAATGTTAGCGTCCTTTCAGCTTGAGCTTGAGCGACTCCCGAATGTGCTCGACCACAACTCTTCCTCTTCTCAACATGGCCTTTGTTGCATGTTCCGGGGGGCGGGGTTATGTAAATGTTAGGGTTAGTGATGTCACTAACTCGTTGTAGTCCCTACCAGCCGTTTGTTGTAGTCCTTAAAAAGAGATTTCTGTAAAAGAAAATATCTCCCTTTGCTTTGAACTTTGAGCTTCGTAACTTTGCAGATGTTGTTTATGCTCAAACAGCAACATCACACACTAGCTAAAGTTAAAAAAGTCAAATCATAATCAAGGACCCCTTTAAAATGGCATTAAATGACTCTATAATGAAAACTAGCGAGTCCAGAGAAAGTGTAATCTCACCTCAGGAGGGATGGGCTCCAGACCAGCGCAGTTCTCATTGCATTTGTCGTAGACGAGACGGAGCTTTCGGAAAAGCACGGAGAGCATCCGCAGGTGCTCCTGCAGTTTCCCCAGCCGGTCCTGATGAGTGTTGGGATGATAGGTGACTCCATTCGGGAGCTGAGCGAGGAGACGAGAGAGTCAGACATGTGGAGAGAGGGTCAGTCTTCATCTGTGGACGGATGGACCCACCTGCATGTTCCTCAGCAGCTGGAAGATCTCCATGGTTCGTAAGACGATGTCCTGCACCGTCTCCTGTCCGATCCGACATAGTGAGGCTGTGTTCACATCCCGAGCCGCCTGAGCCTGTTGTCCGGGGAACGGGGCCAGAGGAGGGGTTGTCATGGAGACAGAGGGATGCAGGCACTGATGGATGGATGGATGGCTGGCTATTCAGTGGCACTCTGTTATGAGACAATATTGAGTTGAATATTGAACCATACACCATGTATCACATTTTTAAGCATTGTATAATAAAACCATAGGCGTAGATATAAGACAATACACTTAAAACGCATACATAATAATACACATATTGTTTGGGATGGAAGAACACATTTTTTAGCTTTACATTGCGCTACTATCATCAAATCCTGAATGTCTAACAGAACTGACACATCAAATATGTGACATAAACACAGAAAACCTCATTCTTCTAAACATATGCAACATTAACAGCGTTTAAATACCTTTTCTACTAGTGTTGTTGACAAGACGTCATTTTTTTCCGTGCTGTGATCTCGTGAGACTCAGTCAGTCATCGCGAGATTTCACGAGAAGTCACTGTGTGCGCAAGCTGCAAAGAGTGCCATGGTGGTTAACTGAAGGCGAGGCGCGCCATCTAGTGTTCAATCAAAATGCATATACACTATTTATTTCTGAGATCACTTTCTGTACAGTCATGTAATAAGATATTGATTAAATAAACAAGAGACAATGTATAGGTCTGAAGAAACTGTTGCATTTGTATAATTCCATCAGTGCATTATATATTAGCGATTAAAAGTTGGGTAACACTTTCCATGAAGCCTGTATTTATAATGCACCATAAGGGAATTCTTAATGCATTATAATACATGCATAATGCCCTATAAACAATCTTATAATATTATGTATCATCTGATAAATAATCATAACAGTTACAATACATTATAATGCTTACCTATTTGTGGTTATAACATTTAAGAGTACAATGCCTTATAACACCAGATGAAGCCTGCCTTTATAATGCATCATAAGGGAATTCTGAATGCATTACAATGCATGCATAATGCCTTATAAACAACCTTATAATATGATGTATTATCTGATAAATAATCATAACAACATAAGGCATTATGCATGCATTATAATCAACAATGCATTAAGAATACCCTTATGATGCATTATAAATGCAGGCTTTATCTGGTGTTATAATGCATTGTACTCTTAAAAGTTATAACCACAAATTGGTAAGTATTATAATATATTGTAACTGTTGTTATGATTATTAATCAGATGATGCAACACATTACAAGGTAGTTTAAAGGCATTATATTATAATGCATTAAGAATACCCTTATGATGCATTATAAATGCAGGCTTTATCTGGTGTTATAATACTGTCACAGTTATGTTCTGTTTTGTTCCATGGACTTCCTGTTTTCTTTTGTCACATGTTCCTTTGTTCAGTTTTCCCGCCATTCGTCTGTGTCCTGTTGATTATCTCATTTGTGTGTCCTATTTAAGTTCTACCATTTCTGTCACTCCTTGTCTGGTATTGTAAGTCTTCCCTGGAATTACGTTGTGTGTACGTACCTGCCTGTTTAAGTGATTAAACTCCTTTTTGCACTTCATGCTTCTCCCATCGTCTTCCTACCCGCACACAGCCCTGACAAATACATTGTACTCTTAAAAGTATTGTATTTTTTTTTTAATGTATTATAAGGGAATTCTTAATGCATTATAATACATGCATAATGCCTTATTATAAATGCAGACTTCATCTGGTGTTATGATGCATTGTACTCTTAAACATTATAACCACAAATATGTAAGTATTATAATGCATTAAGAATTCCCTTATGATGCATTATAAATGCAGGCTTCATAGAAAGTGTTACAAAAGTTGGATCTCAGATCATTGATTCGTGACAAAAACAAAGACAGACATTCATACTAAATCAATTGGAAAAGAATTAATGAGAGCTTTTAACATCAGACTCTGTGATCATTGACTTCACTTGAGTTCAGTCTGTTTTGTAGACCTGCTCTGCCTAATAATCCCATATTTCCTGTTTCAATATCAAAGATGACTCCATATAATTCCAGGTCATTTGTGGCTCTCAGAGACGCAGGTCTTGATCTCAGTCTGCTGCGGTTTACTCTTCTCGTGGGACTCCCGCTTCAAACAGGCTTTTCTCTATATATTCTGATTATTAGCTTGTCTTGATGTTCTGTCCTCATCCAGTGGACTATAAAAGGATTAGGATGAGCTGGAGGAACAAAGAGATACAGTTTTTCACTTAAAACAGAATGAAAACAAGAGAGCAAGACAGCGATTCTCGTTTGATGGGTGTTCCTTTGAATAAAACATCCAACAATGGAATTTAGATGATTAGTTACCATGAACTAACAATGAAAAAGAGCTCTAAAGCATGCATTAATCTTAATGTTAATTTCAACATTTACAAATACATTGTTCATGAACTACACAGTTGTATTAATATTAACACAAATGTATGAATGCATTAACTAATGGGACCTTAATGTATAAAGTGTTACTGGAATATGAATATTCAACCTTTGCTTGATGAGTAAAAAAAATCCTCTCAGGGTAAACAAACAATGTCTAAGATCAACAATAAGATGAACACACATGATTTGTGGTAATTATCCCTTTAATTAAGGGATTGTTTAAAGAGTACAGTACATTACAGCATCACAGTCCTGTTTACAGATGAGGAGAATAAACATGTAAAATGACAAAACAAATAATGTGCCTATTTAAAATGATTTTCATGGCATGGTACAACAGGGCTAAAGGCGCACCTTAAAAAAAATTTGCAGAATTGATTGCAAAAAATATATATATATATGTTTGTATTGAACATGAAGAAAAAAAAGCAACAAAAAAGTACAATCAACTTGGATGTTTAAGTTAAATGACAAATTAAATGACATTAAACTGACTTAAAACATTAGTTCAATCTTGTATAACTTATAAAAACTTATTTTGATGAGTTAAAGCAAAAACATGTCATAACTTATTGATCATATAATTTTTTATAGTGCACAGACACACGGGGCAAAAGACACAGTATTGATACTTTAGCTAAAATAATGTTTTGAATAATGTCTAAATTAATATTTGTAATATCACTTTAGCAAAGTTTGTACTATTTTCTGTTTATTTTGATAAATAAAAGAATTAAGTTTTGTTCAATAAATATACTATCATTAAAATATTGATATTTAAAAATATTCTGAAAGCATTGAAGGAGATCACATAATAATTTAGATTTACAATAGTAACAATAAATTATATGTAGGGATGCATCGATATATAAAATTTTGCCCGATAACCGATAATTCTTTATATTTGAAAGCCGATAACCGATATATTGGCCGATAAATCTAAATCCAAATTTTTATATAATTTCTGAGAGACAAAAACAAAAGTCTCACAATTAAAAGCATGTCCCAAACACATGAATATATGTTCTCATTATGATTTTATGTAACCGATATGACAGACATGTTGCACTGAACTGTATTTTCCTTTTTGAAGTGATTTTAATCATATTTTAAGCAATTCAAAGCCATCATCTGAAGTGTCTAAGGGAAACAATACATTATTTAGTGGCTTTAATATACCGGCCAAATTTTCTTATCGGGCCGATAACGGTTGATACCGATATGGTGGCTGATATATCATGCATATGATATGATTAATATATCATATATTTAAATATGATTGTTTCATTATAAATATGGTGATTATCCCTAAGGTGGAAACCCTGACTTAATATATGATATTTACAGTCTGAATCTAACCATGTCAACAAATGGAAGTCAGCGGCTTTAGTTTATTATCATGTTAATTATTGCGCCTTTTACCCCAAATACCATACTCTACATATTCGTCCGCTATTGAAAAACTGTTGCTTTAATTAGCTTGAACAAAACTTAAGAAGACCTTTGTCTCAAAATACAGTCAATAATTTTAGCGATTCAAATTTTCTACTTAAATCTACAACATTTTAAAAAACATCAAATATTAGCGCAGAATCAACTTTGCGCTGCAGCCCGCGATGGCGTCACGGATCAGCCAAATTTTCATGTGCCTCTTGAAAAGCGGATGTTTTGGAAAGTGCTGCGGCAAGTTTTTGTGCCATCTAGTGGTTTGGAGGAAAATAAAATCAAAGGAGCCTTTTACCTCGGTGCGCCTTTAGCCCCGTTGTACTCTACCTTCTTAGCTGCATGGATCAATGGGTTACCTTTGGCACATACACTATATTGCCAAAAGTATTGGGACGCCCCTCCAAATCATTGAATTCAGGTGTTCAATCTCTCCATGGCCACAGGTGTATAAATCAAGCACTAGGCATGCAGACGCTTCTACAAACATTAGTGAAAGAATGGGTCGCTCTCAGGAGCTCAGTGAACTCAAGCGTGGTACCGTGATAGGTTGCCACCTGTGCAATAAATCCATTCCTGAAATTTCCTCACTACTAAATATTCCACGCTCAACTGTTAGTGGAATTATAACAAAGTGGAAGCAATTGGGAACAACAGCAACTCAGCCACGAAGTGATAGGCTACGTAAAATCACAGAGCGGGGTCAGCACATGCTGAGGGTCACAGTGCACAGAAGTCACCAACTTTCTGCAGAGTCAATAGCTACAGACCTCCAAACTTCTGTGGCCTTCAGATTAGATTTCAGATTGCATCCAAGCCTTACATCACCAAGTGCAATGCAAAGCGTGGGATGCAGTGGGGTAAAGCACGCCACCACTGGACTCTAGAGCAGTGAGACGTGTTCTCTGGAGTGACCAATCACGCTTCTCTGTCTGGCAATCCCATGGACGAGTCTGGGTTTGGCGGTTGCCAGGAGAACGGGACTTGCCTGACTGCATTGTGCCAAGTGTAAAGTTTGGTGGAGGGGGGATTATGGTGTGGGGTTGTTTTTCAGGGGGTGGGGTTGTTTTTCAGGGGTTGGGCTTGGCCCCTTAGTTCCAGTGAAAGGAACTCTTAATGCTTCAGCATACCAAGACATTTTGGACAATTTCATGCAACTTTGTGGGAACAGTTTGGGGATGGCCCCTTCCTGTCCCAACATGACTACGCACGAGTGCACAAAGCGTCAGTCCATAAAGACATGGATGAGCGAGTTTGGTGTGGAGGAACTTGACTGGACAGAGTCCTGACCTCAATCTGATAAAACACCTTTGGGATGAATTAGAGCGGAAACTCCTAAAACTTGTGGAAAGCCTTCCCAGAAGAGTTGAAGCTGTTAGAGCTGCAAAGGGTGGGCCAACTCCATATTAAACCCTACGGATTAAGCATGTCATTAAAGTTCATGTGCATGTAAAGGCAGGCGTCCCAAAACTTTTGTCAATATAGTGTATCAAGTCATTTTCCTGAAAGAGAAAAATTCACAACAAATGTCTTTCTCCGCCATTGACAGAATTTTCTGGCATTTTCACAGTCATATAGTAGGGGGAGCTGTTAGGCATCTTCTGAAAGAGTACAGAATCTCCAGCGATAGAAGACACAAGCGATAGAAGCATTGATGACGCACATGTAAGCTGATGTGATCATCAAACATTCAACAGCATATAAAATCAAAACTGCCTAATGTTACTGAATGAAATGTCGAACCCAAAAAGAGGTATAGGACTGTGAAGCTTTGAGGGTGTTGATAGACTCAAACTACTCCATTTGTGTTTTGAAAGGGTCTCTTTCATGGGTCTTTTCAGTCTCTGGGTGTTTCACTTTGCGGGGTCCTGACAGAGGCTGCAGTCCGGCCTTTGGTCCGCTTGTTGCTCCAGCTGAATGGTTACCGAATGGAAACTGTATGCGGTGAAACAGGCCTGGGTCATTTCTCTCAACACCGCCTGTGGCTCTACGGTATCATCTGAGGAGTTCAAAATGAGCAGACTGGTGAATATTTCAGAATCAAATGCCACAAAGCCATACGGAGTTAAAAGTGTTACCTATAGCCACGTGAGCAGAGAGCACAGCCTGGTTCATTGTCAGGGCCCAGATGTGAAGATTGTGCACGGCTTTGACACCCTTTACTCGAAGCAGACGCTCCCTCACCTCGTTATAGTTCACACCGGCCGGCGTGCCTGTGGAGGAGAAACACTGAGGCTGAGAAGATCTAAGTAACATCTCTGTGTTCCAGGAAATGTTTTAATGAGAAGAGCGCATGAAAAATGAAATGACCTTCACAGAATGCCTAGTGGCCATTAAAACAGCTACTATTTATTTATAGAGACTATATTTAAGATTTACCTTCAATTAATCTACCAGTTAAAAGTTGGAGATATAAAGTCAGTTGGACTGATTATCATTCTTTATTCCTAGCTAACAAAAAAAAAAGTTTTGCTAACATTACCATTAAGTTATGAGAATGTTATTCTCTGAAGTCTGAAGTCGGTTTGTTCAAAAACACTGATTCATTCAGGAACAAAACCAGCGACCGTCATTGTGAGTGAGTCATTGAATCATTCATCAATTGATTTGTTCAAATACACTGATTCATTCAGGAACAAAACCAGTGACGGTCATTGTGAGTGAGTCATTGAATCATTCATCAATTGATTTGTTCAAATACACTGATTCATTCAGGAACAAAACCAGTGACGGTCATTGTGAGTGAGTCATTGAATCATTCATCAATTGATTTGTTCAAATACACTGATTCATTCAGGAACAAAACCAGCGACGGTCATTGTGAGTGAGTCATTGAATCATTCATCAATTCATTTGTTCAAAAACACTGATTCATTCAGGAACAAAACCAGCGACGGTCATTGTGAGTGAGTCATTGAATCATTCATCAATTGATTTGTTCAAATACACTGATTCATTCAGGAACAAAACCAGTGACGGTCATTGTGAGTGAGTCATTGAATCATTCATCAATTGATTTGTTCAAATACACTGATTCATTCAGGAACAAAACCAGCGACGGTCATTGTGAGTGAGTCATTGAATCATTCATCAATTGATTTGTTCAAATACACTGATTCATTCAGGAACAAAACCAGCGACGGTCATTGTGATTGAGTCATTGAATCATTCATCAATTGATTTGTTCAAATACACTGATTCATTCAGGAACAAAACCAGTGACGGTCATTGTGAGTGAGTCATTGAATCATTCATCAATTGATTTGTTCAAATACACTGATTCATTCAGGAACAAAACCAGCGACGGTCATTGTGAGTGAGTCATTGAATCATTCATCAATTGATTTGTTCAAATACACTGATTCATTCAGAAACAAAACCAGCGACGGTCATTGTGATTGAGTCATTGAATCATTCATCAATTGATTTGTTCAAATACACTGATTTATTCAGGAACAAAACCAGTGACGGTCATTGTGAGTGAGTCATTGAATCATTCATCAATTGATTTGTTCAAATACACTGATTTATTCAGGAACAAAACCAGCGACGGTCATTGTGAGTGAGTCATTGAATCATTCATCAATTGATTTGTTCAAAAACACTTGATTCATTCAGGAACAAAACCAGTGACGGTCATTGTGAGTGAGTCATTGAATCATTCATCAATTCATTTGTTCAAAAACACTGATTCATTCAGGAACAAAACCAGCGACGGTCATTGTGAGTGAGTCATTGAATCATTCATCAATAGATTTGTTCAAATACACTGATTCATTCAGGAACAAAACCAGCGACGGTCATTGTGAGTGAGTCATTGAATCATTCATCAATTGATTTGTTCAAATACACTGATTTATTCAAGAACAAAACCAGCGACGGTCATTGTGAGTGAGTCATTGAATCATTCATCAATTGATTTGTTCAAAAACACTTGATTCATTCAGGAACAAAACCAGTGACGGTCATTGTGAGTGAGTCATTGAATCATTCATCAATTGATTTGTTAAAATGCACTGATTTATTCAGGAACAAAACCAGTGACGGTCATTGTGAGTGAATCATTGAATCATTCATCAATTGATTTGTTCAAATACACTGATTCATTCAGAAACAAAACCAGCGACGGTCATTGTGAGTGAATCATTGAATCATTCATCAATTGATTTGTTCAAATACACTGATTCATTCAGGAACAAAACCAGCGACGGTCATTGTGAGTGAGTCATTGAATCATTCATCAATTGATTTGTTCAAATACACTGATTCATTCAGGAACAAAACCAGTGACGGTCATTGTGAGTGAGTCATTGAATCATTCATCAATTGATTTGTTCAAATACACTGATTCATTCAGGAACAAAACCAGTGACGGTCATTGTGAGTGAGTCATTGAATCATTCATCAATTGATTTGTTCAAAATACACAGATTCATTCAGGAACAAAACCAGTGACGGTCATTGTGAGTGAGTCATTGAATCATTCATCAATTGATTTGTTCAAATACACTGATTCATTCAGGAACAAAACCAGTGGCGGTCATTGTGAGTGAGTCATTGAATCATTCATCAATTGATTTGTTCAAATACATTGATTTATTCAGGAACAAAACCAGCGACGGTCATTGTGAGTGAATCATTGAATCATTCATCAATTGATTTGTTCAAATACACTGATTCATTCAGGAACAAAACCAGTGACGGTCATTGTGAGTGAGTCATTGAATCATTCATCAATTCATTTGTTCAAATACACTGATTCATTCAGGAACAAAGCCAGTGACGGTCATTGTGAGTGAGTCATTGAATCATTCATCAATTCATTTGTTCAAAAACACTGATTCATTCAGGAACAAAACCAGCGACGGTCATTGTGAGTGAGTCATTGAATCATTCATCAATTGATTTGTTCAAATACACTGATTCATTCAGGAACAAAACCAGCGACGGTCATTGTGAGTGAGTCATTGAATCATTCATCAATTGATTTGTTCAAATACACTGATTTATTCAGGAACAAAACCAGCGACGGTCATTGTGAGTGAATCATTGAATCATTCATCAATTGATTTGTTCAAATACACAGATTCATTCAGGAACAAAACCAGCGACGGTCATTGTGAGTGAGTCATTGAATCATTCATCAATTGATTTGTTCAAATACACTGATTCATTCAGGAACAAAGCCAGTGACGGTCATTGTGAGTGAGTCATTGAATCATTCATCAATTGATTTGTTCAAAAACACTTGATTCATTCAGGAACAAAACCAGTGACGGTCATTGTGAGTGAGTCATTGAATCATTCATCAATTGATTTGTTCAAATACACTGATTCATTCAGGAACAAAACCAGCGACGGTCATTGTGAGTGAGTCATTGAATCATTCATCAATTGATTTGTTCAAAAACACTTGATTCATTCAGGAACAAAACCAGTGACGGTCATTGTGAGTGAGTCATTGAATCATTCATCAATTCATTTGTTCAAAAACACTGATTCATTCAGGAACAAAACCAGCGACGGTCATTGTGAGTGAGTCATTGAATCATTCATCAATAGATTTGTTCAAATACACTGATTCATTCAGGAACAAAACCAGCGACGGTCATTGTGAGTGAGTCATTGAATCATTCATCAATTGATTTGTTCAAATACACTGATTTATTCAAGAACAAAACCAGCGACGGTCATTGTGAGTGAGTCATTGAATCATTCATCAATTGATTTGTTCAAAAACACTTGATTCATTCAGGAACAAAACCAGTGACGGTCATTGTGAGTGAGTCATTGAATCATTCATCAATTGATTTGTTAAAATACACTGATTTATTCAGGAACAAAACCAGTGACGGTCATTGTGAGTGAATCATTGAATCATTCATCAATTGATTTGTTCAAATACACTGATTCATTCAGAAACAAAACCAGCGACGGTCATTGTGAGTGAATCATTGAATCATTCATCAATTGATTTGTTCAAATACACTGATTCATTCAGGAACAAAACCAGCGACGGTCATTGTGAGTGAGTCATTGAATCATTCATCAATTGATTTGTTCAAATACACTGATTCATTCAGGAACAAAACCAGTGACGGTCATTGTGAGTGAGTCATTGAATCATTCATCAATTGATTTGTTCAAATACACTGATTCATTCAGGAACAAAACCAGTGACGGTCATTGTGAGTGAGTCATTGAATCATTCATCAATTGATTTGTTCAAAATACACAGATTCATTCAGGAACAAAACCAGTGACGGTCATTGTGAGTGAGTCATTGAATCATTCATCAATTGATTTGTTCAAATACACTGATTCATTCAGGAACAAAACCAGTGACGGTCATTGTGAGTGAGTCATTGAATCATTCATCAATTGATTTGTTCAAATACATTGATTTATTCAGGAACAAAACCAGCGACGGTCATTGTGAGTGAATCATTGAATCATTCATCAATTGATTTGTTCAAATACACTGATTCATTCAGGAACAAAACCAGTGACGGTCATTGTGAGTGAGTCATTGAATCATTCATCAATTCATTTGTTCAAATACACTGATTCATTCAGGAACAAAGCCAGTGACGGTCATTGTGAGTGAGTCATTGAATCATTCATCAATTCATTTGTTCAAAAACACTGATTCATTCAGGAACAAAACCAGCGACGGTCATTGTGAGTGAGTCATTGAATCATTCATCAATTGATTTGTTCAAATACACTGATTCATTCAGGAACAAAACCAGCGACGGTCATTGTGAGTGAGTCATTGAATCATTCATCAATTGATTTGTTCAAATACACTGATTTATTCAGGAACAAAACCAGCGACGGTCATTGTGAGTGAATCATTGAATCATTCATCAATTGATTTGTTCAAATACACAGATTCATTCAGGAACAAAACCAGCGACGGTCATTGTGAGTGAGTCATTGAATCATTCATCAATTGATTTGTTCAAATACACTGATTCATTCAGGAACAAAGCCAGTGACGGTCATTGTGAGTGAGTCATTGAATCATTCATCAATTGATTTGTTCAAAAACACTTGATTCATTCAGGAACAAAACCAGTGACGGTCATTGTGAGTGAGTCATTGAATCATTCATCAATTGATTTGTTCAAATACACTGATTCATTCAGGAACAAAACCAGCGCTGGTCATTGTGAGTGAGTCATTGAATCATTCATCAATTGATTTGTTCAAAAACACTTGATTCATTCAGGAACAAAACCAGTGACGGTCATTGTGAGTGAGTCATTGAATCATTCATCAATTGATTTGTTCAAATACACTGATTCATTCAGGAACAAAACCAGCGACGGTCATTGTGAGTGAATCATTGAATCATTCATCAATTGATTTGTTCAAATACACTGATTCATTCAGGAACAAAACCAGTGACGGTCATTGTGAGTGAGTCATTGAATCATTCATCAATTGATTTGTTCAAATACACTGATTCATTCAGGAACAAAGCCAGTGACGGTCATTGTGAGTGAGTCATTGAATCATTCATCAATTCATTTGTTCAAAAACACTGATTCATTCAGGAACAAAACCAGCGACGGTCATTGTGAGTGAGTCATTGAATCATTCATCAATTGATTTGTTCAAATACACTGATTCATTCAGGAACAAAACCAGCGACGGTCATTGTGAGTGAGTCATTGAATCATTCATCAATTGATTTGTTCAAATACACTGATTTATTCAGGAACAAAACCAGCGACGGTCATTGTGAGTGAATCATTGAATCATTCATCAATTGATTTGTTCAAATACACAGATTCATTCAGGAACAAAACCAGCGACGGTCATTGTGAGTGAGTCATTGAATCATTCATCAATTGATTTGTTCAAATACACTGATTCATTCAGGAACAAAGCCAGTGACGGTCATTGTGAGTGAGTCATTGAATCATTCATCAATTGATTTGTTCAAAAACACTTGATTCATTCAGGAACAAAACCAGTGACGGTCATTGTGAGTGAGTCATTGAATCATTCATCAATTGATTTGTTCAAATACACTGATTCATTCAGGAACAAAACCAGTGCTGGTCATTGTGAGTGAGTCATTGAATCATTCATCAATTGATTTGTTCAAAAACACTTGATTCATTCAGGAACAAAACCAGTGACGGTCATTGTGAGTGAGTCATTGAATCATTCATCAATTGATTTGTTCAAATACACTGATTCATTCAGGAACAAAACCAGCGACGGTCATTGTGAGTGAGTCATTGAATCATTCATCAATTGATTTGTTCAAAAACACTGATTCATTCAGGAACAAAACCAGCGACGGTCATTGTGAGTGAGTCATTGAATCATTCATCAGTTGATTTGTTCAAATACACTGATTCATTCAGGAACAAAACCAGCGACGGTCATTGTGAGTGAGTCATTGAATCATTCATCAATTGATTTGTTCAAAAACACTTGATTCATTCAGGAACAAAACCAGTGACGGTCATTGTGAGTGAGTCATTGATTCATTCATCAATTGATTTGTTCAAATACACTGATTTATTCAGGAACAAAACCAGTGACGGTCATTGTGAGTGAGTCATTGAATCATTCATCAATTGATTTGTTCAAATACACTGATTCATTCAGGAACAAAACCAGTGACGGTCATTGTGAGTGAGTCATTGAATCATTCATCAATTGATTTGTTCAAAAACACTTGATTCATTCAGGAACAAAACCAGTGACGGTCATTGTGAGTGAGTCATTGAATCATTCATCAATTGATTTGTTCAAAAACACTTGATTCATTCAGGAACAAAACCAGTGACGGTCATTGTGAGTGAGTCATTGAATCATTCATCAATTGATTTGTTCAAATACACTGATTCATTCAGGAACAAAACCAGTGACGGTCATTGTGAGTGAGTCATTGAATCATTCATCAATTGATTTGTTCAAATACACTGATTCATTCAGGAACAAAACCAGCGACTGTCATTGTGAGTGAGTCATTGAATCATTCATCAATTGATTTGTTCAAATACACTGATTCATTCAGGAACAAAACCAGTGACGGTCATTGTGAGTGAGTCATTGAATCATTCATCAATTGATTTGTTCAAAAACACTTGATTCATTCAGGAACAAAACCAGTGACGGTCATTGTGAGTGAATCATTGAATCATTCATCAATTGATTTGTTCAAAAACACTGATTCATTCAGGAACAAAACCAGTGACGGTCATTGTGAGTGAATCATTGAATCATTCATCAATTGATTTGTTCAAAAACACTGATTCATTCAGGAACAAAACCAGTGACGGTCATTGTGAGTGAATCATTGAATCATTCATCAATTGATTTGTTCAAAAACACTGATTCATTCAGGAACAAAACACCACTATTGTATCGTATGTTTCTATGAGACGCACAACAGATTCTCTTTTAGCTTTGTTTGCAACTATTTTCATTGGTCCAACAAAAATAGACAAAGTAACTTGTCTAAAATGTAAGTTACTCTAAATGAACTTGTTGTTTATTGAACTGTTTAATAAATATAAATGTAATCATTAGCTTATTTAATGTCACCACTATAAATGAAACCGCAAAGACCGGCACAGGCAAGAGATTTTACCTTCCATTAAGACGATAATAATATCCCTCATGATGGTGAACGTGGTTCCCAGGACAAACAGAGAAAACAGGAAGGTGCAGATGGGATCTGCAATCTTATATTCAGGCTGTAAAAAGAAAAGAATTCAGTTAATTAGCATCATGCTGTTTTGAACGTTCAGAGAACATAACGTTGTCATTGCAACTTAAAAGCAGCGTTCTTAGACCATATTTCTGTTAGCTGGGTCCTCGGTTAGGACTCATCTAATCTAAGAATGTAAAGTAAAACTGCTTACCTTGAAAAAGATGATGAGGGCACTGACCAGCACACTGACACTCTGCAGAAGGTCTCCGATCACATGGACAAATGCCGCTCTTACGCTGGCATTAGCTTGCTGTCTTTTACCAGACCCTTGATCCTCTACGTCACACTGGTTCGCGTTAGAATGGCCCTGTCCGTTTTCCTTCCCATGCTCGTGACTGTGACCGTGGCCACCACTCAGACCGCCGTGACTATGGCCGTGACCCGACTGATGCAAAGTGAGTGCCATTCTACACAGAACAACAGATAGAAAGACATTTTCACAGCAAATAACTATTTTGAAAAAAAGGCCAAATGCATTAAATTAGTTATTAGATTAGGGCTATAGATGAGGTTTTAGTCTCACATAATGTTGGCCAGTACAGCACAGCCAGAGGTGATGAGCATCACAGTGCCCTCAATAGTGAAGTCATCGTCAATGAGCCTTTCCACGGCCAGATACACCAGAACGCCCGTCACCAGCCAGATAGTGAAGATAGACAGCAGAGCACCCAGGATTTCTGAAAACACCCAATAGTACAGTGATAAAATTAAACTTGTTCTTCCAGTTCACTATATACTCAGAACACATCTAGTGTATACACCAACCAGGCATAAGATTATGACCACCTTCCTAATATTGTGTTGGTCCATGGATCGGACTTGTTTGTTCAGCACATCCCACAGATGCTCGATTGGATTGAGATCTGGGGAATTTGGAGGCCAAGTCAACACCTTAAACTCGTTGTTGTGCTCCTCAAACCATTCCTGAACCATTTTTGCTTTGTGGCAGGAGCATTATCCTGCTGGAAGAGCCACAGCCACCAGGGAATACCGTTTCCATGAAAGGCTGTACATGGTCTGCAACAATGCTTAGGTAGGTGGTACGTGTCAAAGTAACATCCACATGGATGGCAGGACCCAAGGTTTCCCAGCAGAACATTGCCCAAAGCATCACACTGCCTCCGCCGGCTTGCCTCCTTCCCATAGTGCATCCTGGTGCCATGTGTTCCCCAGGTAAGCCACACACACACACCCGGCCATCCACGTGATGTAAAAGAAAACATGATTCATCAGACCAGGCCACCTTCTTCCATTGCTGCGTGGTCCAGTTCTGATGCTCACGTGCCACTGTTGGTGCTTTCGGCGGTGGACAGGGGTCAGCATGGGCACCCTGACTAGTCAGCGGCTATGCAGCCCCATACACAACAAACTGAGATGCACTGTGTATTCTGACACCTTTCTATCAGAACCAGCATTAACTTCTGGAGCAATTTGAGCTCCAGTAGCTCGTCTGTTTGATCGGACCACACGGGCCAGCCTTCGCTCTTCACGTGCATCAATGAGCCTTGGCCGCCCATGACCCTGTTGCCGGTTCTCCACTGTTCCTTCCTTGGAGCACTTTTGATAGATCCTGACCACGGGAACACCCCACAAGAGCTGCGGTTTTGGAGATGCTCTGACCCAGTCATCTAGCCATCACAATTTGGCCCTTGTCAAACTCGCTCAAATCCTTACGCTTGCCCATTTTTCCTGCTTCTAACACATCAACTTTGAGGGCAAAATATGTTCACTTGCTGCCTAATATATCCCACCCACTAACAGGTGCCGTGATGAAGAGATCATCAGTGTTATTCACTTCATACTGTTATGCCTGATCGGTGTATATAGGGCATTATTTCCCACATGACACAATTTTCTGTCCTAGAATTCCAGTCGTTTACCTGCTCGATGCCAGCCGTAACTGAGAGTGCGTGTAGCAGGTCTGGACGACAGCCACAGCGAGCACAGACTGATGATGAAGCTGGTGAGGTCCACAAGCAGGTGGGCGGCATCCGTCATCACCGCCAGACTTCCAGCAAAATACCCACCTATATACAGAGCATACAGATATTCACCAGAGATCCTTTGTGTTTGTAAAAACATGCAGCCAATCAGCAGGAAGGGTCACACACCTAATATCTCGCCCACCATAAAGACCAGACATACGACTGAAACAATGTATAGACGTTTCTTGGCAAGCTTTTTCTCACGTTCTCGGTCCTCCAGGGAACGGCTGTTATCGTGACAGTGTTTTCCATCCTTCATCTCACCTGAGGACATACTGGGAGGAATATAATAGTCATTAACATAAGTAAATCTTAAAGATTTCTTGATAGGTTTGATTGGCAGCAAGTTTATGTCTGATGGAGACTACACGTATGAAAATTCACCTGCAACCTACAAATAAAACCCTAACAATGTTATTCCTGTTATGCAGTATCTTTTGAACATGCTTGTGTTTTATATTACGGTACTATTTCTATAAAAAAAAATATGCCCTGGTGGAGCTCAGGCAATTATTTTAGTAATCACATGTGTAAATATTGACTATTTACACTGTAACAAGAAGCTTATATAAGACCTAAAGTCACCTCTCAAAAGCAGCCTTTTGTTTCAGTTGATTGTAGGTAAATATCCACTTAAGGCAGGGTTGGTGATTTGTTCCAGAAATATTTTTGTTATGCTGGTTGAAAGACTCTTCACATCCTGATAGCAATCACTAGGTGGTCTAAATGTATATGTATATATATTGTTTGTGGAAGGCGTAGGACCATAAAATGTTCGTCCAATCATTGTATTCTGTGAAACATCACATGTCATCAGCGCGTTTCATGCTATGAGTTTTCAAACTTTTAGATGCCACAGACCCCCAAAGATGAACATCCTCGTTCCATTAAGTTACTTTATTATAATCCTTTCTACTCACTATATATATATATATATATATATATATATATATATATATATGGGGACACAAAATTTTCAAATAAATATCCAAATAAATTTAATTACTAAACTAAATTATATCAACTACATTACTTGAATATATATGATAATTGAAATGAGCTGATGACATCACCGTTTTCTCCAGAGCGGCTGTACAGCCGAATCAAATTCTGTTCATTATTTTCCTGTTTAACACTGTGAAGCTGCTTTGAAACAATCTGCATTGGAAAAAGCGCTATATAAATAAAGTTGACTTGACTTGACTTGACTATAATAATGTACTGTTAAAAGTATCATTTATTTATTTAAATCCAATTAATTTATATTAATCCTTAATTGAATAAATTATTATATAATCACATTTTTATTTATTTACATTAACTATATGTAAATTTAACATTTAATCATTTTATTTATTTTAATCTAATTTTAATGTATATATATTACCATTCAATCACTTATTTTTATTTTATTTTAATGTAATTCGTTTATTTACTTAATTTTTTTTTCTACACTTCTAAGCAAATGTATAAATAATAAATTAAGCAAATGTATTAATTTACATATTTTAATTTAATTCTTTTATTTTATTTCACTTAAAATGTATTTTAATCTTACTAATTTATTTACATTTTTGTTCATGGTTTTTCTCTAGACTTTTCCCCGGACCCCCTGTCACTCCTTGCGGCCCCTGGGGCTCCCTGGACCCCCTGTCACTCCTTGCGGCCCCCTGGGACTCCCCGGACCCCCTGTCACTCCTTGCGGCCCCTGGGGCTCCCCGGACCCCCTGTCACTCCTTGTGGCCCCTGGGACTCCCCGGACCCCCTGTCACTCCTTGCGGCCCCCTGGGACTCCCCGGACCCCCTGTCACTCCTTGCGGCCCCCTGGGACTCCCCGGACCCCCTGTTACTCCTTGCGGCCCCCTGGGACTCCCCGGACCCCCTGTCACTCCTTGCGGCCCCTGGGGCTCCCCGGACCCCCTGTCACTCCTTGCGGCCCCCTGGGACTCCCCGGACCCCCTGTCACTCCTTGCGGCCCCCTGGGGCTCCCCGGACCCCCTGTCACTCCTTGCGGCCCCCTGGGACTCCCCGGACCCCCTGTCACTCCTTGCGGCCCCCTGGGGCTCCCCGGACCCCAGTCTGAAAACCCTTGAGTTAGACAGACGTCAGTCACTGAGCATCGCAACCGCCTTTACAGTTAATTGGGCTTTACTCCTGAACCACAACAACGAGAGTATGCTAAGGTGACCAGACGTCCTCGTTTTCCGGGGACAGTCCCTTTTTTGGTGTTCTTTTCCCGACTGGAGCTGTCCATTTCTCACCCGGATTAGGGCGCAGTGCAAAGTTTGCACACCACCGAGTGAGACCGTGTGTAACAGTATAACATTCAGGAAAAGAGGGAAAAGTAAAAGAAACATCCTTTGTCACTGTGCCATAAAAAATAAAACACACTCAGGGTGAATGGGACACTCTTTGCCATTAAGATGACGTGGAAAAAGTGTCCCAATCACCCCTACTTTACAACAGTATAACATTAAAATAAAGAAAACAATCCGCTTACCTTTCTGCCGTGATGGTGTACATTTTTGCACCGTTTTCCGTGACCAAATGGATCTTTTCCGGATCTTTTTGGACCATGGCTTGAGTTTTCCCTCACTTTTGGTAAGATTACTTCAGATTTGAAACCCCTCTTTCCGCAGACGTTTAAAGTACGTGTTATAAATCTAAAAGGCTCAAATGAAGATGCTGTGAAACTCGTGCTGTCAGCATCCTGAGCTGAAGTGCGCCGGTGATATCAGAGGCTCAGTGCAAAAGCGCTGTTATTTGAAGCCTTGTGACTGCGAACCGTGTGCAGATTCCGATCAAACTTCTTCCCATCTGGAATAACAACTCGATCATTTACATGCATTAAGAGACGCTGTATTTACAGTAGCCTGTAGTGAATTCACGGACATAACTACTTAGTAATTTGTAACTTTTAGATGTGATTATTTATGCATATCTCACACATAGGCCGACCACATTTTTAACCAGTCTGCTAAAGAAGGAATGCATCTAATATTTGGTGCTCAGTGGAAACCTTGTGACTGCGAACCGTGTGCAGACGTTCAGGCTGCTTGCAACTCCAGACCGAGATGATTGACACTCGAAAACTGACCTTTTGTTCAGATAATCAGCAGATCCTTTAAGAGCTCTAATGAGTTGATTAGTAGCTAATTTAATCACTTTAATGACACGTTGTATTTTCCCACAATAATGTGAAACCAATCCAGAAGGATGGTAAACCGTGGAGTAGTCGGGTCCAGGGCTGTTTGCGTATTATGACTTCTAAGGATCAATATTTGCGTATATCCACTTGTTTTATTGCTTCGAAACCCCATAATCTACTGTCATATTAGCTTCCCCTTTAACTGTGTGTCCAGTGCTATTATTTGTTGTAATTGGTTCATTAGCACTTCTATCATTTACAACCTTTACGCGCGTGCTGGGGGAAATCAGTCTATGAATTAAAGTATGAATGAGTTCTATTAATGTATGTGTATTCATTCTATAGTGTGTATGAGAGGGTGTGTGTGAGCATGTCAGGTCTCACCCCTTCATATCTCTATTTGTGGCTGATTTTGTTTGCCATTCTACACAAATTGTCAATTACAGTCACACCTGTGTGTGTGTGTGTGTGAGCATATTAGTTCCACATTACATTTGTGCTCTAGTGCCACGCCTTCATTTCTGTGCGAAAATGTTCAGATTTATGCCGGATTTGTTCAAAAATGAAAATAAATAGTAATAATTTTTCGCCTTTCCCATTCGTTTTCAATGTGGGTTCTGTTCGAATCCTGTTCGTGACCCTTTTTTAATGTACTGTATACCTTCAGAACAACCTAATCAAGATGTTGTGTGTGTGTGTGTGTGTGTGTGTGTTTAGATAGATAATGTAACAAAAGTCACAAAATCTCATGCCACTGAGATGAAAGGAACAATTGTTTTAACGAGGGAAACAGAGACCCTTAAACTGTCCAGTAGCAAGACATGATTCCAAACACAGTCCTAATGATTCCAAATGGAATGTTGATTACAAAACATCAAATAGAATTAGAATTTGACCTTCCATGTAGGAGCTTATTTGACTGGAGGATTCTTATTGGCTACATGGGAATTCCATTTGGAATCCTGTACTCAGTCCTTCAGGATTTTCACCTATAGGGAAAATACATTTTTAAAAAAAGGGCCCAGTTAATCTGGGTCAGAATTAAACCCCATGCTATCCAGGATCAGGCAATCCATCTTCCTTTTGTGCCAAAGCAACAACTCTCACCCTGATCCAGATCCACACCTTTTCAGATTGCCAAATCTGGATTAGCAGATGCATTTTACAGTGTAGGCGGCTCGCTAAAGAACAACATGTAGAATAGTCAATGTGGGGTCACGTTTAATGTTTTTATTTGGAGAGAAGGAAAACAACATAAACAAACAAACATCCCCTTCCATATTCAATTTCCTTTAAACAATCAGACCCCTAACGGAGGCACTAAAATAGATGCATTTTTCTCCCTTCCCATATTTTTCATACAATTCACACGTCTCTGGTGATGGAAAAAATATGGGAAGGGAGAAAAATTATATATTTTGAGTTCTCTTGCAAGTTTCACTCACAAAGAACTCTAAAATTTCTCGGAGGAACGCAAAGCATTTGCAAGAGAATGTGATCTCACATGCTGCCATCTCATATCTTTTGTCCCTTTAGGGGCTCCGTATCCCCTTATGTGACCCACAACAAAAACAAACAAATATACAGTCAAACCAAAAATGATTCAGGCACCAGATATAATGTTTCACGAGTGTGTGCAGGATACTATAGTTCATTTCTGTAAGTGAGGAGAGCAAAATAAAGTCAACTGTGACATATTATACTCAAAAAAAATGTCAGGGCTCGACGTTAACGCTTGTCCGGGACAAGTGGGTTTTTTGAAGGGGCAAGTGAAAGAGAATTTTACTTGCCCGACCAGATAAGTATCCTGATTAAAACATCAATAACAAAAAATAACTAGGGAATCACCAAAACGCGATTCATTTAGTGTAAGTGGTTATTGATAGTGATTAATAATATAATACATTATATAATGTACTGATGGTAATAATGTTGTGCTGTTGAGGCCCGCGCAGCCTCATGAGGAGAAATGGAAACAAATGAGCACAGCTCAAAGAAACTCAGTTAACATACTGCGGTAAAAAATGCCTCATTCCTGAACGAATCAGCCGTTTTGAACAAATCAGTTGAGTCAATGACTCATTCATAAACAACTGCCTCATTCCTGAACAAATCAGCCGTTTGAACGAATCGGTTGAGTCAATGACTCATTCATAAACAACAGCCTCATTCCTAAACGAATCAGCCGTTTGAACGAATCGGTTGAGTCAATGACTCATTCATAAACAACAGCCTCATTCCTGAACAAATCAGCGTTTTGAACGAATCGGTTGAGTCAATGACTCATTCATAAACAACTGCATCATTCCTAAACGAATCAGCCGTTTTGAACAAATCAGTTGAGTCAATGACTCATTCATAAACAACTGCCTCATTACTGAGCGATTCAGCGTTTTGAACGAATCGGTTGAGTCAATGACTCATTCATAAACAACTGCCTGATTCCTGAACAAATCAGCGTTTTGAACGAATCGGTTGAGTCAATGACTCATTCATAAACAACTGCCTCATTCCTGAACGATTCAGCGTTTTGAACGAATCGGTTGAGTCAATGACTCATTCATAAACAACTGCCTCATTACTGAACGATTCAGCGTTTTGAACGAATCGGTTGAGTCAATGACTCATTCATAAACAACTGCCTCATTACTGAACGATTCAGCGTTTTGAACGAATCGGTTGAGTCAATGACTCATTCATAAACAACTGCCTGATTCCTGAACAAATCAGCGTTTTGAACGAATCGGTTGAGTCAATGACTCATTCATAAACAACTGCCTCATTCCTGAACGATTCAGCGTTTTGAACGAATCGGTTGAGTCAATGACTCATTCATAAACAACTGCCTGATTCCTTAACAAATCAGCGTTTTGAACGAATCGGTTGAGTCAATGACTCATTCATAAACAACTGCCTCATTACTGAACGATTCAGCGTTTTGAACGAATCGGTTGAGTCAATGACTCATTCATAAACAACTGCCTCATTACTGAGCGATTCAGCGTTTTGAACGAATCGGTTGAGTCAATGACTCATTCATAAACAACTGCCTGATTCCTGAACGATTCAGCGTTTTGAACGAATCGGTTGAGTCAATGACTCATTCATAAACAACTGCCTCATTACCGAGCGATTCAGCGTTTTGAACGAATCGGTTGAGTCAATGACTCATTCATAAACAACTGCCTGATTCCTTAACAAATCAGCGTTTTGAACGAATCGGTTGAGTCAATGACTCATTCATAAACAACTGCCTCATTCCTGAACAAATCAGCGTTTTGAACGAATCGGTTGAGTCAATGACTCATTCATAAACAACTGCCTCATTACTGAGCGATTCAGCGTTTTGAACGAATCGGTTGAGTCAATGACTCATTCATAAACAACTGCCTCATTACTGAGCAATTCAGCGTTTTGAACGAATCGGTTGAGTCAATGACTTATTCATAAACAACTGCCTCATTACTGAGCGATTCAGCGTTTTGAACGAATCGGTTGAGTCAATGACTCATTCATAAACAACTGCCTGATTCCTGAACGATTCAGCGTTTTGAACGAATCGGTTGAGTCAATGACTCATTCATAAACAACTGCCTCATTCCTGAACAAATCAGCGTTTTGAACGAATCGGTTGAGTCAATGACTCATTCATAAACAACTGCCTCATTCCTGAACGATTCAGCGTTTTGAACGAATCGGTTGAGTCAATGACTCATTCATAAACAACTGCATCATTCCTGAACGAATCAGCGTTTTGAACAAATCGGTTGAGTCAATGACTCATTCATAAACAACTGCCTGATTCCTGAACAAATCAGCTTTTTGAACGAATCGGTTGAGTCAATGACTCATTCATAAACAACTGCCTCATTCCTGAACAAATCAGCGTTTTGAACGAATCGGTTGAGTCAATGACTCATTCATAAACAACTGCCTCATTCCTGAACGATTCAGCGTTTTGAACGAATCGGTTGAGTCAATGACTCATTCATAAACAACTGCCTCATTACTGAACGATTCAGCGTTTTGAACGAATCGGTTGAGTCAATGACTCATTCATAAACAACTGCATCATTCCTGAACGAATCAGCGTTTTGAACAAATCGGTTGAGTCAATGACTCATTCATAAACAACTGCCTCATTACTGAGCGATTCAGCGTTTTGAACGAATCGGTTGAGTCAATGACTCATTCATAAACAACTGCCTGATTCCTGAACAAATCAGCGTTTTGAACGAATCGGTTGAGTCAATGACTCATTCATAAACAACTGCCTCATTACTGAGCGATTCAGCGTTTTGAACGAATCGGTTGAGTCAATGACTCATTCATAAACAACTGCCTGATTCCTGAACAAATCAGCGTTTTGAACGAATCGGTTGAGTCAATGACTCATTCATAAACAACTGCCTCATTACTGAACGATTCAGCGTTTTGAACGAATCGGTTGAGTCAATGACTCATTCATAAACAACTGCCTCATTACTGAGCGATTCAGCGTTTTGAACAAATCGGTTGAGTCAATGACTCATTCATAAACAACTGCCTCATTCCTGAACAAATCAGCGTTTTGAACGAATCGGTTGAGTCAATGACTCATTCATAAACAACTGCCTCATTACTGAACGATTCAGCGTTTTGAACGAATCGGTTGAGTCAATGACTCATTCATAAACAACTGCCTCATTACTGAGCGATTCAGCGTTTTGAACGAATCGGTTGAGTCAATGACTCATTCATAAACAACTGCCTGATTCCTGAACAAATCAGCGTTTTGAACGAATCGGTTGAGTCAATGACTCATTCATAAACAACTGCCTCATTACTGAGCGATTCAGCGCTTTGAACGAATCAGTTGAGTCAATGACTCATTCATAAACAACTGCCTCATTCCTGAACAAATCAGCCGTTTGAACGAATCATTTGAATCAACGACTCATTCATAAACAACTGCCTGATTCCTTAACAAATCAGCGTTTTGAACGAATCGGTTGAGTCAATGACTCATTCATAAACAACTGCCTCATTCCTGAACGAATCAGCTGTTTGAACGAATCGGTTGAGTCAATGACTCATTCATAAACAACTGCCTCATTACTGAACGATTCAGCGCTTTGAACGAATCAGTTGAGTCAATGACTCATTCATAAACAACTGCCTCATTCCTGAACAAATCAGCCGTTTGAACGAATCATTTGAATCAACGACTCATTCATAAACAACTGCCTCATTACTGAGCAATTCAGCGTTTTGAACGAATCGGTTGAGTCAATGACTCATTCATAAACAACTGCCTCATTCCTGAACGAATCAGCTGTTTGAACGAATCAGTTGAGTCAATGACTCATTCATAAACAACTGCCTCATTCCTGAACAAATCAGCCGTTTGAACGAATCATTTGAATCAACGACTCATTCATAAACAACTGCCTGATTCCTTAACAAATCAGCGTTTTGAACGAATCGGTTGAGTCAATGACTCATTCATAAACAACTGCCTCATTCCTGAACGAATCAGCTGTTTGAACGAATCGGTTGAGTCAATGACTCATTCATAAACAACTGCCTCATTACTGAACGAATCAGCCGTTTGAACGAATCGTTTGAGTCAATGACTCATTCATAAACAACTGCCTGATTCCTGAACAAATCAGCGTTTTGAACGAATCGGTTGAGTCAATGACTCATTCATAAACAACTGCCTCATTACTGAGCGATTCAGCGTTTTGAACGAATCGGTTGAGTCAATGACTCATTCATAAACAACTGCCTGATTCCTGAACAAATCAGCGTTTTGAACGAATCGGTTGAGTCAATGACTCATTCATAAACAACTGCCTCATTACTGAACGATTCAGCGTTTTGAACGAATCGGTTGAGTCAATGACTCATTCATAAACAACTGCCTCATTACTGAACGATTCAGCGTTTTGAACGAATCGGTTGAGTCAATGACTCATTCATAAACAACTGCATCATTCCTGAACGAATCAGCCGTTTGAACGAATCGGTTGAGTCAATGACTCATTCATAAACAACTGCCTCATTACTGAGCGATTCAGCGTTTTGAACGAATCAGTTGAGTCAATGACTCATTCATAAACAACTGCCTGATTCCTGAACAAATCAGCGTTTTGAACGAATCGGTTGAGTCAATGACTCATTCATAAACAACTGCCTCATTACTGAACGATTCAGCGTTTTGAACGAATCGGTTGAGTCAATGACTCATTCATAAACAACTGCCTCATTACTGAGCGAATCAGCCGTTTGAACGAATCGTTTGAATGAATGACTTTCACTCTTTATATAGATTAAAGAAAATCATAAATATGTCAACGCTGACTGAACACTAATGAGAATATTGCATCAGAATAAATTATACTTACAACACACAAAAAAGCACATGAGAAGGCTTCATGTCGAGCCCTGAATTTGTTCTTGTCATATTTTATTACCTTTTTCTAAACTATAGCGAATAAACGGTGATAATGTGAGAAAATGCTGAAGGTGTCTGAATACATTTTGGTTTGACTCATAAGCAATTAGGGATCATCTCTGATGAACGTGCCAATACAGAGTGATACAAATATATGATTTTTGTCTTTTGAGGGATTATTTTATTGGGCCAAAATCTCTTTTTACTGAAAGGGTTAATAGGTAGCCTTATGTCTACTTCTACTTTATTACTTTAACGGTTAAACTAATCAAGAGCAAAATAAAAAATATATAAATGTGTGCATATTACAAGATATTTAAGCATTTTTGTTCATTTTGAAAATCACTCTTCTGCTGGGATCAGGATAATCCTGTGTTTTGGATCAAAGGTATCCCAATTTTACCAAAAGGTTTTGAACAACACAGATTTGATACAGATCAAATCCTTTTTTCCCCACTTTTTTTGGACAACTGGGCTCAAACGAGCCTCTTTTTCGACAACATTATGAGAACGTGGATTAAAATTTGTAAAAGAAGAAGAAGAAAAAAAGTGCAATTAGTTTTTTGCAAAAATACTGTACATTTCATTACAATCTAAGAAAATAAGTAAAAGAATGATTTTCTCCTTTGCCTTCAGCTTTATTTGGCTCAGACTGACACGTTATTTACAAAGGCTGATGTTAAAATGTACACTTGCAACTAAATAAGTTAAAAGTCGTGGTTTTTCACAGGCAACGAGCGGCGGCGCCTTCAGATGCTACAGAGGAAACGCTTGCAACTCTAGTTTGATTCGTTTCATCACAGATGGCCAACGAGGGAGCGGCCGTACAGTAAAACGCACATAAACACAAACTCATCAAACCCAGAGGGACAATGAACAATCAGCCATCTCAACCAAAGCCCTGTCTGTAGATGAAAAGGACAAGTTAAACGCATTTGAATTAGTTTGATCCATGTTGCGAAGGACCGCTGACCTTTCAGAGAGGTTTCATGATTTCATAATTACACTGAGATAAACCAAAAGAGATCTGAATATCATACGGTATACTCTACTTTTGGAGCTGTGTATGCCGGTAAGCACAAACCTAAAAGGGAAAACTCTTTGCAAAACTGCAAAGCTCCTATAACTACATTACAACTATAGCAACCATCAGTCCCTTGGTTTGTCTGCCGCACTTAAACACCGCAGCTAATTATTATAATGAATATTCACTGCAAAGATACAAAAATAAGTACTATCAAATGAGTACGAGAGGAGCTAAAGTGGTCTATTTTAACTTTTGGTGTCTGTCTTTTATGGAAGCTTCCAAAACAAAGCAACGAGTTCTTATTCAAGTTCCCAGATCCTAATGCACAAATACTTTTTAATAACAAAGAGGGGGATGAACTGAAGAGATACCGCTCATCATTGAAACTCTGGACGCATCCACTAATGGTACAGTGGCCAGGTGACGTCGACTCTAAAGCAAGAACGAACGGAACTAGGAGACGAGAGTCCAGCTCAATTTGAGGGGCTGTACAGATCGCCGGAGGACGGTAGGCGGACGTGTCCACCCGTGACGCTCGGGAGCCGGGAGAGATCCGGGAGAGAGCCGAGACGAGACCGCAGCTCCTTCCGGACCTGAGACACTCGGGCCAGCTTGCGCTTGTATTCCTGAAATAAAAATACACACCTTGTTAGTGCAAGGATACGACTGACGATATATCAGCAACACCAAGTTCCTTTGTTTTAGGACTGCACAAAATCCTCTTTTTTTAATCTTTATATATTGAACACAAGGTTTTTTAACAGATGCAACAAGCCGAAGTCTTTTTGGAGGAATATATTTAACGGTTTGATTTGTTTTATCACAATGCACAGCAGCTGCTACTGTTTATACTGAGCAGATGCACTAAAACAACACTGTCTGCTCTTATATAAAGCATTTCATGTCTTATATTTCTGTATCAGTGAATCTCTGTCAGTGGCTCAAAATCTTGGTATTTTCTGTTCAAAAAGTTTAAGAACGTTATTCTATGATGATGTGAATGTATTTTTTTAAACTCTTTAAGATGCCTATGTGTCACTAATAAAAGCATAAGAACATTTTTGCTTTTAAATATTAATTCCCACCAAATAATATTTTTTTCCATCTATAATACATGTCTGTCAGGGTATATGATAAGATGCATGTGTTATAAAAATGTTAATTCATATATGTGACCCTGGACCACAAAACCAGTCATAAGGGTCAATTTGTTTTTAATATATAAGCTTTCCATTGATGTGTGGTTTGTTATGACAGTATTTGGCTGATACACAACTATGTGAAAATCTGGAATCTGAGGGTGCAAAAAAAATCTAAATATTGAGAAAATCTCCTTTAAAGTTGTCCAAATGAAGTCCTTAGCAATGCATATTACTACTAATAATACATTTTTGATATATTTACGGTAGGAAATTTACAAAATATCTTCATGGAACATGATCTTTACTTAATATTCGAATGATTTTTGCATAAAAGAAAAATGGTTAATTTTGACCCATACTATGTATTGTTGGATATTGCCACAGACACACCCGTGAGACGCATGACTGGATTTGTGCTTCAGGGTCACATATATGATTAATGTCTGTGCTTTACATTAACTACATTAATAATCTAAATCAATAACAGTATATATAACTGTATTTTTAACCCTTAAGAGTTTGCAGTCAGATTTTAAAAGGTCAGAATGAAAATGTAAAATTTAACTTGAAACCACAATGCTTTTAACTCTGCAAAAAATGCTTTTCTTATTTAGTATTTCCAGTCCTAATATCTAAAAATGATTAAATAAAGATGCTTTTACTAGATAAGTAAAATTACATAAGATAATTTTTATTGTTTTCTGAAAAAAGAAAAAAAAATCTAAATGAAGTGAGTTTTTGCTTAAAACAAGCTAAATTATCTGCCAATGGGGTAATAAATATAATCAATTTGGGACAGAACCAAGATTTCAAACAGAAACAAGATTATATTTATTACCCCATTGGAGAATAATTTAACTTGTTTTAAGCAAAAACTCACTTCATTTAAAAAAAAAATTCTTTCTTTTTTTTCAGAAAATAAGAAAAAATATATTATGTAATTTTACTTATCTAGTATTATAATTAGTCCTATTAGTATAATTAGTCCAAATACCTAAAAATGCTTAAATCAAGATGCAAACAAGACCAAAATAATAACTATGAAAATCTGTTTTTTTGCAGTGAAAAACAAATATTTTTGCACGTTACTTTCATACTTTTAGCTCGGTGCATAAAATAAAATCTTAAACTTAACATTAACGCATTTAGCATCATAAACTATCTACATTTGAATAATCTACATTTAGATCTAACAATGTTAATATTAACCAAAATTAATAAATTCTGCAAAGTGTTGTTCATGTTAAAGGGAAAGTTCACCCAAAAATGAAAATTAGCCCATGATTTACTCTCCCTCAAGTCATCCTAGGTGTGCATGACTTTCTTCTTTCAGACGAACACAATCGGAGTTATATAAAAAAAATGTCCTGGCTCTTCCAAGCTTTATAATGGCAGTGAATGGCGGTTTCTGTTTAGAAGTCCATAAAAGTGCATCTATCTATTATAAAAGTGCATCTATCCATCATAAATGTGCATCTATCCATCATAAAAGTGCATCTATCCACCATAAAAGTGCATCCATCCATCATAAAAGTGCATCCATCCATCATAAAAGTGCATCTATCCATCATAAAAGTGCATCCATCCATCATAAACGTGCATCTATCCATCATAAAAGTGCATCCATCCATCATAAAAGTGCATCCATCCATCATAAACGTGCATCAATCCATCATAAAAGTGCATCTATCCATCATAAGTGCATCCATCCATAATAAACGTGCATCTATCCATCATAAAAGTGCATCTATCCACCATAAAAGTGCATCCATCCATCATAAAAGTGCATCCATCCATCATAAGTGCATCCACCCATCATAAACGTGCATCTATCCATCATAAAAGTGCATCAATCCACCATAAAAGTGCATCCATCCACCATAAAAGTGCATCTATCCATCATAAAAGTGCATCCATCCATCATAAAAGTGCATCCATCCACCATAAAAGTGCATCCATCCACCATAAAAGTGCATCCATCCATCATAAGTGCATCCATCCATCATAAACGTGCATCTATCCATCATAAAAGTGCATCCATCCATCATAAAAGTGCATCCATCCATCATAAGTGCATCCATCCATCATAAAAGTGCATCCATCCATCATAAAAGTGCATCCATCCATCATAAAAGTGCATCCATCCACCATAAAAGTGCATCCATCCATCATAAAAGTGCATCCATCCACCATAAAAGTGCATCTATCCATCATAAAAGTGCATCCATCCATCATAAAAGTGCATCCATCCACCATAAAAGTGCATCCATCCATCATAAAAGTGCATCCATCCATCATAAAAGTGCATCTATCCACCATAAAAGTGCATCCATCCATCATAAAAGTGCAATCTTTTTAAGTGCAAAAATTTTGGGCTGCCATTCACTATAAAGCTTGGAAGAGCCAGGACATTTTTTAAACATAACTCTGATTGTATTCGTCTGAAAGAACAATGTCATGCACACCTAGGATGACTTGAGGGCGAGTAAATCATGGGCTAATTTTCATTTTTGGGTGAACTTTCCCTTTAACTACTGTAAAACTAATGCTAAAGTGTTACAGAAAAACTATAGCAAGTTTCACTACTGGGCTCAATAAGGATGTATTTGTGAAAGCCATGGCATAAGCCAAAAAAAGCACACTCAAGTCGAGAGATTGGGGTTTTGTCTTTTATTTTTATTTGATCTGTAAAGACGGCATCAGGTGGAACACAGGAAGCGGCTCACTACCTGTTGGCAAAGGCTGGAAAATGAAGCGGTTAATGCCCATAAAACTTTTACTAGAATAGTGTGTTTATACTTACCAGCCCAGAAACACGTCTCATGCACAGGGAGGGGGGTTTAAAGGGATAGTTCCCCCAAAAATAAAAAGAAAAGATGATATTTCAGTCTATAGTGCGAAAAAAGAAAATACTTTGGAAGCCAATGGGGACCAGAAACTTCAAAATATCTTCTTTTGTGTTCAAAGAAACTCACACAGGTTTAGAACGACTTGAGGGTGAGCAAATGACAGAATCTTTATTTTTGGGTGAACTGTCCCTTTAAACGATTCAGCGCTGATTTGCTGAAATGACTTGATATTGGAGTTTCACTGCCCTCTATGGGCAGAACAAACCCATGCCGCTCTGATCACTGTGAATTCTCAATAGCAGTGGTATTTGCACATATTTTAGACACACACAAGACTCAAAAAGAAAGAAGAAGTGGAGAAAGAAACAAACTGACACTAGTAAGTAGAAGACAGCAACTGAGGATAAACAGAAATGTAACGTCAGTAAGTTTACCCACTTCTAGTTTCTGCTCGTTCTGGGCCAGGCCGTCTCTCTGACTTTGCAAAAAGACGGCGATCGTGCGCGTGAGCTGCCGCCGATCGTCGATCTCCGCCGCCAGCCGCCCGCTGTAGTCCGCTAGAAGCATGCAGGCCTCCTCCACCAACCGAGAGAGACGCTCCCCTGACTCTTTATCTGACACAAACACAAGCAGGACAGTCTTACACGGGGAGAATAGTCGACTGCATATGACTTCTATTCACTCAATGCAATTCAAGGTTATTTGTATGCGCTTTTCACAATACATATTGCTTCAACTCAGGGTTATTATCATTAACCAAAACTATTAACTCTTTCCCCGCCAGCGTTTTTGATCATTTTCACCAAAATTTCATGGCCCCCAGAACATTTTGTTGCATGAATATCTGAACATGCAATATATTAAAAGAAAGAGCTTTTATTCTAGCTTCATGCACTCCTTTTTATCAACACTTGAATGTGGGTAAGTTTCATAAAAAAGCAACATTTTGAGCAAAAGGCTGAGAAAATCGTGTTTTAGTCAAAGACTGCATCCAGATCAGATTCAGAGCGATGATCTAAACACAGATGTCAGATTCACAGTCCTGTAGCTCGTCCTGGGGCGACATTTCATTCAGTAACATTAGGCGGTTTTGATTTATATGATGTTTAACGTTGATGATCGCGTTATTTTACATATGACTTCGCTTGTTTCTGCCTCTTCTTCGCCTGTGTTTTGATCTGGAGATTCTGTACTCGTTCAGGAGATGTGTAATAGCACCCCCTACCGTATAACAGCGAAAACACGGAAAGCAGGAAAATTCCGTCAATGGCGGGGAAAATGTTAAAAATATTTATGTTAATTGAAATAAAGCTGAAATAAAATAAAATAATTAATAAACTGAAATAAGTTTAATAGGGTTCCCACTCTTTTTCAGCAATCATTTTCCAGGACATTTTCAATTTTACTACGACGGGAATAAAAGACAAGGATCATGCCAAATACTGTTCTCTCATTCTTTAAAAGGCGTACAGTTTATTGCCATGACTTTTTAATATGTTTTTAATATGAGCTCTTAAATCATACATTATGACTATGGAAGCTTGTCACAGAATAAAAAGAAAAGGTAATTTTTATCCTGCTATTCTGACTTTTTCCTCGCAATTGCGAGTTTACATAATTGACCTATCGGTAAGCCCCGCCTTCCTTAGTTACTGTTGCTAACTCGGACAAACAAACGGAGTTGCTAACTGTCTTACAGTGACCGCTGTCAGTGTGAAAACCTTATCCCAAGATGTTTTTGGACACAGAATGTAGCGGACCTGTCCGAAAGATGGCCAAACGTTACTGATGGTTTATGAAGTTTATTGCGTCCTTTTTCACGCTAAAAAAAATCACAGTAAGAGCTGAACAAACAAAGCATAAGAAGTGTGCATTAACGTCTCATTCACAAACTCTCTCTCTGTTATCATTAACATACACAGCAAATTACACAAAAACACAACTAACAGTAAACAAACACATACAGACCTTATGCCTCGGGGGTGCTAAACTGTAAACTTTGTATCTGCAAAACAACTCCGATAAACTGCAAGCTCTCCCTTTCACTACCCGTAGACTATAATACCCATCAAAATAGGAGACCTCCTTAGTAAGACAGATAATGCAGAGCTTAAACATATCTGAACTCACAGAAATATCAAAATATATACAAAAACAAATGAGATGATAAATCACAAAGTCTGTGACACAGAAGGACCACCTCTCGTCGAGGAGCATTCAAGTGGGACTTAAATATATAAAAGATTTTAAATTAAATATGGTGGGAGATTATTTTGGAAGCGATGGTTTACAGATCACAATGCAAGCGGGAGACGCCTCATGTCACGGTTGCAGAAAACCACATCCAGGATCAACACTGTTCATGTACCGCATATTAAATGAATCTACATTTAACCAGTTTAATATGGAGAGGCACTGATGTAGACCTTCGTTTATGTGTTTTTGACCTACACCGTTACATGACGTGAGAACTGTTAGTTCGGTTTGTACGTTAGCAGGGACTTTAATCGTAACTTAATGAGAGTGACAACCAGACAATCCTCTCAGGATACCTGGAGTTACAGTTCCCCGGGCACATCGTTTTAACATTTTTGTAGCATAAACACCTTCAAACCGATGAGAGCTTCGGATCTTCCAATGTTTCTCTATGGCGCTGAAACCTAAAGACGTCCGAGTTACGGTCCCAGCGCAACTGATACTCAACTGCCATTGGCTCAGCTGCATTCGAGGGGAGGGGCTTACCGATAGGTCAATTGCTCGTCTTGTGCTGGTCTGCGACGCGCCAAGCATTACGTAATCACGTTGGAAAGGTCAAGCTAGATGTAGGCAGAAGTACCACTTTGTAAACAATGGGGCGGTACTTCCACCTAAATCCAGCGTGACCTTTCCAACCTTTTACGTAATGCCTGCCGCGTCGCAGACCAGCACAAGACGAACAATTGTGGTTAAAAAGTATATACATTTTTATTTTTATTTTAGAAAATGGCTGATGGTTTGCTAGATCAGACCCTGTTCCTCTGGGATGGTGCAGAGCCTCTGAAGCCCTTCCTCTGAAACTGCATTGATTTGGACCTTCAACCGTTGGTCCCCATTGAAGGCCATTATGTGGAGAAAAATCCTGGAATGTTTTAGGGTGAGTAAATTATCAGGAAATTTTCATTTTAAGTGAACTAATCCTTTAAATTAATTGAAAGTCTTTGGGATGTGCTGGAGGAGACTTTACAGACTCTCTTAACCAAAAAATGACGCACCTCCTGATGGAAATAATGTTATGCATTTTCTGAACACTGAATCATGGATTAAAATTCAGATTTTATTAGATTTTTTTGATGCATTTACTTAGTTGCATGGGTTTTCTCACCTGTAACTTTGTGCAATAGGGAGGTGTCCTGCACCTCCGGGGGAAGCGCAGAGATCCGCTGACGGAGGGCTGCGTCGCTCGAGGCTGCGTTCTCAAGCTCCTGTAGTGCTCGGATCAGATCTGCAGTCTGGGACACACAAAACAAGTCTTGACACTTTTGATTAAGCTGACGTATAGCTAAATATTTGCATGATGTGAGGCTGTTCTTGTATACCTGTGGAGGTTCAGCAGGGGAGCTTTGGGAGGCGAAGTCATCTTTGCTCACCTTAATTTCTTCATAAGGCCTTTTCTTGGCCTTCTTTTCTACCTCTGTAGGTCATGAGGAGACGTTCTACATGTGAAGGACTTCAACAAAGCCTCTCTCACTATCAGCAAAGGCTTATCAAAACAAAATACTGAGTCTTTCTGAACGACTATATAATATTCAATCAGGGAATAGTATGACCCTGTGGTGGTTTACTTACGCAGGACGTCAGAGAGTTTGTCCAGTACATCGTTCTCATAGACGGCTCTCTCCTGCCAGATGGACAGAACTCGACCTAACTGTTTCTTACAGCCCTCGTCTCCTTCACTGGACAGGAAAGATAAAACCTTGGTAAATATAATTTTACCACAAGAAGAATCCTAGCAACACTGCTGCAAAATGCTAATATTTGGCCTTAAATTAAGACAGAATTATACTTAAAAATCAAATAAAATACGTATTCAATTGATAGAACTTCCCTAGAGGGTTTTTACAAGAAAAATAATAATAAAAAAAAATTAAATATAAATAAATATTTAAAAATAATTAAATATAAAAACAGAATATAATAATACATATACATATATATATATATATATATATATATATTTTAATTTTTTTATTTTTTATATAATATATATTTTTAAAACAATTAAAACAAATTTAATGGCATGATTAGTTATTAAAAAATACTGCAATTAAAAAAATATTATATATAATTAATTTTTTAATAATTAATCATTCCATTAAATGTTTCATTTTATACATTTATAAAATGTTATATTTTAATTCAATTAATGTAATAACATAACATTCTATATAATTCAGTACAATTTAAAATCTATTGATCAAAATCTATTTATCCATAAAAATGAAAAACTTTAATTAGCATTTATTTTTAATTTGTTATAGTTTAATTAGTTTCAGTAATTTCATTATGTGCTTTTGTCATTTTAATAGTTTGTTTTATTAGGTTTAATTTATTTTTATTTATTTATATTCTTTTTTATTAGTCATTACCAGTTTCATTAGTTTAGTTTTATTTTTTTATTTTTTTTTCGTTTTATTTACTTTTTTACTTATTACTTTTTTTAATTTCATTTTTTTCCATTAATGCTTTAACTTATTTCAGTTTATTGCCAAAAAAGCATTTCTAATTTTCGTTTAGTTTGTTTTTCAACTAATTTTATTTCAGCATAACCCCAGCATATTTCAATAACCCTGATGTATTAAACCCACTAAGCAAGAAAGAAAAATATAACACTAACAATTTAAACGAGCACTAAACAGCACAAATTCCCTGGTCGAGCTCACCTGGAGACATGTTTGAACGCATCGACAATGACTGGCGCAAAGTCGTCTGTGAACTCTGGTCCTTTCCTCTTGCTGTTCTGTATGACATCATTCGCAAGATACAGGAAGGTCAGCTTACGAGACACCTGGGCTGCACAGAGAGAACGAGAAGAAAACAACACGTCTTGATTTAACAGGCTGTCTGGGGAGGAATAATGCGTTGTGCTCTTTAATCGGGGGGTCTAATGCCATTTCATGCATTCTGCCTTATTTACACTGTTAAAGAGTTGATTCTCATGCTAAACATTGACACAATAAAAATGAGTTGGACGTATGACAGTATTTCTGCGCCAAATGCACTCCTTCAGGATTCAAACAGGAATCCTATGGCCCTGTATGATGTCATAAAGGGTGGAATTCCTTGTATGGACACTTCGCCCGGATGAGCGCACACACACACAGCGAGAGCAAGAGCGCATCCATCAACGAGCTCCGTTCAGGTTACGGGAGCAAGTGTGTGTGTTTGTTCCCGGTCATGAGTGGAAACCGCAGGCAGTGAGTGAAACTGCATCAAATGTGTGTGTTTTGTTGTCAGTCGGCACGTAAGTGCATATAATGTGAACACCAACGTATAGAGAATCAAACATTATCCAGTGTGTGTGTGTGTGTGTGTGCTTGTGAATCTTTAGCTCCGCCCACTGCACGCCTCCACGAGCTCGGCTGTTTTCTGAAAGAATCGGTACAGTGTATGTCTCTTTTATAAATGTGATAAAACTAAAGACTCTTGGGAGATATGAAGGATCAACACTACTCTATAGGGACTCAAGATTAACACAAGACTGGCAGAAACTGTGTGTGTTATGAGCCCTTTAAAATGAAATCAGTTGGCTTTGAATGTTGAGAGGAAAGAATCTATTCTAACTGGCACTGAATAGCAACCAAAAATGGACAAGGCAACAAAAACAGTTGTTAGGCTGTGAACACAGGAAGGGTTTCAAGTGAGAAACGCTTGTTATTGATCCCAGCTGAACACAAAAAACTGCTATGGAAACTACACCTTCATAGACACAATGAGATCTCAAGAGAGACGGATGATCTAAAGATAGCGCTGTTCTCTAGTACCACCCGAGCGTTTCACCCATCATCCAATCCTATCTGCAAACAAACACACGGTACTCAAAAATGAAGGCCATGTCTGTGCTTGATCATTTTATTCTGACACTGTAATCGTTTCCCATTAGCCAAGATGGAGCTCGTTCACAAACACAGGGCTCGACAGTGCGACCATTTCACTAGCATTTGCGACTAAAAATAGATGTGTGCGAACCGTACAATGTATTTTTGAGCATGTGTGCGGATCAGTTTTCTTAAATGTAAGATCATAAGTCTTCAATGCCTTAAACGATATAACAAGCGTCTTAATGATCATTTTAAGGCGTCTTATATTTTGGGGATGGAAAAACAAATCGTGATACTGCCTACTGTGATTATTAAACTTCAAAAAGGCAAAATGTGTGTGCTTCCTTCACTTATCAAAGGTTCAATCAATGAGTAGCGCACATTTATGCCAAGCGATTGCTTATGAACTAATGCGGATCAATTATGGCACGGTTCACTTTACGGTGTTTATATTGTAATATGTTGTGTACGGTTGTAAGAATGCATATTTTATCTCCTCGTCTGAATCTGAATGAGCGTTCACCAATAATAAAGCGTAGACATTTCAAAATAAGAGTCCTGGTGTATTTCGGGCTTGTTTATTAAATAAAAGTCACGCCGTGTGTCCAGTTTCCATCTAGGTTGGTTACACAAACTGTATGTCATTTATTTTAAATTCCATTTAATTTAAAATAAAGTTATTGTAGCTTCTGTCTGGGACACTCGTCACAGGAAGGAAAGACTAAGAACATTATTTGTCGCATATTATTAAATATATAGATGTTACTAGTATCAGTGTTATTATAGTTAACGAAAACTAAAACCTCTTTACTTGAAATAAATAAATGTTAACTAGCATAAAATAAAATACAACTTTTCTTATTTTCATTTAGTTAAATTAACCTGACGTACCAAACTAAAACTGAAATAAAAATTATACAATTTTTAAAAATAGCAAAAACTGAAAGAAAAAAAAACAACAGAACTACGTTTAACTAAAATTAAAATGAAAGCAGAATTAAATTGAATTCAAAATATTAACCAAAACTATATAGTATCTCAGTGATACTAAAATAAACAAAATATGTTAGTGTTTTTTATATATATATATATATATATATATATATATATATATATATATATATATATATATATATATATATATATATATAAATATATATAAATATATAAATGCAGAAATAGTTAGTTGTGCCCCTAAAGTTTCTAAATGCGCTCCTAAATTTTTCACCTTGGAGCACAGGTGCACCTTGGGAAAAAAGTAAGCGTCAAGCCCTGAGACAACTAGGCAATAAATGAAGAACAAACAAACTACACAGCAGCTTAATACCTCGCATTCATTTACGTCAAACCATGACACGCTGTAAACTGCATTGCTAGGTACTTTCCACATCATCATCATCACTGAGCAACAAGTCAAACACATGACAATTACTAGAGTAAACCAGTTTTCCAAACACTAAATGAATCATTACACTGTACATCCAAAGCCTGATTGGGACAAAGTCAATACGTTTAACGTTTAATAATTTGATGTTTGCAAGCGAGCTGATAATGTGTCATCACAACATACAGCAAACCTTCAGTGGCACCAGTGGTTTTGCAGGATCAGACTGGTTTATCACGTCTGTGAGAAGAGCCATGCAGAGCTATGATAACACCAGCAACCACAAAGCCTTAAAAACTGCTCCTATGCAATTACTGGCAAGTATATAAATCTATATACACACATATAGACAAAAATCTGTGGCAACATGAAGTTTAAATAAGAGCTGATGAAGCAATGAAACCTAAAACGGTGAAGTTGGATTATAACTGGTGTACCAAAATTAAATAAAAGTTTTTATTTAGACGAAAAACCGAAGTTTCTGTAAGTAAATGTGGGCAACTGGGCAATTAAAAACCATAAACCAGTTCTTCAGCAACAAGCCGCTTCTCGAGAATTTAACCAAACTAATTTTATTTACATATTACTACTACATTTCATCATTGGAAAAGCACTAATTAAAGGGACAGTTCACCCAAAAATGCGAGTTGTTCCAAACATGTATAAGTTTCTTTATTCCACTGAACACAAAGGAAAATATTTTAACTAGGGATGCACGATATATCGGCCGCCATATCGGTATCGGCCGATATATGTTCCGAAATATCACTGTGTGCTTGGGACATGGCCTTTAATGGTGAGACTTTTGTTTTTTTGTAATCAGGCTCTCAAAAATTATAAAAAAATGTGGATTTAGATTTATCAGCAAATATATCGGTTATCGGCTTTCAAATATAAAGAATTATCGTTATCGGCCAAAATGTTCATATCCCTATGGGTAACCAAACAGTTGAGGGGCACCATTGACTTCCATAGTATTTTTTGGTTTCCATACTATGAAATTCAACTGTTTGATCACAAACATTCTTCAAAATATCTTCCTTTGTGTTCAGCAGAAGAAAGAAATTCATACAGGTTTGGTACAGCATGAGGGTGAGTAAAATGATGACAATTTTTATTTTTGGGTGAACTGTTCTTTTAAACTAGAGGTCGACCGATTGATCGGTTTTGCTGATTAATCGGCACGGATAACCGATTGCTGGAACAATCAGTTATCAGCCCAAGTCATTACTGATAGTTTTTCTGGGTTGCGTGCATTGCTGGAGCGGCTGAGATGGGCTTACTGGCGTTATACAGTACGAGAGCGGCCACTAGAGGAAATAAAAACTATCACTGACGCCTTGTGGAGTTTGTTTTGACACGCGAGGCTGCGCTGCGGGACACTTATTTAAAACAGACGGTATGTTATCCGCCGAGGCTGAGAGGACGCTAACATTAGTAGTGCCTCAAGCGGTTAAAACAATGTGACAAAAACTCACACAAGTCCAACCCAAATGTTTAATGTCACAATTGTTACCATCTATTTGCATTGGTTTATATCCATCTGTTCGCTTTTATGCATTCGATATGCATTGAAGTGGCATATTTAAAGCTAGTGAGATGAGAAAGCAAACTAAAGTTCATGCAGCCGACAGAAACAAACAAATCAGAAACGCATTCGATTTCAGTTAATATATATATATATATATATATGGGATGCACAATATATCGGCATCAGCTGATATGTTCATTTTTAATGTTATCGGTCCGATAAGAAAATTTGGCCAATATATTAAAGCCGATAAATAACGTATTTTCTCCAACTGAGACACTTCAGATGCGCACTGTTCACCATGATGGTTTTGAATTGCTTGAAATATGATAAAAATAAATAAAAAATACAGATCAGTGCAACATGTGCTGCGCATGTCCGTCATATCGGCTACATAAAATTATAATTAGAACATTATAATTGTGTGTTTGTGACATGGCTTTTAATGCTGAGACTTTTGTTTTTGTAATCACTCTCAAATTATATACAAATTTGGATTTAGATTTATCGGCCAATATATCGGTTATCGGCTTTCAAATATAAAGAATTATCGGTTATCAGTATCGGCCAAAATCTTCATATCGTGCATCCCTAATATACATGGCCTTTGTGTCGATATTTAAAGATGGCCATCTTTACGCATGACTGTGTGGATTTATATGAAATGGTAACACTTCACAATAAGAGTCCATCTGTAGCATTAACTAAGGTTAATAATAAAGTATTCTTCATTGATAATTTCAACATTTACAATTACTAATATATTTATCATCTCTTAACATTAGTCAATGCACTATGAACTAATATGAATGATCAAGGCATTTAAAAAGTACAGTACTGTTTTTCAATTTTTTGTAATAAAGTTTTATTAGCACTATTTTATGTTGTGTTTGTTTTCATTCAGTATCCATTTTAAAAACTATTAATCGATTATCGAGCTGAAATTTCTGGGGTAAACCAGTAATAGCACTGCCAAAATCTGTAGCTATTGTACTAATAATAGCCATCAGACTGGGTGTCCAAGCAAAGCAGGTGTGTGCTTTGGAGAAAACACAGTACTTACCATCTAAAGAGGGGGATCTGGGGGGTATTCCAGAAAGCAGGTTGTGTGACATACCTGGGTATGTTTATGAGTAAGCGGACAACCTCAACTTTCGGTTCCAAAAAACGGAGGTAATTTTCAGGGTATGTAAGTATCCATAGCAACTCACTCTCTGAACATAACCTGTGAGTAACCATAGCAACTCACTCTCTGAACATCACCTGCTCCGGAGCGGCTCATGATCCAGGGTTAGTTTGCTTAAGAGGTATTCAGATGCATGTCATATAATTAATATAGTTATATTAATATAACTACATTTGTTATATAGTTACAGTTATATAATATACAATATTATATATTAATTCTAAAGCACTATCACAAGTTAATGTATAAAAGTTAATTAAATTCAAATATATTATTTGTTTTGTCATCTCACACATGGCTCTGCATTCAATTAATTAGCAAACAAACAATATAATCCCTATTCTCAGTGAATAAAGAATACTTATTAAACGAAAAGGTCGAAAACTTGATTGCACAACCACCAAATAGGTGGCGATGTGCATTACGTAGGTTATGTAAATCGCTATTAAACAAAAGTGTCTGTTTCCATGGTGAACCATCGATTCGTTGCTCTGTTGAGAATGTCTTGGGAACATACCCTGAGTTGTCTGAACTTACTCCCAGACTTGTTTTTGGAACCAGCATACCTTGAGTAAGCAAGGTTTGAGTTAATCAACCGAGAGTTCAGGGTACATGTGACGGTAATTTAACCTTGCTTTCTGGAATACCCCCCTGGTAGATCCTAAACTAAACCAGCTGACCCTGGTCTGACAGGTCTGATCTCATGCCAACACATGCAGGAAAGTGAAAGGGTCTGAGTACAAGTACAGTCATTGTGCAGGAAAAACCCTATAAATAAAGGCTGTGTATTAAAAAAAAACAAAATGCCCTAGTAGCGAAACAATTGAGTAGATGATTCAAAATGGCTGCCAGGGTCAGAGGGAGCATCAACAACTGTAGAAAACAGATCAAAACATATCTGATATGAAGATATTATATTTAATTTCTCACTAAATCTTGTGTCTAGTAACTAATAAATGTGTCTCAATAACTGCAATTGTCATACAGACTGGTATGATGTTGATTAATAAAGAAAATCTGTCAATAATTAAGGTTCTCTCAATAATAACCTGAAAATAGATTAAAACATATCTAATGAAGATATTATGTTGAATATTTCTCACTAAATCTTGTGTCTAGTAACTAATAAATGTGTCTCAATAACTGCAATTGTCATACAGACTGGTATAATGTTGATTAATAAAGAAAATCTGTCAATAATTAAGGTTCTCTCAATAATAACAAGAAAATATAATATCTAATGAAGATATTATATTGAATATTTCTAACTAAATCTTGTGTCTAGTAGCTAATAAATGTGTCTCAATAACTGCAATTGTCATACAGACTGGTATAATGTTGATTAATAAAGAAAATCTGTCAATAATTAAGGTTCTCTCAATAATAACCTGAAAATAGATTAAAACATATCTAATGAAGAAATTATATTGAATATTTCTAACTAAATCTTGTGTCTAGTAACTAATAAATGTGTCTCAATAACTGCAATTGTCATACAGACTGGTATGATGTTGATTAATAAAGAAAATCTGTCAATAATTAAGGTTCTCTCAATAATAAGAAAATATAATATCTAATGAAGAAATTATATTGAATATTTCTAACTAAATCTTGTGTCTAGTAACTAATAAATGTGTCTCAATAACTGCAATTGTCATACAGACTGGTATAATGTTGATTAATAAAGAAAATCTGTCAATAATTAAGGTTCTCTCAATAATAACAAGAAAATATAATATCTAATGAAGATATTATATTGAATATTTCTAACTAAATCTTGTGTCTAGTAGCTAATAAATGTGTCTCAATAACTGCAATTGTCATACAAACTGGTATGATGTTGATTAATAAAGAAAATATGTCAATAATTGAGGTTCTCTCAATAATAACAAGAAAATATAATATCTAATGAAGAAATTATATTGAATATTTCTAACTAAATCTTGTGTCTAGTAACTAATAAATGTGTCTCAATAACTGCAATTGTCATACAAACTGGTATAATGTTGATTAATAAAGAAAATCTGTCAATAATTGAGGTTCTCTCAATAATAACAAGAAAATATAATATCTAATGAAGATATTATATTGAATATTTCTAACTAAATCTTGTGTCTAGTAGCTAATAAATGTGTCTCAATAACTGCAATTGTCATACAGACTGGTATGATGTTGATTAATAAAGAAAATCTGTCAATAATTAAGGTTCTCTCAATAATAAGAAAATATAATATCTAATGAAGAAATTATATTGAATATTTCTAACTAAATCTTGTGTCTAGTAACTAATAAATGTGTCTCAATAACTGCAATTGTCATACAAACTGGAATAATGTTGATTAATAAAGAAAATCTGTCAATAATTGAGGTTCTCTCAATAATAACAAGAAAATATAATATCTAATGAAGAAATTATATTAAATATTTCTCACTAAATCTTGTGTCTAGTAACTAATAAATGTGTCTCAATAACTGCAATTGTCATACAAACTGGTATAATGTTGATTAATAAAGAAAATCAGTCCATAATTGAGGTTTTGTCTCAATAATAACCTGCAGAGGACTCTAAACATGTAGATGGGCTAAGCTACTAGCTTACAGGAGATGAACCTATGATTAGCTTGTTTGCTACATGTGCTGTTTGATTTCGTTTTAAAACGTCAAAACATGACTTAAGCTCGACTTTTAAAGCTCATGCAGGTGTCTGGGCTCAGGTGTGCCTCTCCTTACCTTTCTTCAGCTCGCTATACCAGACTTTGACGATGGTTTTGGAGTGTTTTCTGTGGTGGATGAGCCACAGGGAAAGGGTCTGCACGCTCTGCTGGGAGTTACTCAGTTCTGATAATTTCTTCTCCAAAGCAGGCTCCGAGAACACGGACATTTTCAATTACAAGTAAATGTTGGGTAGAAGAGGCTCCCTGCCTACACCAGGCACCCGAAGGTCGAGGATATTGAAGTTAATAACTCCTCACGCTAGCTAAACATTCCCTGGCTGGTTTACCACACACTCAGCGCACACTGAGCATGCGCAGTTTCACCGCAGCAGCGATGAGCACTAGACAGCAGTTTGAGCTGCTCTTAAAGGTGCAGTGTGTAGTATTTATGAGGATCTATTGACAGAAATGCAATATAATATACACTCACCTAAAGGATTATTAGGAACACCATACTAATACTGTGTTTGACCCCCTTTCGCCTTCAGAACTGCCTTAATTCTACGTGGCATTGATTCAACAAGGTGCTGAAAGCATTCTTTAGAAATGTTGGCCCATATTGATAGGATAGCATCTTGCAGTTGATGGAGATTTGTGGGATGCACATCCAGGGCACGAAGCTCCCGTTCCACCACATCCCAAAGATGCTCTATTGGGTTGAGATCTGGTGACTGTGGGGGCCATTTTAGTACAGTGAACTCATTGTCATGTTCAAGAAACCAATTTGAAATGATTCGAGCTTTGTGACATGGTGCATTATCCTGCTGGAAGTAGCCATCAGAGGATGGGTACATGGTGGTCATAAAGGGATGGACATGGTCAGAAACAATGCTCAGGTAGGCCGTGGCATTTAAACGATGCCCAATTGGCACTAAGGGGCCTAAAGTATGCCAAGGAAACATCCCCCACACCATTACACCACCACCACCAGCCTGCACAGTGGTAACAAGGCATGATGGATCCATGTTCTCATTTTGTTTACGCCAAATTCTGACTCTACCATCTGAATGTCTCAGCAGAAATCGAGACTCATCAGACCAGGCAACATTTTTCCAGTCTTTGGTGAGCTCGTGCAAATTGTAGCCTCTTTTTCCTATTTGTAGTGGAGATGAGTGGTACCCGGTGGGGTCTTCTGCTGTTGTAGCCCATCCGCCTCAAGGTTGTGCGTGTTGTGGCTTCACAAATGCTTTGCTGCATACCTCGGTTGTAACGAGTGGTTATTTCAGTCAAAGTTGCTCTTCTATCAGCTTGAATCAGTCGGCCCATTCTCCTCTGACCTCTAGCATCAACAAGGCATTTTCGCCCACAGGACTGCCGCATACTGGATGTTTTTCCCTTTTCACACCATTCTTTGTAAACTCTAGAAATGGTTGTGCGTGAAAATCCCAGTAACTGAGCAGATTGTGAAATACTCAGACCGGCCCGTCTGGCACCAACAACCATGCCACGCTCAAAATTGCTTAAATCACCTTTCTTTCCCATTCTGACATTCAGTTTGGAGTTCAGGAGATTGTCTTGACCAGGACCACACCCCTAAATGCATTGAAGCAACTGCCATGTGATTGGTTGATTAGATAATTGCATTAATGAGAAATTGAACAGGTGTTCCTAATAATCCTTTAGGTGAGTGTACATAACTATGTTTTCAGTGGAGTATAAAGACCTTACATAATGAACCGTTCTGTTTTTATTACCTTAGAATGATCCATTTCTATCTACACACACCGGGGGTCCCTTACAGTGAAATCGCCATTTTGCACCGTCATGTTTCTACAGTAGCCCTAAAAGGACAAACTTCTCTACAGAGCGCTAGTCACTCTCTGCTGTCTCAGACGACGACGTCTTTGTCCTGTGTCGCCCCTGTAGCTTCTCTATGGGCTCCGAAAGGGAGGGGTGAGCGGAGTTTGATTGCAATTCACAACCTCACCACTAGATGTCGCTAAAATTCACACATTGCACCTTTTAAAAGAGCAGCCAATTTTATAGTAAAAATGTAATCATCTTGGATGGTAAATGTGGTTTTTGCGGGGCATACAGATAAAGACACCACGACAGAAACAGAATCACAAAAATATTAAGCAGAGCAACATTGATAATAATAAATATTTATAATAAATATATCGATAATGATAAGAAATGCTTCTGGAGCACATTTCTGAAGGATGTCTTTTCAACATTAATATTAAATAGCTATTTCATATATGCACATTTTGTAAAATTTTATAAAAAATATTGCTGTCAAACTGATTAATCGTGATTAATCAAACATAAAAGTTTTGTTTACATAATATGCGTGTATATTTATTATAAATATGTATATGTGTGTGTGTGTGTGTGCGCGTCTGTGTACACATACGTAGTAAACACACACACATATATGTGTGTATATGTGTGTGTATACAGTCACAGACATATATAAATATAATAATATATACACACATGTAAAGAAACGTTTGTTAGATCTAATTAATCTTGATTAATCGATTTGACAGCACAAAAAAATTATGTATAAAAATATTATATAATTTGTATATCTTTTTATAATTTATAATATATATATATATATATATATATAGTTATTTTAAGCTGTAATAATATTCATAATATTACTGTTTCACTGTACTGTTTTACATTATAACTACTGTTTCTTAAAAGTGAACTGTAAATTTAATATTCAATTTAATATTTGGGGGCATGAGGAGTGTGTGGGTGAGTGAGTGTGTGTGTGTGCGTGTGTGTATGTGTGATACTTTTTAATTACAAAGAGTGGGATGAATTGAAGAGATACAGTGTGGCCAGGTGACGTCGACTCTAAAGCAAGATCGAATGGAACCAGGAGACGAGAGCCCAGCTCAATTTGAGGGGCTGTACAGATCGCCGGAGAGCCGGGAGAGATCTGGGAGAGTGCCGAGACGAGACCGCAGCTCCTTCTGGACCTGAGACACTCGGGCCAGCTTGCGCTTGTATTCCTATTACAGTTGTGCTGCTTAATATTTTTTTGGGAATCTGTGATACTTTTTTTCAGGATTCATTGATGAAAAAAGGTTAAAAGGAACATCACTTTTTATCAATTTAACATCCTTGCTGAATAAAAGTATTCATTTCTTTCACACTTCTGAACGGTAGTGTATATATTCATCAAAGAATCCTGAAAAAATGTTCACAGGTTATAAAATAATATTAAGCAGCACAACGGTTTCCAACATTGAAAATAAATCATATCAGAATGATTTCTGAAGGGTCATGTGACACTGAAGACTGGAGTAATGATGATAAATTCAGCTTTGATCACAGGAATAAATTACACTTTACTATATATTCACATAGAAAATGGTTATTTTACATTGTAATAATATTTCATAATTTTACTGCAATTATCAGGCTTCAAGCATTCAAGGCCTTTAAGCACATTTGCGTAAAACTATATTATGTTTTATTTAGCAAACATGCAGCCACTAAGATCATAGATGGAAAAGACCATTTACAGGCAATTTACCATAAGAAATATATGGTTTTTAAAGCTTTTTAACAGATATAGCGCCACCTATGTTCCGATATCCATAAAAGTTGGCATGCTTGATTAGAATCATATGTTAAATGTGCTCACCTATTTTCGTGAAGTTCCGAGCTTTCGTTTTAAGATTTATAGGCTTTTGAGTATATTTAGCCTCACCCATTTTCTAAACGACCCTGTCATAGCTAAACATTTTTTTGTTAAGTATTGATCTAGAGAGTCCAGAGAACTGTACTGCATTGATTTTATCCAGACTGAGTAAAAAAACCTAGGACTAGTTTGCAAAAGAAGATTTTTTACATAATCGCAAATATTTAATGGATGATTTGATTGACAGCAGTGGTTCTTGAGGCAAAGTTGTTTATTATAGAGGCATAAAACTCGTTAGCGCCATCTAGCAGCCATTCTTACAGATGAGTCGAACGTGCTCACTGAGTTTCGTTTCGATCAGCCTCTAGTAGCCTTGTCTAATAGGTGCTCAAACTTCATTTGCAGATGGCGGCCATGTTTTTTGAGATGCGCTAATGTCCTCATAGACTATCATGGCACCTTGGACAAAGTCAGTGCATGCCAATTTTCAAGTGAATTGGATTGGGGGGTTATAGCCATGTTCATGTTTTTTTTTCTGTTATAGCGCCACCAAGTGTCCAATTGCTGCAATGTTTTAACTGTGACCTCAGTTTGAGCTCTTACACGTGTGTCCAGAGTTTGGTGAAAATATCTCATTTCCTTCTCGAGTTATAGCCATTATAGTAAAAGTGGCTCCGCCCACTTCGAACATGAATCAAAATGTCAATATTTTTTTTTAAATAATTATTGATATTCAGACTCCAGAGAATATTTCTGCACTGGTGTGGTTTCGATCGGGCGAGAAACCTAGGACTAGTTCGCAAAAGTTACGTTTTTGGACCAAATTCAAAACGGCGGAAGAAAACGCTTGAGTCAACGATAAACGGTGAACCATGCGCAGTTTCGCATTTTTGATCGCTCTAGCTCCACCTATTGGCCAATCGGGGTCATACATTGTCAGTCTCTCCCCAAATTGAGACCTACCATCTGGCCAAGTTTCAAGTCTCTAGGCCTTACGGTTTGGGTTGCACGACCAGTTTTTTTACGGTGGAAGAATATTAATAAAAATCCTTACAATTGCAATAGGGTTTTAGCACTACATGCTTAAACCCCTAATTATATTTTAAAGTACATTAAAATAGAAAACCATTAAAAATAGTAATGTTTCCAAACTTTGGACCAGTACTGTATATTTTTTTTCACTTGTAATGTCTCATTCAGTTGTGTTAATGACGACTAGTAAAACTCAAAAGCATTATTTTTTTTTTCTTTTAAGGTTAAGGTCACTCTTTTTATTCACTTAAGAAAGAATAGGCCGTTTAAGCAACACACTGTAGTCAACATCCATATTTTTCCATATTTTAACAACAGCTGTTTATTTTATTCTATATAATTGTTTTAACTCACTTGGAATGAAACAAGCGACTGTCTCTGAGTGATTCACTCGAGCAATTACTGATTCATAATTAATCTCATAACCATTTTGTATCAGTCCAGGTCACGTGACATGCTTTGCGATCTGCTCCAGTCACTGAGAGCACAAGAAATGACGATTTCAAGCCGTGTTTTCCTCTCACTTTATTCTTGTAATGAAACACAAACAGGCTGCAGAAGAATATCATTTAACTCCAGTTTAATGCAAATGTACAGTGCAAAGAGATCAAAACACACGACACACCTCAATCCACTTTAGCTTATGCAGAAGTTAGTTATAAAGACAAACATATCATTAAAACAAACAAAAAACATCTTCACCCATGTCTTTCACAGCCAGTTTAGTGCTCAGCAGCTCCACATGCAAGGCTGACATATCAGCGAATGTTATGAATTACATGAATTCACATCTGAAACCATCTGGAGTGGATATTCTTTAGTATACAGAAATCGGTCCGTGTATCCTTAAAATGCTTGCTTAAATGTTTAAATATGCGCTCTTTAATTTATAAGACAGTTTGAAATGAACAATCCATCCATTACCCAGCAAACGTCCTCTGGCATTTGAATAAATAACTCATAAATAACCACAAAAACATCAAATGCAGGAAATATCCTGTTGTTTTCCAGCACATATTTGCAAGTTAACATGCAACTAGTGATGCTTTCGAAAGCCTCGTATAATCCAATTCTTTAAAATAAGGGAATACGCCTCTTTCCCTCATTCACACGCACACAAAAACAAAACATCTATTTAATAAAATAAAAAAAGAGTCATGTTGTGTTTGAGCCTCAAATACTGACCTATGGAACGATTTCATTGTTAAGACAACCTCACCATCTCACCTTCCTCTCAAAAGAAAGAGAAATAAACTACATACAGGCTTTATTTGACTTGTGTCATAGATATACTGTAGATAATACGGTCAACTGTACAACCGTTTGTCATCTTGGACTGTATACATGATGGTGGTGGTTTTTAAGCTGCAAAGCGGGGATGTTAGAGAGCAGCACAGCCAGACGTTTATGTATTTACAGCTACGGTATATGTAATATATCTGTGTCTGTCTGACGTTCTCCACCCATGCAGAACATTAGTATTAGTAGTGTTCGTTACTCTGACATATACACATCCTTTCTCCCTCAAGGTCAACCACGTGCAAACGAGTGGTTTTTCGGTCATGCCGTTTGGATGCAACAGTTGAATCATATCATACATCTCCAGAGTCACAGAAGCGGTTTTAGGAGCAATGCAGAGGAATTCTTAAATACATTTCTATTGGTTGATTTTGCAACGTTTTGAGCCTGTACATGTGGACATACAGAGGATGTGAGAGAGGAATAAATTAAGAATATGAGGAAAGGTGAGGTGATGCATCATTCCGTGTAAAGCAGACTGCACTTCCCTTTTTTCACGGGAAGGGGGCACACTCAGTCCCTGGTGCGACCTACGATGGCCAGGATGTAAAGGAAGATGTTGATGATGTCAGTGTAGAGGTTGAGAGCCGCGTAGACGTACTCCTCTGGGCTGATGGCCATCTTCTTCTTTCCCAGGAGAAGCTGAGTGTCCACAGCCAGGAACTGTGAAAGAACAAACTTGTTGTGTTAACACATTACATCCTCTCTTCCCAGTCTGTCAGTAACGCTCTGTTTAGTTCCTGTCTCTATGAAGCCCCTCCTTCTGAAAAGCACACTGTGCTCTGATTGGTCGGCTGGAGCAGTGTGTTGTGATGTATATATATATATATATATTCACAACACACTGCTCCAGCCGACCAATCAGAGCACAGTGTGCTTTTCAGAAGGAGGGGCTTCATAGAGACAGGAACTAAACAGAGCGTTACTGATAAGGATTGACGTCATCAAGTATATACTTTCTGTGGAGGAGCTCTGACCTCATATGTGGTACCATGTAAAAGCTTATAATGTCCACTTTCTGGAGATATGCATCACATTGGCATTTGTTTTACACAAAGTAACTTATTTACACTAAATTACTCTGGGACCATTTCCGCCTGGATTTGGCCTACCCAAATTGAAAAGCTTCCCATACAGTGGTCTAAATAAACAATTTTGGTGTCATTTTACAGGAAACCCTTTGAAGTTACATATAGTAAACTTTAATTTATTCCTGTGATCAAAGCTGGATTTTCAGCATCAGTCTTCAGTGTCACATGATTCTTGACCAATCACAACACACTGCTCCAGCCGACCAATCAGAGCACAGTGTGCTTTTCAGAAGGAGGGGCTTCATAGAGACATTAACTAAACAGAGCGTTACTGACAGACTGGGAAGAGAGGAGCCGCAACAATGGAGGATATGGGAAAATAATCAACATTAAAGCAGGAAAACCTAGGCGCCTGTAATAACCCCCCTAAAAAAAGAGGTGCTTTTTTTAAAAAAATCGAAAAGCACCTCTTGGGGGGGGGTTTTCAGGCTTGAATGTTGATTATTTCCCCATATTCTCCATTGTTGCGGCTCCTCTCTTCCCAGTCTGTCAGTAACGCTCTGTTTAGTTCCTGTCTCTATTAAGCCCCTCTTAAAAAAAAAATATTTCAAAATTGTTCCGTTTTTACTGCATTTTTGATCAAAAAAATGCAGCCTTGGTGAACAGATGATTTAAAAAAAAAAATAATCATAACCCCAAACGTTTGAACGGTAGCGCACGTCATATTTTCCTGAAAGCTTTTCCCTGCTGTATTTACCTGATGTTCCAACAATTTGAGTTCCAAATGCTGAACCTCATTGTGCTTTTACACAGCCAGTCAGACTGGAAAACTCAAAGCTTCAAAAGCGCCTACATTTGGTGACCCAGTTTGAGACAGATGGGAAAAACATTATACATGTACCTCACAACAGATACATAACCATCCATACACTGTTTTGACAAGGACGTGACTTTAATCGCAAACCATCAAAACTATAATAGCAAACTGCAGCACTGTTATGACATTCATTCCCATGTACAGCAGCTCTATGAAAGTACACTATTGAAAAGACAGTTCTATGGTTTAGAATGATGCGTGTTCAAAGCAGCATGTTATTGATCAAACAGGCCAACCAACCAAAACATAATAATGTTGTAAATGAATATTTTGTTTAGGCAGCAAAAGGGGGACCAACACAATATTAGGTCATAATGTTATGCCTGATCGGTGTGTGTGTGTGTGTATGTGTGTGTGTATATATATATATATATATATATATATATATATATATATATATATATATATATATATATATATATATATATATATATATATATACACATGGATCAGACTTGTTTGTTCAGCACATCCCACAGATGCTCGATTGGATTGAGATCTGGGGAATCTGGAGGCCAAGTCAACACCTCAAACTCGTTGTTGTGCTCCTCAAACCATTCCTGAACCATTTTTGCTTTTTGCTTTGAGCATTATCCTGCTGGAAGAGCCACAGCCACCAGGGAATACCGTTTCCATGAAAGGGTGTACATGGTCTGCAACAATGCTTAGGTAGGTGGTACGTGTCAAAGTAACATCCACATGGATGGCAGGACCCAAGGTTTCCCAGCAGAACATTCCCGCCAGCTTTCCTTCTTCCCATAGTGCATCCTGGTGCCATGTGTTCCCCAGGTAAGCCACGCACACGCACCCGGCCATCCACGTGATGTAAAAGAAAACGTGATTCCTCAGACCAGGCCACCTTCTTCCATTGCTCCGTGGTCCAGTTCTGATGCTCACTTGCCACTGTTGGTGCTTTCGGCGGTGGACAGGGGTCAGCATGGGCACCCTGACTAGTCAGCGGCTATGCAGCCCCATACACAACAAACTGAGATGCACTGTGTATTCTGACACCTTTCTATCAGAACCAGCATTAACTTCTTGAGCAATTTGAGCTCCAGTAGCTCGTCTGTTTGATCGGACCACACGGGCCAGCCTTCGCTCCCCACGTGCATCAATGAGCCTTGGCCGCCCATGACCCTGTCTCCGGTTCTCCACTGTTCCTTCCTTGGAGCACTTTTGATAGATCCTGACCACTGCAGACCGGGAACACCCCACAAGAGCTGCAGTTTTGGAGATGCTCTGACCCAGTCGTCTCGCCATCACAATTTGGCCCTTGTCAAACTCGCTCAAATCCTTATGCTTGCCCATTTTTCCTGCTTCTAACACATCAACTTTGAGGACAAAATGTTCACTTGCTGCCTAATATATCCCACCCACTAACAGGTGCCGTGATGAAGAGATCATCAGTGTTATTCACTTCACCGTCATAATGTTATGCCTGATCGGTGTATATATAAACGGTTATTTAACCCTCTGGTGCTCTTCATGTGGCAGTCAAAAATGAACGACTTGTTTTGTTTTTTTATTCCAATTAAATGAATGTACTATATTTTAGTTTGACAATATTTTTTATTTAACATTTTGTATTTTTAGGGGACTTTATGGTACTAAATGATATTTATGCAGTAGTTATAATCCATTTATTCACTTTTTGAGCATAGACCTGAAAATGAAATTTCTGTCAAAAATCTTGAATGCTTTGGAGCAAAGACTGAAGTTCGATCTCTTTTTAAAGACAACACTTGGTAGATTATCGCTGAAGTGAAAAAAGTCAAAGTTATAAAATTTTACATCTATTGGTATGAAAAATGCACAAAAATACTATTTAAAATTTTTTATATGAAATATATATATTTTCAAAACTTGTTTTACTCTAAAACTGTAAGAAAAATCAAAGCCATAAATCTAAACAAGCGGTGTTCCAAATTTGAGGTTGATATCTCAAAATAATTAGTTTTCAGTCAGATTGTATTTGTGCGCAGTACCAAACGCTTCCACCAGATGAAATCCGTCTCCTATTCATTTCCAATCGCTCATGAGGAGCGCAAGTGTGACTATTTATTTAATATTTGGTTTTTGAAGGCAGGTCTGTGTGAGAAACAGAGAATTAAATCTACACTAATATAATAATAATAATAAATTATTAAAACGTTATTAATTTAAGGAATAATCAAAAAATGTCTTCCATTTTTTCATTGTAACAGTAAAGCTGTTGTGCTTTGTTGTTTAATTTCATATGATTAAAAGATAAAAATTTAATTAATATTGTATGCCTTCGTTTGATTGCTAGAAAAAAAAAAAAATATATTAACAAATAGTTGTTTTTATGAATTCAATTAATTAGACATGCTTTTTGATTATTAAAACTTAATTAAACCATTAAAATGGAATCCAGAAAACAAAGAATTTGGTAAAAATTAAATTGAATTTGAGAAAATAAAATTATTTCATAGGGCCCTAAACATGTAATTTTTAATAAATTGTTGTTAAATTGTATATGTTTTATGATTTCAATTAATTAGACATGCTTTTTGATTATTAAAATTTAATTTAACCATTAAAATGGAGTCCAAAAAAACAAAAAAAACAAATGGAATCTAGAAATATGTATATGGAAAAAATGGAATATGGGACAATTAAAACTGATTTCATAGGGCCCTATTTAAAGAACAAAAGGTCTGACGAGTTTAACGCAGAATTACATTTCTGTGAGAAACATCATTTTTCAGAGGTACTGATGGGCGCTCAGTAAGGTGGTACTTACACAGGTGAACAGCAGAGCCCCGAGCGAAGCGTAGACGATGTGCAGAATTTTGTTTTGGAACACCATGCAGAGGATAGAGCCGAGGAGCAGGACAATCAAACAGACGAAAAGAACGCCCCAGCAGGAAGTGAAGTCATATTTGGTCTGTTTTTGAAAAAGGGAAGAATAATGGCCATCAGTGGTGGTCTTAAAGCAGGATGGATTCTGATTAGCTGTCAATCAGCTGGAAAAAATCATTGGGAATAAAGGATCATGAGCAAACGAACCTGCAGTGAGAAAATCACAACGGTGAAGCAGACGACCACAGTGATGCCCACAGCCATGAAGACCGCATCTGTATCATAGACGCTGGCAATCATTCCAACCATATAGGACAGACTCAGGGTCAGGATGGACTGAGAAAGAAACAGAGAAAATATTTACACATGCATTGAAACTGGTTTATGTTCTGATACACACGAAGTAGAGGTCCATCCATATTGGATTTTGCGGTTACTATGTGTTTTTAAAGAACGGCAATAACAAGATTATTGTGCCGATCCTAATAAAAATTACATATTTAATGTGTTTAATAATGTTCTAAATCTTTCTTTCCTGTGACGGGCCGACCCAGAGATTTAAATGCCAGATACTGTTTATTGTCTAACCAAAAAAAGGGGAAAAAAGATTTTATGCATAATGAGGGACTTTTAAATCATAAACAAGCCCAAAATGCACCGGGACTCTTATTTTGAAAGTGGCTTTACTACTTCCAGCTGAGGGGCATAAATATGCAACCATCTACAATATATTATAATATAAAAGCCATAACGTAAACATTGTCAGTTCATCAAAGGTGCATCATAAGCAACTGTTAGGCATAAATGTGCAGTATTCACTGATTGCGAACCGCTCTGAAACCGCGACCAGCGCTTGGACTTTGAAATGTGCAGCACTCACATCTATTTAATTGAATAATAGACTTTTGAAGTTATATATAGCTAATTAATAACACGTATAATAAACACACACATACATGTGTACTGTGCATAATTATGTATATTTGAATACACACACATGTATATATTTAAGAAATATTTGTGTGCTGTATATATATACACATTTATATAATTAATATTATATATTGTATGTATATACAGTATGTATAATTATTATTGAAATATAACATTAATATATCATATATTAAATATAATATAATCTGAAAATATAAATATATAATGTATAATATATATTAATAAACTAATTATATAATATATTACAAATATTTTAATATATTAAAATATAATTTAATACAATTTGAAAATATATTATATATTATATATATAAATAAATAAATGATATAATAATATATAAAATAAACAATATTACATTATTGCACATATACTGCATATAAAAACATATATTAAATATGTGATTAAATATTAAATATATAATGTATAATATATATTAATAAACAAATTATATAATATTTATTACAAATATTTTGATATATTAAAATATAATTTAATATAATTTGAAAATATAAATATATAATGTATAATATATATTAATAAACTAATTATATAATATAATAATATAATATATAAAATCAACAATATTGCATATATTTTGCATATAAAAACACTAAATAATTGTGTAGATATGTGCTGCTGTACCAGTGCCACCAGGTTCCACGGGTGCTTGCGGCGAAACTCTCCACAGCAGCTGAGAACGATCAGCGACACAAAGAAGATACCGTAGGACACGTAGTACGTCCACCGATTTTGCCGTACAAACACTTTGACATCATATGAAAAGGTGAAAACGGCAACAAAAGAGAAGGTGACCAGCAGTTGCACAGTCAAGACCAAAAACACCTGAGGAGAGAGTGACGAAACAGTTTTTATACTGCTACATACAATATATACATACACTGACTCTGTCCATTACGGTTTACCTTTCTAATAAAGGCCTGTCGGATGCTCTTATCTTCCCAGCCAGAGTTTGCAAACTCATCATTGCCGTAGTAAGAGGGGGGTCCATCTCCACCATGGTATCCAGGGCTCTCCACAGAAACTGTCAAAACACAAATAATTCATGTGATGGGGGAAATCTACTGCATGTTAGAGCCCTCACAGCATTCCAATGTACACTGAAGTACAGACCCATTTAAACAGTTTTATAGCTTTGGCAAGGGAAAGCACATTTTATAGCATCTACACCAACAGCACCAGAAAGGCCTCTTAATAATACAGTTGTAAAGACGTCCTAATTGTTACTGCAGGGACTGGAGATGAGGTAAGGAAAGAACAAATTATATATTTATGGCACTCACAGAGCTAGTGACCTTTCGTTGAATTGCTCAGGCAAAGCATTTTACCTTGGATAACCCTCAAGAGGACCAAGTACATTAACTAAACACACTTACTTAAAGGATTAGTTCACTTCAAAATGAAAATTTCCTGATATTTTACTCACCCCCATCTCATCCAAGATGTTCATGTCTTTCTTTCTTCAATCGAAAAGAAATTACGTTTTTTGAGGAAAACATTCCAGGATTTTTCTCCACATAATGGACATCAATGGTGACCAACGGTTGAAGGTCCAAATCAATGCAGTTTCAGAGGAAGGGCTTCAGAGGCTCTGATGATCCCAGATGAGGAACAGGGTCTGATATAGACAAACCATCAGCCATTTTCTAAATAAGTAAACATTTATGTACTTTTTAACCTCAAATGCGCGACTTCGGTGTTCTGCTTTTGCATGACGTATGACGTCATCACGTCGGAAAGGTCACATGACGTAGGTGGAAGTACCGACCCAGTGTTAAAACGAACGTGCAAAGACTAAATCAAACGCCCTTTACAAAAATAAAGGTAAAACAACAATGTCGGACAATTTTAAAGTTGGAGAAGAACATGAGTTTTTCGGCACTGGGTCGGCACTTTTCACCTACATCACACGTGACCTTTCCGACGTGATGACGTCATACACCAGGAAGAAGAACAACCCCGAATTGCGCATTTGAGGTTAAAAAGTATATAAATGTTTTTTTTTTTTTAGAAAATGGCTGATGGTTTGTCTAGATCAGACCCTGCTCCTCGTCTGGGATGGTGCAGAGCCTCTGAAGCCCTTCCTCTGAAACTGCATTGATTTGGACCTTCAACCGTTGGTCCCCATTGACGTCCATTATGTGGAGAAAAATCCTGGAATGTTTTCCTCAAAAAAAACGTAATTTCTTTTCGATTGAAGAAAGGAAGACATGAACATCTTGGATGAGATGGGGGTGAGGAAAATATCAGGAAATGTTCATTTTGAAGTGAACAGAGAGTAACACTAGAATTGAACTTTCGAGCTAATAAAAATCATCACTTCCTGGGAAATTGGTGCAAAATATTTGCAATAAAAAAATGGAAGTTGCTACAACTGGGCTGTTTTTCTCTCCATCTTTAATGAGTTGCGTCTCAGAGCGTCAGATGAAACGTAATAAACACTCATGTTCTCTTGTATTGGTTTGCTGGTGTTTGTGAAAGCAAACCAAATCATTCTGCTGACAGACTTTGACTCAGAAGTTTCAGAACCTCAGGGCTCCAGTCCGTGACCAAATGGTGGCATTCTGCGACCTTTTTTCCTGCTGGTGCGACTAAATTTCGCTGCCTCCACCACAGTGCCCAGCTGATAAGAGCTGCCATTCATGTAACATATGAGAAACATCAAACGGCAAGCAAAACGGAAGCGTAACAGAACGGCGCTACTCGTTTGAGCTCATACACGCCACACTGTTACTACACAGCGCTGGGAGATCCAGCGAGAAAGTGTTTGAATTCACCACAGAATTAATAACATCGCTACTATGAGATCTAGTGGAAGCGTTCGATGGAGAAACATTGAGCCATGAATGAAGTTCAGGGGTTTCAGTCCACAAATCTCCAACATTCACCATGGATTTAATGTAGTGACACCACATTGTGGCAGAATTTTTTATTTTATTTTTTTACATTATTCATCTCAGGGTTCAACCTTTTGAGAGTGAAATTCAAGCACTTTTCAAGGGCCTCACACTTTTTCCAAAACTTCAAAGCTCTAAATATTATCCAATTTTAATGTTATTTTTTTTAATGTGATGATTTGTAAATTAAAAATTTAAACACCTTGTAGTAGTGTTGCCAAAAGTACCGACAGCGATACCAAGTCGGTACTGAAATATTTTAAATGAGACACTTTGAGCGCTGTTGAGCGGAATCGTAAACACCTCTGACTGGTCTGTGATTGGCTACAATGATCAGCACTTCAAAAACATGTTGTAAATATACATCAATGGCACTTTTGACCGACCGCTTACACAGATACACACGGGAGCGTTTGGACTGGTCCATTGATAGATGCCTGCTTGTGCTTTCAAACGCTCCCAAAACACTTTCAAATACTTCCGTACGCTCCTGTGATCATTATAGCCAAATCGCAGACATATTTGATGAGCGCGTGAGCACAATGGCCAGTCAGAGGTATTTACGATTCCACTCAGCGCTCAAAGCGTCACATTTTTAAAATTTCAGTACCGACTTGGTATCGCGGTTTTATTTAAAAAAAAAAAAGATATGAAATTACCACTATAACCAGTAGATGGCAGCAGAGGAGCACTTATTTGACTTATCAAAATGATTAATAAATGCACGCACAATTATCCATGAACTTGATAAATGTTGCAGATATGTTTTACTATCCACAAACAAATGCCTTTCAACTTGTGTGTGCAAAATACAGAATTGCATGAATGTGCAGCGATTTGTACAAATAGAGACATTTTTGTGAATTAAAATGTTTTATTGTGCATTAGTGTATCATAATTTGCGCATGCAACAAAGAAGATATCCATTTGTGGATCATGTGACACGCGTGCATTTATTGGCGTCTTTTCTGAGTCGATTCTGTGATTCTTTGAATTGTGACTGAATTACACAGAAAACAAGTAAAGAGCGCTCCTTTTAACACTGAAGCTGTCGGTCAGTTCAGTGTGAGACTATAGAAGAACAATGGGACATTTAATAAGAGTAGAATATGTACATTTTCCCTATAAAAATTAGGTTTTGCACGCTAATTTTATCTGCATGTCAATTCAAGCTCAGCGCTTCACTGTTACATTACCAATAAACAAACATGTAATATTATTAGTAACTGCACTTATTAACAAAACAATAGTAATTTTATTGTTAAATTAACTTTATGATAAATTTTCCTCCAGTGCAACCAAATCAGGTGCAGTTGCCACTGCTCTCAAATGTTAGTCTGGAGCCCTGGAACCAACAAAAACCAACATTTGAGATGCTGCGATGCGATTGGTCGACTGGTTAGTGCTTCTGATGAGGCAAAAGTCACGTGAGCTTTTTGTGGTGAATCAAGGGATTTATTCAGTAAATGGGTTTCCATCATAGTTTAAACTTATCCGCCTCAATTGTGCGCTTTAGTTTTTATGCACATTTTTGGAATCTATACGCATCTTGCCGTTTCCATTGAGCGTTTTTTTATGCAATGTCCCAAAAGCTACTGAGGCTTATCGGTCATTAGTAAACAAAATTACTCAACATGCCTACATTATTTTATTGCACTTTAAGCAGAATCCTTATGTGGACATTTCCAGAGTAAAAAAACAAGCAAGTACATTTCCTAATGTTACTTACCATTAGGATCTACACCAAAGGCAGGCTGGCCGGGCCCCTGCTGGTATGGACTCTGAGGGTACGGCCCCTGAGGATACGGCCCCTGAGCGTAGGGCCCCTGAGCGTAGGGCTGCTGTGGGTACGGCATCTGTGGATTTGGGTACGGTGCAGGGCCGAATCCTGGTGCCGTAGGTTGGACGTAACCGGGTTGGCCGTAACCAGACTGGCCGTAGGGCCCCGGTGCCGCATACGGAGGGGCCCCTGCACCCTGGCTGTAGTTGGGCGGAGGCATTCCAAAGGCATCAACTTTGGGCGGCCCGTAGACATTGTTGTGAAGGGGGTTGTTCTCCCCCATAATAGGGTAGTTTGGCTTTTCCTGGGACATGTCTCCTTCCCTCACTGGAATCCTGATGTTGACAGAAAAACAGGTTAAAATATACAGGAAAGGAAAGCAAATGTAAAATAGTACAATAAATATTTACAGCAGTGTTGCGGTGTAACTAAGTAACTAGTTTAGTTTTATTAATATTTTGAATTTGCTTTTATTTTGTTATTCATTTTAGTTTATTTTTTAGTAATTGTTATGTGCCTGTCAATTGCTATTTAGGATTCATTTATTTTTATTTAATTTATTTCCAGTTAATAATTTGAAACTAAAACTATTAAAAACATTTCTGTTAATTGAGATAAAGCTGAAATAAAATATAAATATTAGTTGAAAAAGCACTGGAGCACTATAATTACTAAATGCAAATAAATTAAAACTAGTGATGCATTGATAGGATTTTTTTTATTTTTGGCCGATACCGATTTTAACAAACAACTATTGGCCGATTCTGATACTGATACCGATATAACTTACGTCATAATAGATTACTGTTTTGATCACGTTTTAAATGATCAAAGTTCAAATACGCATGCATTAAGGTATAATAGCTAGTTATAGTTATCAAATCATCTTCATTGAACATGTATTGGATTCATTTAACATGCAACAGGCCAACATAAATACAACAGAACAAAGATACATATGAAATGAACAGTGTAGTTTTCAGGTACAGAAAAAAAGTAAAGAGCAGAGAGTGATTTTGTTGTTTTAGTAACATTAAAACACAGACAGCAGCGCAGAAGGAATATTAGGCAGCTGTCACTTTAAGAGCTGCACGGATCCTGATACACGCGTGTGTTTACGTTCACTTAAGCTATAATCGACTGTGTTTAGGATACTCGCCAAGATGGCCATTTTGATATAATTTTGTGTGAATTTATCTGTTCAAGTGCAAGAAAAAACTAAAGGGAACGTGAGGTATTTGCGCGCTCTGAGCACTCCGACACTTAACGGACGCTTTTTGATCGATTTAAAACCATCGGCATATCGGCCATAGCATGAAAAATGGTTTCAAATTGATAAAAAAAATTATCCGATAAATATTGGCAGCCTAAACATCAGTGCACCTCTAATAAAAATGTAATTAAAATGAAACTAATAAATAAATTAAACCTAAGTAGCGATTCAAAATAACAATACAATAATAAAATGACAAAAGCACATAAAATTACTAAAAACTAAAGTGAACAATCAGCTCTGTTTACTCAAAGAATAATGCTGCATTTCAGCACAAAAGAGGCTGTGGGAATTACGACTGAATACTGAGAATAAACAACACTTCAAAAACCTGCACTCAACCATACATCACCCAAGCGTTCATGCACAAGTGATTCAGAGCTTTGTGAGTTTCTCACTGTGAAAGTGGACACACTGTATGACTGCAGGTGCTAAAGCGGCTTCCTGGTAACGCAGGTTGTGCGGCTGTTGCCATGGACACTGATGTTGAAGTGAATGCATGTGTTGTTGGAGAAATCCCTTCATTTAAAGCTGTCAAAGTGTGACTATAAAAAGTCGATTCAACCTGTGAATGACAACGCGTTCCTGTGTTTTTAAAGTGAGACGGATCATAATGGAACAAAGTTGGTTAAAACTTTTAAAAAAAAAATTACAAATATAGTTAACACTTTACAATACGGTTTGGAATAAGAACGAACAATACTTCTACAGAATGTATTAATCTCAGTCAATGTTAATTTCAACACTTACTAATGCATTACTAAAATCAAAAGTTTTGTATTTGTTAATGCTCTGTGAACTAACATGAACATGTATTTTTATTATGTGCTATAGGATATTCATTTAGAGATTTGATGACAGAAAATGTAATATAAAAGGTAAAAAATAGGGGAAATTAGCACAAACCAATTGAATAAAAAACACAAAAAGGCAAGTTAGTCAGAATAACAATGACTAACACATTATAATATTGTCCAATAAATGTATATATAACTATTTTTTTAAATTAATTTTCAAATAAGCTTTATAAGCATGAATGTATAGAGTAGCACAATGTTGCCAAAGCATTAACTATTATATATAAATAAGAAGAAAAAAAACATGTACAGTAGTGGCCAAACGTGATGTCCATCTCAGGAAAATTGACATCTTTATATAATTATTATTAAAAGATTTTATAAGCATATTGCACAGTTGTGCCTGTTGTATTTGAGATAATAACGCAGTGAAAAATGCCAAATTGTGTGACAGAATTTTTGTCCAGGCTGTCATACAAAGAAATTATGAACGCATGCAAAACCACAATATTAATAACTGATTATGTTGTATTCAATGTATGCTTTTTCCTGTGAGCTTTTTGTTTTTCTATGCATTTAATAATTTTAAATATTTTCCTCATATTTGGTGGTTTAATTTAATTTGTATTGGCCTTTCACTACTGTACATCATCATATGATATGTAGCATAGTATAAACCTAACTAAATAATAATCTTTGAGGGAATAACAGCTGTTATGCAACACCGTCCCATTTACCGAATCCCATGTGACTTGATCTCAGCCAGCGGTCCATCAAGAATTTAAAACCAGGTTATATTCAGAGGCCTGTTTTCCAGCAAGGATTAAAGAAAGCAATTCCACATCGCTTTTCTCCGACAAATATAGTGACAAAAGTCCTGATCCTTATAACACATGCAAGATGGGGTTTTTTTAAGCTCTCAAACACTATTATTTTCTGCTTTGGGTGATAACATTTTATTAATTTTACTTTCCTTTAAGCCATTTATTCTGTTGAGAATAAATGTTGTATTTGGGATGCCCAGAAGCCATTTTTTGCAATAATCTGTGTTTCACATCATGGTTCTCATGGATCATATTTATAACTGGAAAAATATTGGCTGTTCAATGCGGAAGGAATCAAATAAATCCATGAATCATTAGAATAGTTAAGGACAGTCTTGAATCAATAACAACATGTCTTTGGAGTTCAGTAAACTAACTCAGGTCACTTCTGCCCTTGTGGCTTGGCCACTCCTTAAAAATCAAATGTCTAAACATTTGCATAATACATTTAAAATGAAGGATCCAATGTATGTGGATGAATACGTCATAAATGTCAACATGTAAGCCTTATTGGTGCATTCACAGTCAGATGACAACCTCAAATGTGCCATCAATGCAAATAAAATTAAACATGTATCTTGACTATAGTAATATGTCTATAATTTCATATAAAGTCAACTCTCTAAAAATCACATGAGCTGCATGATTAATCGACGACAAAAAAAAAAAAAAAAATCACGATTCAAATCTTATTCCTATATGGCAGCAATTCGCCTGCGCCTATTAAACGAACATTCAGATCTGCGTTCTGAGCCACAGAGAGCCGTTGTCATGCATAGGTATGAGATATGTGACCCTGGACCACAAAACCAGTCATAAGGGTCAAATTTCGGAAATTGAGTTGTATACATCTTCTCAAAGCTGAATAAATAAGTTTTCCATTGGTGTATGGTTTGTTAGGATAGGACAATATTTGGCTGATACACAACTATTTGAAAATCTGAGGGTGCAAAAAAATCTAAATATTGAGAAAATCTCCTTTAAAGTTGTCCAAATGAAGTCCTTAGCAACGCATATTTCTACTACTAATACATTTCTGATATATTTACGGTAGGTAATTTACAAAATATCTTCATGGAACATGATCTTTACTTAACATCCTAATGATTTTTGGCATAAAAGAAAAATCGATAATTTTGACCCATACTATTGCCACAAAATATACCCGTGAGACGCACGACTGGATTTGTGCTCCAGGGTCACATTGTATAAATTACATTGTTCCACCAGTAGGTGGCGACAAGTGACTGTTCAAAACTGTATTCATTGAATCATTCATTCAAACAAAACAAACATTCTAATTAATTAAATATATTTTAAATATTAGACTGAAGCAATATTTTGTCAGAACCTTTTAGTAAACGGCATGCTATTTTGTTTGGCTGAATTCAGAATCGTGAAAGAATCGTGATTAGGGATGCACGATATCTCGGCCACCATATCGGTATCGGCCGATATAGGTTCGTTTTTAATGTTATCTTTATCAGACCAATAAGAAAATGTGTCTGATATATTAAAGCTGATAAATAATGTATATTATTAAACCAAACAAAAATAACGATTTCTTGAAGTTTTAAGGACAAATCAGCAAAAGCAAACAGCGCTCTCTGAGGATTGCTGATACGGTTTGGTTTAAGAAGGGTTAGAAAAGGAGCGAAATCCTCTTGCGTTGGATAAAGAAACATACGGCTTCAATGAGCTGAACACCACAGTTTGCACAAGTCACTGAGCATTAGTGAACAGGGTTACAGACCAGAACTTCATTCTTCCTACATAAAAACTGGGATAACTATGGTTGGAAGCCACAGTACTTGGCTGTTTTGAGAAACAATGACCAATATAAGCAGTGCTTTTTAGGGGTGTGACGAGATACTTATCTCACGAGATTGGGTTCACGAGAACGAGACGAGAACAAGTCATGAAATGCATGACTAGAAAAAATGTTTGCAGGTGCATTTGAAATGTTTTAACTCGTCATCTTATAATGAATGTCATTTCAGTTCTACTTTCTGAGTATGAATTTGCCGTCATATGCAGTAAAAGACAACAATACTCAAGCACTGTATAAGGTTTTGCACAAACTCAACTGAGTGGCTTCTCTCTTTTTTTTTTTTTTTGAGTGTCTCTTCAGACCTTAGAACTGCACATGATTCATGAGCTTCTACAACGTTTGACCTCCTAACTGAACTCCTTCCCACAAATTGATCATAGATCAAGTGCAAACAATAAGTGCAACCATAATCAAAGTCCTCAATACTCAAAGTGCAAATAGCTTTCATATTGAGAGATATTCATATGCCTCAGGGAGCCGCTTTCAAACAGCGGTAACTTATTGAAATCGTGCACTTGCGTTTACTTTCACTTTAATTTTCATGATCATGTGTAATCTGTGAATAGGGAGCGCTGGTCATGACAATATGACGCGAGACAGCTTTTCACCTTGACGAGAAATCTCGTCACATTTTAGTCTCGCGAGATCTCATGGCACGAGATCTCATCACACCCCTAATGCTTATTAATTATAAACATATAAGTCGAGATGCACCAATATTACAATTTTGGCCGATACTGATAACCGATAATTCTTTATATTTGAAAGCCGATAACCGATATATTGTCCGATAAATCTAAATCCAAATTTTTATGTAATTTGAGAGCCTGAATACAAAAACAAAAGTCTCACCATTAAAATCCATATCCTAAACACAATTATAATGTTCTCATTATGATTTTATGTAGCCGATATGATATATCGTACTTTACTGTATTTTTCTTGAAGTGATTCCAATCATATTTCAAGCAATTCAAAACCATCATGGCGAACAGTGCGCATCTGAAGACAATAATCCATTATTTATTGGCTTTAACATATCGGCATGTTGAGCATCAAACCATCATATTAGAGTGATTTCTGAAGGATCATGTGACACTGAAGACTGGAGTAATGATGCTGATGATCACAGGAATAAATTACACTTTACTATATATTCACATAGAAAACAGCTGTTTTAAACCATAATATATTTACTGTATTTTTGATCAAATAATTACAGCCTTGGTGAGCAGAAGAGAACGAACGGTCTGTCTAAACTGAAAGTTTTCGGCTGCAGCTGAAAATGGTCAATTTCTGATTTCCCTGAAAGCCTCACAAAGTTCCAGAGCAGACGTGCGTCTCAATTATTTCCATGGATATTTCGTCCATTCTGTAATCTATGGATCCATGTCAAATTCATCACATAGCCGCAGCACTATGCCACACAACAGAATAATCCATTAAACTGGATCAAATGAGATCACCTTATATTTCTCCAAAGCTTTTTCCAAATGTGCATGGAAGAAAAGCTTTCACCACCACCTCAGCACTTTATATCCATGTGGATGAAGACGTCTGAAGTTTAATGTCAGCCCCTTGCTCACATATAATACAAAGAAATGTGCTTTTCACTAAACTGAACGCCATAGATTACACATCAATAATATTATGCTAAATAAACTGATGCAGTTCATGGTTACATAAACAGCAGCTTAAAGGCACAATATGTAATTTTTCGCTGCTAGATGCTGCTTATTCAAAACAAAGGCGTGGCTTTTTTGTCAGGCGAGCGCTTCTGCTTCTTCCGCTCATGTGGGGTAACGCAGTGCTATTTTATCATATTACACACATCTGAGTGTGTTAAAGTGATGTTATAATGCTACTCTGTGTGTTCGCTCGGCGCTACTATGAGACACTTGTTCACACTGCAGTGAGCGAGATCATATCAGGCATGGTAAAACATGGTACTCGCGGTAAATCAAGAACACCAGATTTAAACAATAAGACTAACTGTGTTGAGCTGGAGAACAATGATTAGTTTCTGTCCATGAACGATCCAAACAGTTGCTCACCGGTCTAATAAAACACATCAGATACTAAAGCATCTTTGGTGTTTCCATGGTTTCTACAAAATAAAACCGGAGGGTAATGCGGGTCATTAGGGTTGGGTACCGTTCACAGTATTTTTTTCCAGTAACTTAGGGATGTTTACCTGTAAAGAAACTGTAAGTCATTTATAGAAGTGTTATTGACATGCCTTGGTCGCTTGTCTGTGATGTTTGTTTACTGTAATATTGACCAGTGAATAGTAGGCTACTAGCTACTTAATTAATTGAATTCATAAAAACAATCATTTTAATATATATATATTTTTTTTTATTTAATTTCTATGAAAAGATTTCCCACAAATTCTGTGTTGTGTATTTTCTGGTAATCAAATGAAGACATAAACATTAATTTAATTTATCTTTTATTTAATTAAACTTTTTTGTCAAAAAGTGCTGCACAACTTTATACTTATACTACAGCTTTATAATTAAATATAAAATTAAAACATGGAAGAAAAATTGTGATTTATTTCTTAAAAAATTTAGTTTTGATAATGTATTATTACATTAGTGTTAGTATTATTAAATTGAGACGTATCTAAATTCTACTGTACAACAGTAATATATTTGTCAGGTAAAACCAAACTTTTATTTAAACCGAACCAAACTTTTTGAGTTGCTGTGAAGACCTTCAAGTTTCTGTGTTTATGATATGACGGTAGTTTTTCTCAAATAAAACTGTAAAATGCTCATGAAGTGACTCTCAGAGCGGCACTGGAGATGAAGTTCATGCATTTATGTGTGTGTGTGAGAGGTAAATTAAATCGCAGGATTCATAATTAAATAATCTTTTTGTGGTTTCACAGACACTAGTCTATATCACCTGATGCGTTCTCAGGTACCAAAATTTGGCAACGGTTGATTTGTGAATCGGTTTTCTGTAGTACCGACGTTATTCGGTCAGTGCCCTTAAAAGTACTGAGTTCGGTACCCAACCCTAAATGTCATTGATAGGCGACGCACGGACACGGTCCGTATCCTGGTTAAAATTGCTTATTTCTCTGGATTTAAACATTCTTGGAAACATTTGGGATAATGTACACAAGTCAACAAAATATAACACTGTTCTAGTGGTTTTGGGATATTTTAATCCAAAAATCTTACATATTGTGCCTTTAATAAAGGACTCTTTTCACATTTCCAGAGGCTCTCAGAAGCCGAAGTTGTCCTATATATATAGTAGGGTAAATTTCTATAGTGGTGAATGGAAACTACAACAAATTCGAGATTCGAGAGATTGATTACAGCAGTCAGAAAAGGAAAAGATATCAAATTTGCCGTCGCTCCCTCAGCCGTTGTATTAGAATCACCATTGCAACAGCTGGCGGGACACTTCGCAATCTTTTTTTTTTTATTGCCTTTTTGTCATATCACATATTTTAGTAATTATCATAGATTAGGTATCATTCGAAAGCTTACGAGATTAAAATTCATCCTGTGAAAACCGTTTTGAAATTGGACATTGCGTTACCATGGAAACGGTACTCTAAATTCTTCTAGTGGGCGGTGTCAGGTTTCATATTACAGAATTTATTTTAACTACTTTATAAATCAAAACCTTTTCTAATCTTGACAAAACATATATCGTCGGAAAGGTCTGAGTCTCAAGGTTCCATATTTGGTGACTGTTCTGTGATAGAAGTGATATTTGGACAGAATCAAAATATCTACAAACAAACAAACAAAACAAAAATCAATGGAATGTGTCACCCAGTGGCTATTTTTGGTATAGCGCCTAAACAAAACCATTTTTGTGATATCAACTTCAAATTTGGAACACAACTTGGTTAGACATATGGCTTTGATTTTATAGTAATTTTTTAGTAAAAATTATTTTGTAAAATATATATTTTATATAAAAAAATATTAGTACAGTACATTTAATTTACAGTACATTTAAACTTCCATAACTTTTTCATACTTTCATTTTTTGAAGTGCTCTCTTCTCTAAAGAGTTTCTTCTTTAAAACAAGACCAAACTTATTCCAAAGCATTCTTGAATTACAGCCATTTAAGTTTATTCTCAAAAAGTGACAGGGGTTAACTACTTTTCTGAAATGTAATGCCAAGGTAATGTAACACAAAGTATAGTGGAAAAACTCTTGAAATGCGTGACATTACGTGACTTTCTTTGCATTGGCTACAGGATCTAACCGAGCATTTGCATGCATCTATGCAGCCAACAAAACACAGCTAACAGGAAATCAGATAGGATTGAAGCCATCAACTAAATGACATACTTCAGCATTTGGTCAGCTCTATGGAAAAGCTCCAGGTCTAAAGCACTGTGCCCAACAGAAAACAGCCACCAACTCCTCAACTACCAGACAACACAAGTGTGATTTAAGAAGGACAGATCGCCAACAGTCGTTGTTTGGAAAAACTGTAGGTTTTAAGATTAACAGCCCCTAACTGAAAAACAATGCACCAATGTACCAATGTCAAGCAAGGCTGAGGAAAGGGACATGGGTATTGAGCTGTATAATTTGCTGAGAGGGGTACAAACTGGGATGATGAGTAGGCCTGAATGGTATCCAGGGAAGGGAGTATGTGGTGACTTGGCAAATAGTGAGAACTGAGAACATAAAATAAAATGAACAAAGATTTCATTGGCAAATCTCACTCCAGTATCACAAGCGAAAGCACATGATAAGCAGAATGCCAATAAAATGCAACGTCACGCTGATAGAAAGCGGCAGTGGTTATCAAAGTCTTGCACATTAGACATGTCATGCAGTTTGTCTGCATGTTTCCAAACATGGATTTGACCAATACTTTGCATTTGCTTGACTAAAAGAAACCATTAGAGACTGTGTATGGCAAGCCGTTTAAGCATTTATTCCTTTACAACAACTATCTATTTTTGTTTCTACCACTTAATACTTAAATAGCAGTGATGTTTTTTTCAAATTCACTAAAATTATTTCACTATTAATTAGATACTAGTACTTATTTCAATAGTGAGTATGTATTCTAATTGATTCTGGTACCTAGACCAGTTTTACTAGTAACTATTCAGTAGGTAATCAGGGCTCGACAATAAGGACTGCGCGATGGCCCGGGGCCAGTGTGAAAGACACTCGGGCCAGTTGACGGAGCTGTCTCTTGCCTGCTTGACGTAAGTTGATAATTTGCGCATTTGTAAAGCCTTGCCAATTTAAAAATTCAAGCGCACATAGACGGGAAAGTGCCCGCGTCTCTCAGTTTGGATCAGCAACACACATCCTAACACACACGTGCGCACGCGTCTCACATCGCGCGAATATTCACATAAAATTATGTCAAAATGCCTGTCCTGTCGAGTCTCATCGTAAACATAGTCGGAGCGTAAACCTGAAATTTGCCCGTTACCGCCAGCATCTTTGGTTTCATGGCCCATAGAAAATCTTGTATGAATATGTGATTCTGAACATGCAATATATCAAAAGAAAGAACAGAGAACAGTTTAATTCTTGCTTCATGCACTTCATGAGGGTAAGTTTCATGAAAAAAGCAACATTTTGAGAAAAAGCTGATCGTGTTTTGGTTAAAGACTGCATCCAGATCAGATCCAGAGCGATGATCAAACACAGATGGAGTACATGGAGTCCATCAGCTTCACAGTCCTATAGCTTGTCCTGGGTCGACATTTCATTCAGTAACATTAGGCGGTTTAGGCGGTTTATTGTTGATGAGATGCAGAACTCAGTGTGTACAGGCAGAACAAGAGATAAGACAGAAAAAAAGCGCTCCCGGCTCTTGACTGAATAACTTTAATAAGGGTTAATCTATATTTATACAGTGAAGACTAAGCAATTATATTTTACATTTGATTACTGTTTCTGTACCTGAAAATCTAGTTTAGACCTAGGCCTACATGAAAAAAGAAGTGTTTATTTTATTTGTATGTTTGTTCTGTTCTATTTATGTTTCTTATTTAATTACTGACTGTCTTTAACAATATTTAAAATTTATATAAGTTATGCTAGTAGTTTTTGAAGTCAACCTTATTTATTAAGGTTTCATGGATCAAAAACAATAACTAGGCCTATTTTATTTTATTTATTACTTTTCTGTGGTGGGGCCAGTAAAAATGTTGGCTGGGCAAGTAGAAAAAATCCTTAGCGTTGAGCCCTGGGTAATAGTATTATTACTATTACTATTATTATTATTACTGCAATCCTTTCGATTATAATTTGACTACATTTCTTATTCAAATCAGATACACAACTATATAGTTTACTCTATTCTTCTCCCAGTTCACTTAGCGTTTAAAAAGTATCGATTTGGCACCGGTATCGTAAAAATTCAAACGATACCCAACCCTTATTATTACCAATAGTTATTAGTATCTATTCCAGGTTTTCCTAGTATTTATTTATTGGATACTATTAGGGCTTTCAAATTCGAATTCATATTTTAATATTCGAATAAGCAAAAAAGGTGCATTCAAATTTTAGGTGTGCATCAGACAGCTTTAGTTTTGAGTTTTAATGTTTTTCTTTAGCCTATCCAGTCGAACCCACTAGATGCGGCGCTGCTGCGTTGCTCATTTAAAACTTTGCAGAAATAGAAAAGCTCAATGCGGAGAAGATTTTACGCCAAAACCATAACCACGCCGTTCACACAGAATGCATTTTCTGCACTGCTTTTCCATTGTTTTATATGTAAATGTGCTAGACGGAGATATTTGACCGTCGCACCCTCATCTCGCAACAGAGACACGCATGTTTAGAAAGCCATGAAAGAAGTTCAAGTTTTAAAAACAGGTTTCGAGACTTCTCATCTCATGTTTTTAAATGCAAAAAAAGGACTTGTATTAAACTATGCATAAATACATGATGATGTTTCGCTCATAATGGCTTACGCAATTCACAAAATTATATTTGATTTATACGGCGCTAATTTGCATATTCATGAGGTCTGCGTATACTAAATGAAGCAAAGGTGTAGAGTTACATTCAAGCTATTTTAAGGCATGAAGAAATTATTTTCACAGGGGGAAAAAAACTTTAAATATATCATTTTGGTGATTAAAGATGAGTTTTAAGGGGAAAAGATGATTAATTATAGGGGGACTCATTACACTCTCTTGTGGCCTCAGGAGACAAACCAAAAGCTTTTTCTCACTTTACTGAAATTATGCCTTTTAAATTCGAATAAAATTTTAATATTAGTAATATTTAAGTACAGGGCTCGACAATAAGGACTGCCCGATGGCCCGGGGCCAGCGTGAAAGACACTCGGGCCAGTTGACGGAACTGTCACTTGCCCACTCGGGCCAGTGCTGCATCTTCGCGGAAGTTGATGATAGTTGATTGCGCATTTGTAAGGCTTGTCAATTTAAATATTCAAGCGCATATAGACGAGAAAGTGTCTCTCAGTTTAGTATTCGCAGGGCGGACACACATGCGCCCACGCGTCTCACAGCATGTGAATATTTACATAAAATTATGTCAAAATGCCTGTCTTGTCGAGTATCATCGTAAACATTGTCGGTTAGGTCTTAAGAGAGCGTATACATGAAATTTGCCAGTCACCGCCGGCGTTTTTGGTCATTTTCACAAGTTTCATGGCCCACAGAATATCTTGTATAAACATCTAAACATGAAATATATCAAAAGAAAAACAGATCCCTTGTTTTATTCTAGCTTCATACATTCTTTTTTTATCAACACTTGAATGTGGGTAAGTTTCATGAAAAAAAGCAACATTTTGAGAAAATCGTTTTTAACAAAGAATACATTCAGATGGGATTCAGAGCAATGATCAAAACACAGATGTAGATCAACACCCCCAAAGCTTCACAGTCCTTTAACGTTAGCTCGTCCTGGGTCGACATTTCAACCAAAAACAGCCATTTTAATTTAGTTGCTGTTTAATGTTGATGATCGCATAATTTTTTCAGATGCATCTGACGTTTCTGCCTCTTCTTCGCCTGTGTTTTGATCAGGAGATTCTGTACTCATTCAGGAGATGTGTAATAGCGCCCCCTACTGTATAACAGTGAAAACACGGAAAGCCTCGTCAATAGCAGAGAAAAGCGTTTTCTCATAAAAGACGAGATAACAAAAGACAGAAAAAAAAATCACTCGCTGCTCTTGACTGAATAACTTCAAATCTATATTTATACAATGAAGACTATGCAGTGATATTTTACATTTGATTACTATTTCTCTACCTGGAAATCTAATTCAGACCTACATGAAAAACCCGAAAAGAACCGTTTTTCATTTGTATGTTTGTTCTGTTGTATTTGTGCTGTTGCTCGCTAATTTTATTATTACTGACTGTCTTTAACAATATTTAAAATGTATATGAGTTAAGCTAGTAGTTTTTGGAGTCAACCTTATTTAGTAAGGTTACATGGACCAAAAACAATAACAAAAACTAAAATTATTTTTTGTGGTGGGGCCAGTAAAAATTTTAACCACGGCCCAACGGGGCCAAGTAGAAAAAATCCTTAGCGTTGAGCCCTGAAGTATAAAATTCAAATTTGGTTTTAGCCATTTGGCCAGCCCTATTAGACACTATACTGTATATTTACCAGCATCCGTTCCAATTGTTCCTAGAAACATTTCTTACCACACTAAACAAGTACTGGTGTCTAAAGAATAGAACAGTTAGTAGTTAACCAGAAAAAAATATATTGCACTATTGGACTATTAAGGAATAAATGTTAAACCGGCTTGCCACACAGATTATGTGATCATCAGCAGACCTTACCACTCCATTAAAACTGTACTACTATCACTAGGCAAAGGTTTTGTAGACATAAAAAGATAAACAGGGGCTCCAATTACTTAAGATTTTACACATAAACTCTGGAGGTTTAAATACACCATTTTAACTGAGGTAAACATTTAAATACCACACTTTCCTCTATTCAGCAACAAATTCATGTCCATTCAATTCAAATATATATCCATTCAAAATAATCAAAGTAAAACATTAGCTCATTAAAACCAGGATTAGGCTAGGCTAACCTAGCAATAAATCTCTTAATCTTTCCGGTATATCTCGTTATTATTATGATATGAACCAGACACGTTTGTTGAAACACATCTACTGTCAAGCAAAGCAGATTAAAGAATAAAAATATCTCTGAATCGGAATGTTTTTGCGTGAAAACATAAAACCGTGATTTTGCTCTAGGGCCATATCCATCCACCTGCATTATTCAACGATATTCACGTAGAAATGAGCAAATGTAACGCACTGACAGAAAACTAGACAGACTTACCCTTCTGATTAGAAGACGCTCAGCAAAACACAACGTTTGTATAATAAACAACAGCAGAAATAGAGTCCGTGTTTGTTGGTTTGTGTTGACGTTGGCTGCGGTAATGCTCGTCTGCTCTGAATCCGTTAGCCACGCCCACCGGCCGAGAAGTCACGTGACACATGAGAAACATCCTCGCACTGTTTCACATGGGATGCAGAGACTTTCCCATTGCGTAATTGCTGGAATGTACAAATATCTACACGAGGTGAACATATGTTTAAAAGATATCAGATATATAGACATATTTAAATTTCTTAACTTAATTTGAACATTTACTCTAAGCATGCTGGGAAATGGACATCCCAGCCCAGAGACATTTTTTTTTGCGTTCTCAGTAACCAAAAGTGAGACGTTGAGAGCGAGAAATGGGCTTAAAAATTAAATTAAGTAAATATTATTCAGACACGTGGAAAATAAAGATGCGCCCGCCATCTTGGAACGGTCAGCGTGTCGTCACTCACAGTAGGAATCAACGAGGCAACATTGCGTAGCTTGACTGCGTTCCAGGCAGGTTTTTGAGCCCATAAGTTGTGACTTCAAACCACGGCTCACGACTTTGTAGTTGCAGGCAAAACTGCCTGAGCGCAAGGGATTGTGGTAGCTAGATGTAAACAAAGCATGGCGGACCATACAGGGGTTATGCTCATTTACAATCATTTCTATCACCAAAAGTGCTTACTCCTTGCTTATTTAAGGGAAACAGAGGAGAAAAAACTGCGCATAAGGCAAGAGAAGCTGTTATACCTTTTATTTTACGTTATTTGTATAGCCGTAGGGGCTGCCATTGTTGTTTCGCGGGCTATGTGACGTCAGAGCGCGTAACTGGGAGTACATCGATCTAGTACGAGTTCACGGGTGGGAAGTCACGGGTTTGACTGTCGTTCCAGTGCACTTTCACAGGTAGAAGGTTGGAAAGACACTGGTTACGGGTTGCCTGGAACGCGGCATTACTCTCGAGTGTTCACGGACCGCCGCTTTGGCCGTTCCAATATGGCGGACGTCTTACGTATAGCGGCCCATGGAAACAGCCAATAATGAGGTATCTATGTCTATGGAATTGATGTTATTATTTATCCAAAAATCCAAAAACGTTTTAGTTTGAAAAAATATGTTGTAGTAGTAGTTCTTAAACAAATTTGCAAGGGGCCACAATATGAAATTTGCTAATAATGTAAAAAAAACAAAAAAAACAGAACCACTGCCTTAAAAATCTTGATTGTTTAAGTGTGATTGATTGTTAAAGCTTTATAAACCAAGAAGATGACACATATTGCATAGATGTTCTCTACACGTTTAATAAATGTTTTCACCACATATTTACAAACAAAGTAGTTGACACCTGAATTGAAACTGGCATTGACAGCACTAATCTGGGATTTTCCACAATGGCCATAATCGTTACAGCATGTGATGACTATGTGGTTATCTTTTCATGTGAAATCCAGCATTTTTATTTGGTTTGGGAGATTCCAATGGCCGTCTCGTGATCTCTCGCCACTATTTCCACACCTAGTGGCAGTTCTTTAGTAGATTGTCCAGTCCGGTCTTGCTGATCGTCCCATACGCCTGAGAGTAACTGCCTAGTTTGGCGCGAGGATCCCCAGCAGCAGAAACGTTCGAATTGCCCTGGAATACCTTCTTGCTGAACCTTGGAGGAAGCTTGGCATCACGTGAATGCGAACGCTGGTTCTGCACAGTGAGATATTAAGATATCATTAAAATGTAAAGAATTATATGAGGCATAGCATTCACTGAAATCAAAGTAATTAAGGTGAAGCATAGCAAGAATCATTAAAGGAAGAATGCACAAACTAGACCTCCTGAAACATGGCACTGCTTTCTATGCCATATTCAGACCCAGCCAATGGTCAATGTTCCTAGGTCAGAGTAAACAAGAGGCAAACTGGAAACATTTCTGATGAAATAGACAGGCGCTGTGATTTTTGTGTACTCACCAAGCGAGCAGAGGTGACACATAACCCAGGGGAAACAATGGGTTCATCCTTGCGAAGCAGGGGATTATTATGAGGCTGTGCGAGAGTGAGAGAGAAAGAGTGAGTGCGTCCCACAGGGGCGGAACGACCTCGTTGCTCTACAGCCTGATAGAAAGAATGGACAGATAAAACATTTAAATGATGTTTTTGCACCTTATTACCATTTACTGTCTTTAAATCAGTGCCCCTATTATGCTATTTTAGTTTTTGAGTCTCACAATAGCTTTACATGCATCCAAGGTCAAAAAACTCTTCTCATAATATCAATTGCATCATCAGCTCTGAAATGGTTCGTTTGAAGATTCAGTCTCTCTAAACCCCGCCTCTCTGAGAGCCTGATCGGCCAGATGGCCCAGTCTGCTGTGATTAGTCGGAAACCAAACGCTCATTATCATATCTGAATCTCAGCTCTTGACACACAGTGATACGAACAGTAGCGATGGTGTGGGTTTTACCGTATCAATCTCATCAAAGTGGATTTGCTTTGGCAGCAGAAAACACATGAACAACACCAACCAAACTCTTCCAGTCTCAGAGACAACTACAGTAATTGAGGGCGGGGCAAAGAGACGCTGTTCAGCCAATGGGGTGACATTATGCAAATTAGTTACAAACCTATGTAGGTTCAGCAGGAAGTGAGACTGAATTACTGACGACTAATTCAGGCAGTTCAAAACCAGGGTAGGGTTGCACCAGCCGTTCGTAAGTTCTTTCTTAAATTGGAACACACTAGAGGCTTAGTAACTACTAGCTAGTTTGTAACTAACTTTTTTCGATTGCACCATTTGTTCTTAAGGCAGAACATAGCTAGTAGGTCGTAAGCTAGTAAAAGTAATGCATAGTCGCATAATATGACGTTTACCCTCAACGATCCAATAATAGCCGTCAAATACGTGAGCAGAAGTTGTGAATTTCAGTTCACCCTTCATTCTAACTTCAATAACTAACGGTAAAAATAGTTTCCATTAAATACGATACATAATCATGAATAACATAAGTGCTTTTATATATAAATAACATTCCGAAACATTCAGTATTTGAAACGAAATTAATAAGAATCAATAAATAAATACAGTTTGTTTCATTAATTCATAAATTGATTCAGTTCAGTTCAGTCTGCTAAATTATTCCAACCGTTACTCCTGATCAGAAGCTTCTGTAAATATTTAGTTTATACGTAGAGTTACGCTTCAAGTTTAATGGTGCAATGCAATAATATTTAGTAGTGCGTAAGTTGTTACTTAGGGCCCATTATGTCAAAACTAGGTTAAGTTGTAACTTACGCACATCTTAGGAGACAATAACTCCATTTATCTGCACTTTGATCTTTGAAACTTTGCAGACCTTTCATAATCAGTGACAGTCAAACCAAAATGTATTCAGTCACCTTCAACGTTTTCTCACATTATCACCGTTTATTCGCTATAGTTTAGAAAATGGACAAGAACTCAGAGTTAAACTGCGTCAGAACAAATTCATCTTGATAAAGTCAGATCACTTTGATAGAAAGGTGTGTAATGGATCACAATCAACCAATAAGTACACAATTAGACAATACCAATTTAGCTCAAGCAATGCTTCATTTTGTTCAGTCTGTGGTGTCAAAGGTCACATTAGCTCAATGTGAGAAAACACACTGAAGCAAAACATGCTCAGCTCAAAGTGTCCGAATCATTTTGGTCCGACATTTTTATAAATTTTACTGGTAGAAAATATTTTGGGTATAATATGTCACAGTTGACTTTATTTTGCTCTCCTCACTTACAGAAATGAACTATAGTGTCCTGCACACACTCGTGAAACATTATATCTGGTGCCTGAATCATTTTTAGTTTGATTGTATATTTCACTACATGAAAGGTCATAACCCTAAAAGCATAATAGGAAGTGCTAAATACACCACAGCTCTGATCTAAAATGAATGTCAGGAGAGGTAGTAGGACGTACCAGAGACCCATTAGCGCCGTCTGAAGGCAGAACACCAGCAGTATCCTGATTCCTCCTCCCAAACCGCTGAGGAGGAGATGGGTAATAGGGCGGTTTGACTGAACCATCTGGAAAATAAATGGGTAATGCCTTTTATGGCTATCCAATGAGTAATATATGGCCTTTCCAAAGTTTTGGGAGCTGGTAAGAAGTCTTTTCTGCTCAAACATACAGTAAAAATAACATGTTATTACAACACAAAATAATTGTTTTCTATGTCAATATATTGTAAAAATGTAATTTATTATTATGGAGTCAAGTTCAGTATGGAGAACCGCAAGGCTCAGTACTGGGACCGCTGCTTTTCATCCTGTACATGCTACCCTTGAGATTATTATTATACAGTGAATACATTGTTCAAAAGTTTGGGATTGGTAGGATCTTTTAAATGTGTTTAGTTATTTTTAAGGCTGCATTTATTTGATAAAAACAGTCAAATTAGTTATAGAATTTAAAATTTACAATAATTTTATATATAGTATATAATATATAGTAAAGTGTAATTTATTCCTGTGATCAAAGCTGAATTTATCATCATTACTCCAGTCTTCAGTGTCACATGATCCTTCAGAAATCATTCTAATATGATGATTTGATGCGCAACAAACATTTATGATTATTATCAGTGTTGAAAATTGTTTTTAGAGAAACACAATTCTAGGATTCTTTGATGAAAATAAAGTTCAAAACATTTATTTTAAATACACTGTAAACCCTAACGCTCAAAATCATTCATTGGTTTGAGTAGAGCCAACTCAAATTAAACACATTAGTTCAATCAAATGAACTTTTATGAGTATTTAGAACTTTTTCTTTTGAGCTCTCAAAACTGACACATTTTCAGTAATCTGAATTGCTTCATTGTTTTGAGTTTTATGAACTTGTATCTTTTAATTTAGACAAAATCTAACTGAAACTGGGCTGGGATGTCCATTTCCCAGCATGCTTTGCCATGACACTCAAAAGGGAGAGTAAATGTTGAAATTAAATTAAGTTAAGAAATTTAAAGTTTAAGTAAGCAGAACTTGCCGATTTTAATTGCTCTGAACTTGAAGTATTTGAGTAAGCTAATTCATGCATTGAACATAAAAATATCATGCAATCTCAAATTTTTTGTAGTGGGAACTTGACTAGCTTTAACTAGCTAATTTAATAAATGCCACCTTGCTAACTGGTTACACAATGCTTTGGTAGCATTAGTTGCTGAATGAGGGCATCAATATAATACATTTAACATAAATCTGTTCTCAAACTAAGCTCATGCTCCACTCGTCACCCTAAAAAAAACCAACATAACAGAAACTCATCTAAACTAGCATAACAAAACATTAAACACCACTAAATCTCCAACTTAACGTTAATCTTGCACAAAATATAACACTTAATTTTGGCATTTACATAGCAAAATTTCATGGCAAAGCATGCTGGGAAATAGAAATCCCAATCCCAGTCTAAATTAAAAGAAACAAGTTAATAAAGCTCAAAACAACGAAGCAATTCAGATTACTTAAAATGTGTCAGTTTTGAGAACTCAAAAGAAAAAGAAAGTTCTAAATACTCATAAAAGTTCATTTGATTGAACTAATGTGTTTAATTTGAGTTGGCTCTACTCAAACCAATTAATTATTTTGAGCGTTAGGGTTTACAGTGTGTATATTCTATAATATCATGAAACCAGGACCTTCATTGACCGAAGCTGGTGTGTATAGAGCCGCATTTACATTACACAGTTCAAGTGACCCAATTTCGATTTTTTTTCCTCCCATGTGGCACAGATCAGATACGACCCACGGACGTGTAAATGGAAAAAAGCACATGGATTCTGATATTCTCATATCGGTTTCAGATCTCATTCATATGTGGAAATAATCCCGTTCATATCAGATTTATTTCCACATATGTGCATTTGCGTCTGCCATGTAAGTGGACAGATCGGATTTTCCTTTGCCATGTAAGCGGAGTCATCCGTCATTGAAAAAGCGCCGGTGGCGAATGACGTCAGCAACCACGATCACATGACTCTTTATTCTCCACCTTATGAGACAAATGTTTTGCTGACCTTCAAAGATGGTGCGGAAAGCAAAAGCTTGCATTATCATTTCGTCTGCATCCATTGCAAAATCACACTGTTTTTACTTCCTTTTCGGCCTAAACTTTTCCAGGTCGCCAAGTGTATAGTGTATGCAGATATCGGATATGGGTCACTTTTAAAAGATGATGTAAGCTGGTCGTCAACAAATCAGAATCGGGCATCAAGACCTGCAGTGTAAATTGAATGTGATTGTACAGCCACTCTATAGCAGAACTCACTCGGCATGTGTGTGATGGGGTTATAAGAGGTTTTGCCTGCACTGGGGCTCAGCGTCGGGCTGGTGCTTTCCTGTGTTTGCTCAGGCCGACTGAGAGGTTTGGCAACAGCTGCTCCAGTTCCACTGTGGCTCTTCTTGTCGCTGGGAGATTTCCTCTCATGATCTCCATCCACACCGCGCTTGCCATCTCTCTTGTCCAATCCACTGTCCTCGTTCACTTCTGCAGTCTTCTGCTCTAATTTCGGCCTGAAATGAGGTTGTTTTTGCATATGCCGACTGGCCCTTTTTTCCAGGATCATCTTTCTCAGGAGAAATTGGGAAGATGGAGAAAAAAGTCATTTTTAAGTATTTGCTATTGTATTATGGAGTCAAGTTCAGTATGGAGTACCACAAGGCTCAGTACTGGGACCGCTGCTTTTCATCCTGTACATGCTACCCTTGACATTAATACTATAAATACACTGTTCAAAGGTTTGGGCGTTTTTTAGGGGGATTTTTTTAATTTTTTTAATGTTTAATTATTTTTAAGGCTGCATTTATTTGATAAAAACAGTAAAATCAGATACCTTTTGAATATATAGTAAAATGTCATTTATTCCTGAATAGTCTTCAGTGTCACATGATCCTTCAGAAATCATTCTAATATGATGATTTGCTGCTCGAGAAACATTTATGATTATTATCAATCACATTATCATATTATTATTTTATTAGGAATAATTGACAACAGAGTAGTGTTGAATTATTGAAATAATATTACAGTTAAAAAGTTTGGGTTTGATAAGAATATTTAAAAAAAAAAAATTGTTTTATGCTTACCAAGGCTGCATTTATTTGATTAAAAAAATACCATAATATTGTGAAATATTGATACAATTTAAAATTTACGTAAATATATAGTAATTTATTCCTGAATTTATCATCATTAGTGTCACATGATCCTTCAGAAATCATTCTAATATGAGGATTTGATGCTTAACAAACATTTATGATTATTATCCGTGTTGAAAACGGTATAATATTTTTTCAGGATCCTAGAAAGATCAAAAGATATTTGAAATATAAATATTTTGTCACTTTTGATCACTTTAATGCATCCTTGCAGAATAAAAGTATTATTGTCTTTCAAATAGTTTTCATGATAGTGTAAACTTCAGTGATTATTTACGCCTTGGTCAATGTGATACGTTTCCAGAAGGAAGTTTCTGTCACTGTGACACAGCGTTTGTTAACATAACACAGAAATCACATGACTGTGTACACACACAACATTACGCCTGCTCTTGAGAGACAGCACGAGGACAAAGGTCAAAATAAATCTGTGAGAAAATAATGAATGGAAAGTTTCCCCTCACCTCATAGAGTTTGTTTCTGTACTGAGTAACAGAGAGCTGGACGTCGTCGTCCACTGGCAGAATGACATCATAGACCAAACCAGGCTCTCTGGCTGGGTTGTGAAATCTTGCAATGGAATAGGGAAAGAGGATGAATATTTTTACTATTTTATTATTATCTATTTACTAATTCATTTTTCATATAATAAAAAAATTATAATGACTCAATATGACTTGTGGTCAACATAAAATACTAATTATACTTATAAGTAAAATAGAATATTCAACAAAACATTGAATACCTTGACAAAGGCTGTGAAGCCAAAAAAATAAATACATAAGTTTGCACTTTAAATTGAGTTGTTTTTTATACACTGACTGCACCTCAAATAAACACATAAATAAGGCGTTTACATTAACTGCTTTTTACTAATGTTAACCACCATTATTAGAATGAAATAATGTAATAAATAAAATAATTAAATAAATAAAATAATGCCTCAATACTGTAGCTACTGTAGTGAGTAATTGGTTAACAGTAACATTATAATTTCTGGTTAACATTAATTAATAGCCAATCATCAATAGCAATCATATTTTGATTTCAGTAAACGCAGTCCATTTTGATCTCATGTTGACATACAGTAGTGGTCAAAAGTGATGTCAGGAGGGGATATTTGTTTTTAATCACCCTACAAGTTTGATTAAACCATCAAAATATAAGGACATACACTCACCTAAAGGATTATTAGGAACACCTGTTCAATTTCTCATTAATGCAATTATCTAATCAACCAATCACATGGCAGTTGCTTCAATGCATTTAGGGGTGTGGTCCTGGTCAAGACAATCTCCTGAACTCCAAACTGAATGTCAGAATGGGAAAGAAAGGTGATTTAAGCAATTTTGAGCGTGGCATGGTTGTTGGTGCCAGACGGGCCGGTCTGAGTATTTCTCAATCTGCTCAGTTACTGGGATTTTCACGCACAACCATTTCTAGAGTTTACAAAGAATGGTGTGAAAAGGGAAAAACATCCAGTATGCGGCAGTGCTGTGGGCGAAAATGCCTTGTTGATGCTAGAGGTCAGAGGAGAATGGGCCGACTGATTCAAGCTGATAGAAGAGCAACTTTGACTGAAATAACCACTCGTTACAACCGAGGTATGCAGCAAAGCATTTGTGAAGCCACAACACGCACAACCTTGAGGCGGATGGGCTACAACAGCAGAAGACCCCACCGGGTACCACTCATCTCCACTACAAATAGGAAAAAGAGGCTACAATTTGCACGATGGTGTGGGGGATGTTTTCTTGGCACACTTTAGGCCCCTTAGTGCCAATTGGGCATCGTTTAAATGCCACGGCCTACCTGAGCATTGTTTCTGACCATGTCCATCCCTTTATGACCACCATGTACCCATCCTCTGATGGCTACTTCCAGCAGGATAATGCACCATGTCACAAAGCTCGAATCATTTCAAATTGGTTTCTTGAACATGACAATGAGTTCACTGTACTAAAATGGCCCCCACAGTCACCAGATCTCAACCCAATGGAGCATCTTTGGGATGTGGTGGAACGGGAGCTTCGTGTCCTGGATGTGCATCCCACAAATCTCCATCAACTGCAAGATGCTATCCTATCAATATGGGCCAACATTTCTAAAGAATGCTTTCAGCACCTTGTTGAATCAATGCCACGTAGAATTAAGGCAGTTCTGAAGGCGAAAGGGGGTCAAACACAGAATTAGTATGGTGTTCCTAATAATCCTTTAGGTGAGTGTATTTTAAATATGAGGGAAGAGCAAAACAGTAAACTTGGTTAAGGTGTTTATCTGACAAAATTATTTGGCAAAAAAGGCAAACTACAACTACAGGTTTAATTTTACTATGCAAAATAGATGAATAGAAAAACAACAAGCATGCATTGACAGCATAATCAGTTATTATTAAGTCATTGGTTCTCTCTTGTTTTTGCATGTGTATGACAGCCAGTTTGGCATGTTTCATTGCATTATCACCACAAATAAAACAACTGACTCCAAGCACAACTACGCAATATGCTTACAAAGTCTTTAATAATATTTTAATAAAGGGTGACATTTTCTAAAGGGTTTCAAATTTCCTAGGCTGGATGTCACTTTTGGCCACTACATTATTTACAAACATTAAAGGTTTCCTATAATGTCCCTTTTTTACAAGATGTAAAATAAGTCTCATGTCAGTGTGTATGTGAAGTTTCAGCTCAAAATACCTCACAGATCATTTTTTATAGCATGTTAAATTGTCACTTTTTGAGGGTGAGCAAAAACACGCCGTTTTTGTGTGTGTCCCTTTAAATGCAAATGAGCTGCTGCTCCCCACCCCCCTTTCAGGAAGAGGGCGGAGCTTCAAGAGCTCATGTTAGCAGCTCCGATTACCTCACGCAGACACACACTGAAAATATCAGAAACTGTTCAGCCTTTTATGTTCAAACCGGAGTCGGACAATGATGGAGAGACTCAAGAAGAAGAGACAACATGTAGAATGAGACAGGACGTTTCTGAAGGGATAGTTGATGAATTTATGAGTTAACCATCTTCAAGTCATTGATTAGCATATTCTGTCATGATAATCTATAAACCGCTGGTGTGGGAACTGTTGTGAGATGAGCCAGAGAATATCTGCTGCATGAAGAGAGAACGGGTATAGTTCAGTTTAATTACGGTTATAACTTATGTTGTCATCTTGCTTTATGACATGCTATTGCATTTGTGTTCGTACTGTAGTGCAATAAATGAGAAAGACGGACGACAGCTTGAGCGACTCCCGAATGTGCTCGACTACAACAACTCTTCCTCTTCTCAACATGGCCTTTGTTGAGTGTTCCCAGGGGCGGGGTTATGTAAATGTTAGGGTTAGTGATGTCACTAACTCGTTGTAGTCCCTACCAGCCGTTTGTTGTAGTCCTTAAAAAGAGATTTCTGCAAAAGAAAATATCTCCCTTTGCTTTGAACTTTGAGCGTCGTAACTTTGCAGATGTTGTTTATGCTCAAACAGCAACATTACACACTAGCTAAAGTTAAAAAAGTCAAATCATAACTAAAGAAAGCGAGACGTACTTGGACACATAAGGGTGCTGCAGAGCTTCCTCTGCACTGAGTCTCTTGTCTGGATTGAAAACCAGCAGGCGCTGCACTAAATCAAGGGCGTCAGGTGGCACTGATGCCGGCAGAATTTCATCTAATGGCACCTGTGGTCTAAACACACATCCACATCAAGCATGATTATTATGTCAGCAGAGTCATGGTTCAAGTTCAGCTAAACAATCATTCAGCAGGCAAACATATTTAACATACCTAAGCAGCATTCTCTGAATCACAGAAGCCCCATACTCTGATCTAATGGCCACCACATCTGGAAAAAAAATATATAAATGAATGAACAGTAACTCTGAACATGTTGCATGAGCATTGTGGCTAGTTAATGTGGTTGTTGTCTGGAAGAACAAGCCTCAGGTGAGATACGAACTCACCCTCTGTAGAAGGATGTGGAATAACGCTCATGATTTTTTCGACTTGATTAATAGTAGACGTCCCAGGGAAGAGCGGCTTGCCCAGGAGCATCTCTCCCAGAATGCAACCTATGCTCCACATGTCCACACCTTTCGTGTACCTGCAGGAAATATATGATTCATTATCATAATATATTATATATTATGATTACCACATTATAGCAGGGGCGATTCTAGGATTTCAATATTAGGAGGGCTCAGCCCCCAATGAGGGTATGATTTAAAATATATATATATATTTTGTATTAATTCATTGTTTGTATACTAGGGTAGGCATGAACAATACAGGTTCTACACTACCTATGAAGTCAATCCCTGAATATTTCATTATTTTCTAATTATTTTAAATAACCAGCTAATATTCATTCATATTGATTAAGAATATAGACAAAGGGGTGAGCGGTGGGCGATTGCAATTCACAACATCACCGCTAGATGCCGCTAAAATTCACACACTGCACCTTTAAAGAAGATCTACATTTATCATTTTCATTCATGGCGATAACATGGAAAATGTGCCATGCTTTAGTGGAGGATTTCTGTCACCTGGTGGAAAACAAACACACTTTCAACATGACGATGATATGAAATGACCACTATAACCAGTGGATGGCAGCAGAGGAGCACTCGTTAGCTCATTCGCCATTTCCACTCCCTTTTACAGTTCTTTTCATGCGTTTTGCTTTTGATTTATTATAAAATGAATATTATAACATATTTTAGCAGCAAAAGTAGAAAAAAGTCACAAAGCCATTTAGATGAAAGGAATTTCATTAAATAAATAAATAAAACAAGCCCAGATTTCCCTCACACTTTGTAACAAATCCTTCCCTCGCGGGTCAAAATGACCCGAAGACCTAAAATTATACTTTTTTTTTTTTGTCCAGAAAGCTTATTAACATTTCAATATTTTTTCTATTTTTTAATGACATTTTTTTTATTATTATTATTTACCTTGAAATTACTAGATTTTATCAATAAATAAATCATAAATAAATAGTCATTTAAGCACTTTCTTCACATTCTTTCAACTTAAATTAAAAATAATAAAATTTCATGCATAACCTTTTTTAATTCAGCTCAAAATATCTCACACTGGGTGTCTCTGCCGACCTCTTGTGGAAAACAAACAATATAACATGATATTTTATTTATAAATGAGCTGTTCTGCTGGGTCCTTGAGTCAGTTCTTGAGTTTATTTCGTCAGTATGCATTCAGATAAACATGTAGACATTATAAAATAATTATTTTGTAAAGTTTTAGCATTTTTTTGTTTGAATTTTGAGCATTTTAAGGTTTTTCTATGTGTACTGAAGCATTCCTCACATTCCATTCATTCCTAAAGGGGTCAAATTGACCCGTGAGGGAAGGATTTGTTACTTTTTTAAATTTCAACCACAAAAATGTTTTTTGTGTATTTGTGGTTCAAGTGCAAAAAAAAGTTCTAGGGTCTTGGACCACTCCAATGAACATTTTAAAAATGAGTTTCGGGTCAAAATGACCGGAGGGAAGGATGAGGGTTAAAGAGGCTATGTAAAGTCTAGATTTTGTTTTTGATGTTCATCATTTTCCCCATATTCTCCATTGTTGCGGCTCCTCTCTTCCCAGTCTGTCAGTAACGCTCTGTTTAGTTCCTGTCTCTATGAAGCCCCTCCTTCTGAATAGCACACTGTGCTCTGATTGGTCGGCTGGAGCGGTGTGTTGTGATTGGTCAAGCATTTCCAGCGTAACCATAACCGCCAGTTTTATCACACTATTAACTAACTCAACCAGGCCCTGCCCCTTTATTCTGCGTATAAATTATTTAAATGAGGAATATTGTGACGTGTTGGTTCCCGAGACTACAATGGAGGCGTTTCAGGGAGTTCAGGAACACTGACACTGATATAGAGAAGAACTCAATTCAAACAGCAACATTACACACTGAAGAAAGTTGGAAAATAGCATTATAGGAGCTCTTTTAAAGGCTACGCACCTAATGGACCCCAGGAGTATTTCGGGGGCTCTGTACCATCGCGTTGCCACATACTCTGTCAAGGCAGGATTCGCCGCATCCTCTTGGATCTGGTACAGGGATCTTGCCAAGCCAAAGTCGCACAGTTTCACAAAGCAATCTGAGTCTAGTAAGATGTTGGATGGCTTTAAAAGATAAAAATACAGAAATGACTTAAATCAGAACTGGTCTAAACACATTTTCTAAGCATAATATTGAGTTGTCAAATTATGAAGATGAAATACACCAAGGCATTCATGTGATGAAGTAAAAAGCCTTTAACTAACTGGGCTGAATCATTAAAAACAGTGTGCGCGTTTCGGCTACTCAGCCTTCTTCAGGACACATACCAATTGTTCAAACAAATCTTAGTAATTATTGGATCATCAGAGAGAGCTGGTTGATCTGTAGGAGTGGCTTAGTAATATTGAGGTGTATTTATAGTATTAATGTCAAGGGTAGCATGTACAGGATGAAAAGCAGTGGTCCCAGTACTGAGCCTTGTGGTACTCCATACTGAACTTGACTCCATAATAATGACAAACCTTTTGGTCCCTGTGAATGACGTTGCCTGAATGAAGATATTTTGTCGCTTTAAGAAGCTGGTACATTATATAACGCTTATGAATGTCTTTTAATAGACTTCCCTTCTTTATTACTGCATGTAGGTCTGTGTCTGAAAAGAAAAGAATAGTTGGTGTGATTGATTAAGTATACACAAAAATCACCTACTGCCACCATCAATTTAATAATTACTAAATATTAAGGCAAGAACATTATAATATACACCGCAGCAAAGATGCTCTCCTACCCATGAATTCAAACACGAGGTAAATGTCTTTGTCGTTTTGGGCTCTGATGACGTTTAGTAATTTAATTATGTTAGGATGATCCCCAAACTCCTGCAAAAGAGAAAAGAAGGAAATTTGATAACATACCTTAAAGGATTAGTTCACTTCAAAATGAACATTTCCTGATAATTTCCTCACCCCCATCTCATCCAAGATGTTCATGTCTTTCTTTCTTCAATCGAACAGAAATTACGTTTTTTGAGGAAAACATTCCAGGATTTTTCTCCACATAATGGACGTCAATGGGGACCAACGGTTGAAGGTCCAAATCAATGCAGTTTCAGAGGAAGGGCTTCAGAGGCTCTGATGATCCCAGAGGAGCAGGGTCTGATATAGACAAACCATCAGCCATTTTCTAAATAAGTAAACATTTATATACTTTTTAACCTCAAATGCACAATTCGGGGTTGTTCTTCTTCCTGGTGTATGACGTCATCACGTCGGAAAGGTCACGTGTGATGTAGGTGGAAGTGCCGACCCAGTGCCGAAAAACTCATGTTCTTCTCCAACTTTAAAATTGTCCGACATTGTTGTTTTACCTTTATTTTTGTAAAGGGCGTTTGATTTAGTCTTTGCACGTTCGTTTTAACACTGGGTCGGTACTTCCACCTACGTCATGTGACCTTTCCGACGTGATGACGTCATACGTCATGCAAAAGCAGAACACCGAAGTCGCGCATTTGAGGTTAAAAAGTACATAAATGTTTACTTATTTAGAAAATGGCTGATGGTTTGTCTATATCAGACCCTGTTCCTCTGGGATGGTGCAGAGCCTCTGAAGCCCTTCCTCTGAAACTGCATTGATTTGGACCTTCAACCGTTGGTCACCATTGACGTCCATTATGTGGAGAAAAATCCTGGAATGTTTTCCTCAAAAAACGTAATTTCTTTTCAACTGAAAAAAGAAAGACATGAACATCTTGGATGAGATGGGGGTGAGGAAAATATCAGGAAATTTTCATTTTGAAGTGAACTAATACACAGAATTTACTTTTTTATGTACACTACTGTTCAGCCAGGACAAATTAAATTGATCAAAAGTGACAGTAAACACATGTATAATGTTACAAAAGATTCTATTTCAAATAAATGCTGTTCTTCATCAAAGAATAAAATGTATCACAGTTTCAACAAAAAAAAAACTTCAACACTGATAATCATCATAAATGTTTTTTGATCATCAAATCCTCATATAAGAATGATTTCTGAAGGATCATGTGACACTGAAGACTGGAGTAATGATGCTGAAAATCCAGGAATAATTTACACTTGACTATATATTCACATAGAGAACAGCTGTTTTACACTGGGATAATATTTCACTGTTTTTACAGTATTTTTGATCAAATAAACACAGTCTTGGTGAGCAGAAGAGACTTCTTTCTAGAAAAACAAAACAGACACAAACCTTTGAACAGTAGTGTAAATGTATGGATTAAAACGAATTTGGATTTCAAGGTTTGAAAATATTCCTACCTGGAGGAGCATAATTTCTCTGAATGTTCTCTATGGGAAAATTGCAGAAGAAATGTGAAATTATTATTTTTTAACAATTAATAACTCACCTTACTGTACCTTCACCTGTTCACACATAGAACAGCACTATAGTATAATACAGTAAATGTTTTACTGGTCTCTAACCTGAGCATCGGTTCGATTCCTAAAGGCATCAAAGATTTTCTTCACAGCGACAATCTCTCCTGTTTTTCTGTCCACCGCCTTCCAAACAATTCCATATGCCTGCGACAAACGGATTTGAGCGCACACTGTAATAAAACAGCTGATTGAAGGAAAACAGACCGTGTAGGGCCAGTTGTCTTGCTATGAAACCCTTATTTCAGTCATTTGTGCAAACTGCAGGTTCATTTTATTCACTGGATTGATCATCCTCGTGTGAGGGACCCCCATCCTAAGATTTATGTATATTGTCATGAAAAAAAAAGCTGATTAATACTGTGCAAAATATTTCCTTTCTATTATATTAAATCATTGCTCTTTTTCTACTCACTGCAGTACTGTACTGTTAGATGTATTTTACCCATTTATTTATTTTAATCAAATTATTGTAATAATGTGTATTAATTAATTAATTAATTTTAATATTACTTAGTTTAAATAGTTATATTTTAATAGTTTAAATAATATTTTATTTAATGTTTTTATTTATGTGGCTGTTTATTTTTTATTTGAATCAAATATTATTTATTTGATTAATTTATCTGAATCAGATGTATTCATTTTTATTTTAAATCAAATGTGATGAATTTTTTATTTATTTATATATTTATTTGATTTACTTATATTATTTATAAATGTATTTTAGTCTATTGTATTAATTTATTATTTATTAAAATACAATTTTAATTATTTAATTAGTTAGTTAAATCTTATTTTTTATTTTTATTTCTGTTTTTATTTAGTTTTATCATATGCATTTATTTTATTTATTCACGTCAATTTTTTTTTTTTATTTCTGATGTTTTTATTTATGTGGTTATTTATTTTAATCAAATTTGATGCATGTATTTTAATCAATTTATTTTAGTCTGTAGTATTAATTTGTTTATTTAAATACAATTTTAAACATTTTTTTCAGATTTTCTCTAGACTTTTCCATGGACCCCTGTCACTCCCTTGCGGACCCCTGGAGGCCCTCAGACCCCAGAAAACCCCTGTTTTAAGGCACCTATGATGTTTACTAACTGCCATTATTATTAATCCTAAGGGTGCACATATTTCCTATTTTGGAGATTGCATTTTTACTAAAAACCTCACTTTTTGTTCCATTTACTTTTTAAGTCAAGTAAAGTCCAAGTATAAACACATGTTACATAGCCTATGTAACCCTAGCTGGCTGTTTTTATCCTTTTAAAAACACAGGATAAGCACCTTACCCCTTTCCCAAGTCTTCTCTTGATGTCATACTTCAGGGTGATGTGTTCTTCCAGCTCTGTGATGTTCATCCTATCTTTTTCCTGTTTTCCCACTTATGTTTTGATCATGGCAGGAATAAAATCCTGGTTGAATGCAGGATTGACCCGATATATATTTAACAAATGAAAACTTTTGACATTTGAGTTAACTTTTCCTAAGTGATATGCCGAATACAACACATCTAAACACGATCCTAATCGCTATTGACAATACAAACATATATAAGGAGTTGCATAAAGTCTAAACCCGACCCGCTGAAAATAACAGCAAGTGTTTATGTCGTTTGTACTTCACCAGTCGCTGAAAAAGATAAGCATCACTTGGGTTTGTAATTGTTTGTCACCGTGGAGACGCAAGGACGCAATCTCTTAAAGGAGCCGCGCATGTTTTCTGAAGGTGGGTCACGTGATTAGCGAAACATCGGCGAAAAGCAGCGCTGCTTCCGGAAGTGATTTTAAAATAGTCTTAGTTAAAGAGTTATAATCCATTAACCAAACCAACCAGCCATGCGGTGAATCACAACACTAGCAAACTTTGCTTTGAAGCAAAAAAGCTTTTGAAAATCGGTCAAAAATACAAAAGGTTTTGTAGTTAGGGAAAGAACTACAATCCCATGAAGCATTGCAAACAGCATAATCAAATTTAAAATGGAGAAATATAAAACTACTTTAAAAATGTTGATTATACATATGAAAACAATATATTTTTAAGTCTAAATATGCATACACAAACATTTCAGTATTTTAAGAGCGTAGGGAGTCATTTGCTTGTAGCTAAAAAGCTATTTTGGAACGCGTTGCTTTTTTCGACTTTCTGATTGGTGGAATTTTCTGTAAAGCATCATGGGTAATGTAGTTTTTCAGCAGGAATTCCACTTAAACATGATTATATAAAAAACTAATCTGAAATAATGCGGGTTGAAGGCTTCAATAGAAGCAAATACCATCAGTTAACACCCTCGTAGCTCACAGTAGGGCTGTGTTTAAACGTTTATAAGTTATTGTTCAAAATCTATTTCCTTATGGAGAAAATGAGTGGAGTTTTTCCTTCTGGAACCCAACTTTTGTACTCTATAGCGATGTATAGAAGTCAGTTTCAAACCAAACAGCTTTGTTGGTCAAGAAGGCGAATCCGCTTGACCAAATTAAACCTGCTGCGAAATCTTCGCGTGGAAATCTTTCAACCTCACGCAAAATTCCCATTTGGGCTCCGAATTAAGTAATCGGCAACAGCCGTTTATGGAATATTTTGGCTTCATTTTTCTACAGTGGAAGAAAGTGGATCCATCTTATTTACACTCCATGGTAGATATTATTTAGAGATCGTCCAACCAAAGGAAAGGGTTCAATATGATTATTTGTACACATAAATCACACATACAATTGGCAAACTGTTTTTGAAAGTTATGTGGTTTATTTCAAAACTATTTTATTTACAACGGTCATTTAATAAATATGACTTATTACATAAATCAAGTGAACTAGACCAACACCATGCCAAGGAAAGAGAACACCAAGTTCTTAATCAAGCTCTGTTATAAAAGTCAAGATAACCAACAAATGCTAGAGTACTCTAAATGAATGAGCGCAATTAAAATAGTCTAATATAAATACTGGAAAAATCTATTTTAACAAAGAAAGTAAATGTGAAACTGGGCAAAATGACTATACATTTAAAAAAAAAAATGCAGTACTGAGAATTCAGGATCAAACCTTGCTCTATAATATATTATGAGATCCATAAACGATCAATTCATATGTCATATTACACATGTATTAATGGAGGCCAGCATATTTTCCCTATATACTCATCACTATATTGCATCTCAGATGGCTATGTGATAGAAAACAAACTCTATGTTACTACTACTACTTTGAAAGAACAAATCTGTGAACAATATAATCCTAATTGTGTTAGTAAACAATGTAACCCTTATGAGGTTCCTACATTTAAATCTAAAGAACCCAACATTTAAGAGACATGGGCAAAATAGGGAAAATGAAACTGAAAAAGAAGGTTTGATAAAAAGCTGGTGAAGAGGTGATGAGAGAGGGGAAGGAGCGTTTAAGACGAGTGCAAGAAGCGATTAAAGGCGTTGTAGGCGGACTCCAGGTCAAACAGCATCTGGCGAACCTGGGAGTCGTCCAGCTCATCGGATGCAGACATGCTGCTTAGTGTGGTTAACCTGTGAGGGAGAACAACAAGACCGTGAGCACGTTTACATGCACACCAGTACTCTGTAAACCAATAACCCGACAATGCAGGTAAACCGTGTTTACAAGACTTGGAGTGCGTTTACATGCACGTTCTTAACCTGATTATGCTTAAAGGGTTCCTATAATGCCCCTTTTTAAGATGTAAAATAAGTATCTGATGTCTCAGTGTGTATGTGAAGTTTTAGCTCAAAATACCCCACAGATCATTTTTTATAGCATGTTAAAATTGTCACTTTTTGTGGGCAAGCAAAAACACGCCGTTTTTGTGTGTCCTTTTAAATGCAAATGAGCTGCTGTTCCCTGCCCCCTTTCAAATGTGCTCGACTACAACAACTCTTCCTCTTCTCAACATGGCGTTTGTTGTGTGTTCCAGGGGGCGGGTTTATGTACATTTTAGGGACTCGTGAAGAAGCTCGTTGTAGTCCCTACCAGCCGTTTGTTGTAGTCCTTAAAAAGCGATTTCTGTAAAAGAAAATATCTCCCTTTGCTTTGAACTTGAGCGTCGTAACTTTGCAGATGTTGTTTATGCTCAAACTTATAAGAGAGCACTTTTATAATTTTTAGGGTCAAGAAAGAGTCTGAGTTTGTGATATATTTCCTCCTCCCTTACTGCAAAACGCTCGCTCTGACTGGATGCACTTAAATCCACAGTAAGGACGTGTTCCTGTCCCATAGTATGAATTCAGGTTGATTGAGACTTTTTGCTATTGAGATGACTGGAAAAAAGTGTCAACCTGAATCACATTATCACAAATGTGCACTTCATTAAGCCGACAGAAAGCAGGCTAATGCATTTACATGCTGGGCCAAAATCAGTGTAAGAGGCAAAAATCTAGTTGTGACGATAGGTTTATGCTTAAAGGGGTACTTCACCGCTGGAAAGATGAATGTGTATTTAAACTGGGTCATTTATGTAGTAATGTGAAATTATTTTAGAAGTTGGTGCCTTCTAGACTGAGAAACGACAGAAAATGTATTTCAATGAAAGACAACAACTCCCAGAATGCACTTGCTTCGCTGCCCTACGAGGCCACTCCCACCGGTTACATTACTTGCCCGCCGCGGCACCACCCCACCGTCGTTTTGATTTTTATAGTAATAAAATCATTTAGTTCGGTTAGAGAACAGACACTATAATTAAAAACTGAACATGTCTGTTCAATAAAGTGTGAGTGAGCCAGCAGGAGTCAGATCTCATTCATCACGAGAGCGAAGAGCTGACAGACAAGATGATCGCAGAAGATTTGGTTTCAAAGCGAAATGTAAAAGTGCCTATTTAAGTGAGTTTGTCATTGTACCGTTTTGTTTTTGTGTTTCTCATTAAGAATAATAGGCTAATGAACCCATCGTTCAAGCAACCCGCCCCCGAATTGGCGCTAATTCTAAACCGAAACTAAAATAAGCACGGCCGCACAGTCATTCATTCACGGCCGCACAGTCATTCACAGTGTGTGTGCACTGGCGCATTTTCAGTTCATGCCTATGAAAGTTAAGCTCCGTTATGAATGCCCGGCGGTCGTGCACGGTCTGTGAGTGAGATCCCAGCCTTATGGGCGGGTTGAAAACGTGTAGAACTAGCTCCTACAATCATTCGAATATACTACCGGGTTTCTACTGGTACAAAGCTTAATGCTAATCGCTGAAGTAACCCTTAAGCTGTTTATGACCTTACTCCAATAAAGGAAAACAGGTTAACACGTTTACACAATTAAGCACAATCAGGTTAAGAACGTGCATGTGCGTTATGATTGGTTTATGATCATGATTGGTTTCAGGCAGTTTTGATCTAGTTGATTGATCACGTACAGCTGAAGTATACATTCTTAAGGACTAAATGAACTATTTTAAAGGCAAAAACTGGATTTTGAATCATTGAAAAGTGTCTCTTATTGCTCACAGAATCAGTAAGTACAGTTTATTACAATTGAAAATATCTGTTTTCTATGTGAATATATAGTAAAGTGTAATTTATTCCTGTGATCAAAGCTGAATTTATCATCATTACTCCAGTCTTCAGTGTCACATGATCCTTCAGAAATCATTCTGATATGATGATCTGATGCTCAAGAAACATTTATGATTATTATCAGTGTTGAAAACTGTAATATTTTGTGGAAACCGTGACATCTATTTTTTTCAGCATTCTTTGATGAATAGAAAGGTCAAAAGAGCAGCATTTGTTTGAAATAGAAGTCCTTTGTAACATTATAAATGCCTTTAATGTTGCTTTTGATTAATTTTATGCATCCTTGCTGAATAAAGACATATTAATGTCTTTCCCTAAAATGAATCTAGGCTCACCAGAGGTTGACTTTGTCTTTGGCCTCTGAATCTGGAGGCATGTTGCTCATCCTGTTCATGGTCTCCATGAGCTCCCTCAGGTCAGGCTGGATCTATAAAACAAAATTAAGCTTTAAATCAGGGAAACTTAATAACATGGTTTTAATCTAACTAAGCTGATGTGAAATGACTACCTCATCCATGGCACGAATCTCAAGTCGGAGTTTGTCCATCACTGTGATGAAGAGCTGCATGGGAGAAAACACAAAGGTTAAAGTGGTATACGAGCAGATCTTGCATTTGCACTATTTATTTTAGCAGGAACTCAATGCACCTGCTACTGTGACAAATTACATTTGGCATTATTTCTTAAAAGTCTGAGCAAATAAATCTACTTAATGCAGCTGCTGGAACAAGAAGGAAACCTCTGTGCTCAATCGATAAACACTGGCATGAACTCAAGAAAAGCTATTAATTCTAGGCTGCATTAAGAGTTTATGATACATACAGAAACAATGTCTGCAATGCAGCGGTTCAGGTTGCCCTTGTCATCCTTAATGGTGATTGGTCGATCCTCTTTGATCCTCTCCATAGCCAGTGGACAGTCCAGCTGCCAGAGACAAACAAGGGAGAAAATTAAAAAGCAAATTCTTGATATATAGTGCACTGGACCAAAGCATTTAGAGTTACTTATCAGTAATATAAACTATACCCTGTATTTTCGACAAAAGTCATCGATGGAGCCCACATCTGATCCCTGGACTTGTTTGAAAGCAGCCTTGTATTGGACAAGCAATCTTGAGCAAGCTCCTGTGTATCTGCAAAAACAAAGAAAATGTTTATAATATATGAACAGATACTGCATCAATAAAGGTGGGGTCACATTAGCGAAATTTCACAGGCAAAAAAAGGACGATTGTCTCGTCAATAGTGTGGCGATGTGTAAAGCCTAGCTCACACAAGTCACTTTCAACCAATCAGTTTTCTATTGAATCTGTGCAGAAATATTTTGCCCTCGCACGGAATTCCTGATCACGTGGATTCCTATTGAAATGACTGGGCTTTGCCTGAGAAAATTCGCTGATGCACAGTAAACAGGGTTCCTACACATTTTCCAAAATTCCATACTTTTTCACACCCAAATTTCCAAACCATATTTAACATAACTGCTTCATACAGCATTATTTTCAGATTTATATTTGGCATATAATACAGTTATCTGTAAATATTTCTATTTTCTTAGGGGTTTTTTTTCATAGATTTTCTCAGTGACAACATACAGAGCCCCTAAAATAAAAATATACAGACTTTTGCATGCACTCAAGAAACTTTTTTGTGCCCTAAAGAAACTATTCACATGTGCACAGGATTTTTTAGTGCATTACAATTTCTAGTTTTATTTGTACTGTCTATAACCTATTTATTTTGTGCATCACTGCCATCGTTCTATGAAGAAAAAGAGAGCATGGATGCACATAAATTAATGGAGATCTAGTTGCTCAAAATTTGGCTTTTGTTAGGGTAGTATCTCTAATATCAAGGCCTAATGTCCACTTTAACACATCCTCTGTGGCGGCGGAGAAACCATGACACGAAACGGGCTGATGACACAATACGGCTTTGTGCATTGTCCTATGTGCCAAGTTCAAGGGTCTATAAAAAAAAAAAAGACTGGTACTGTCAAAAAGTGTTCAAATTTTGGTTTTTGTTAGGGTAGTACCTCTAATATCAAGGCCTAATGTCCAATTTTGTGGCGGCGGAGAAACCATGACACGAAATGGGCTGATGGTGCAATAGTTTACGGTTTCTCATGCGCACATGAAAATCTGTATATTTTTTTATTTTTGCAAATGTAATTTTAGAGGCTCAGTAATATGGTGCTAAGAATATCTTGAGAAGAAACCCAACACTTATAACTTGCATTTTTGCGTAATGAAAAAGTGCATCTTGAGTTCATTCAGTCGTGTTTGACAAATCACTAAACAGCTGCCATGAAAACACACTTTTTGTATGGTAAATTCATTTTCAATATATTCTTAATCTTCTATTATAGAAAACTAAATAGGGGCAATAGTCTGATAATGCAAATATTTTTCCATACTCTGCTTTTTGTTCCATACTTTTTCAGACCTGGAAATTACTCAAATTACATACTTTTCCAAACTGCGTAGGAACCCTGGGTAAATGTGACCATAGCTTAAATCATGACATGTTGCACAAACAAAACAAACTCACTCGTTCGGAGTCACGCAGTCCTTAATGTAGGCTTTTTCCAGGGCCTGGAGGGTTTTGACCACAGCAAACAACTCGGCCATGTTGTCATACCTTTCAAAGTGAGAAAAAAAAAAAAAAAAAAGACATAAAAGGGATTGTTCACCCAAAAATGTAATTTCAAACAACGATATTTTTTGTGTTCAGCAGAACAAAAAAAATGTATACAGGTTTGGAACAACTTGAGGGTGAGTAAATGACAGAATGTTTATTTTTTGGGTGAACTATCCCTTAAAATGCAACCCAATCACATAATCAGCATTCTAAATGATCTCTACTGTGACATCAATTAATAAGACAAACAGGGGAGGTTTCTTCATTAGGGCAATGCACCACCAAAGTGCGAAAGGGACGGAATCTAGAGTTACACTAGCTGTCACTGTTCTGCCTCTGGATATATAGTCCAATCAGCGGCAAGTCACGTTCTGTGGAGTACCGCCCCTTTTTGGCCGATTTCACTCTGGCCGAGAATCGCCCAGACTGTTCTCATAGACCGCTTTACAAATATTTTTTTTTCCGAACTGCAGGCACTGCAATGGATTCTCTATGGGTTCCAGAAGGGCTAGCACTAACGTGCTTTCGTCATCATGCGCAACCGTAACTTGTGCAGCGATTGGTGGGAACAAACACAACTCCATTAATAATCTTTAAGCTGAAGTGACAATTTCCTCAGTGCATAATTTACATTTCACAGACATATTCTCCATCTGTAAATGTTAGAAAGCCAAGCAAATATTTCTATTTTGCTGTCAGGAGTGGACGAGCGCAGCCGCGAGCCAAACAGATGCAGCGCAATAGAATAGGAGCGCAATAATTCTGACTAAAATACACATTTTGCAAAAATATTTGTTGTTGATGTTGGTGAACATAAATGATGTGCCATATGTAGAATTTTAAACCTACAAGTAGGCCTAAGTGTATTTTTTTTTTATAGCAGTAACTGTAAAGTGACTACTGTAGGGTAATCAAAATAGCATAATAATTAGTTTGTGCTTTTGTTTTTTCATTTTTAGCTTAGCGAATTTAACTTCTGCTTTAAAAAGCATTATTTTGTTTTTAGATTGTAATGTTACAATGTTAGAATGTAACGTGATTTTACCCCTTTTTGCACATAATATTAGCACAGACTGCACAGTTTGTTTTCATAGCCTTCAATATGAACATTGTTTGTAGGACAACATTGGTCAGGATGTGAAATAACATTTTTTAAATTAAAGGTGAAGTGTGTAATATTTATGAGGATCTATTGACAGAAATGCAATATAATATGCATAACTATGTTTTCAGTGGTGTATAAAGACCTTACATAATGAACCGTTATGTTTTTATTACCTTAGAATGATCCATTTCTATCTACACACACCACGGGTCCCTTACAGTGAAATCGCCATTTTGCTACAGTAGCCCTAAACGGACAAACTTCTCTACAGAGCGCTAGTCACTCTCTGCTCTCTCCGACAACAACATTTTTGTCCTGTGTTGGCCACCGTAGCTTCTCTATTTGCTCCGAAAGGGAGGGGGGATGCAACTAGATCACCTCACCACTAGATGCCGCTAAAAATCACACACGGCACCTTTAAAAATACAGTTTTTTTTATTCAAAGCGGATTTCTTTTTTTTGAAAATACTGAGATTATATCGTACATTGCCATTCAGTCCAAAAATGGGGCCTAAAGATATATGCTTTTTTTGGGCATATCACCCAGCCTACTCATGGCATGCTTTAAATGCTGAATCCATGTTTTAGCTAAGCAGTAATGATACATTATTATATCACTCTTCAATGGTTTTTACAATTTAACAAATAGCCTACATTCAGTTCTGCATTAGGTTTGTTTGCTCCCCCCAAAAAATGTTTAGCACCAGTCACGACTGAAGACAAATAAATACATTTGTAGCCCCAATGAACAATATGATGTCAGTTAACTTACTTTTCCCTTTCTCTGGCATTTTTGTACAATTTCACTTCCTGTAACAGACAAAGACGGTCATTTAAAGATGAATAATGACAGCGAGTGCATTATTACAAATAGTACACAATGTAATATTTCTTACCTCATACAGTTCTGGCTTGTTGGCAGGCGCTAGTTAAGTTAAAGCAGAAAGGGAAAACGAGATATAAAATATGACCCTGGACCACAAATCCAGTCATAAGTCGCACGGGTATATTTGTGGCAATAGATTCATTGTACGGGTCAAAATTATCGATTTTTCTTTTATGCCAAAATTCATTAGGATATTAAGTAAAGATCATGTTCCATGAAGATATTTACTACAGTAAATATATCAAAACTGTATTATTAGGATTTCATTTGGACAACTTCATTTGGCGATTTTCTCATTATTTAGATATTTTTGCACCCTCAGATTCCAGATTTTCCAAATAGTTGCATCTCGGCCAAATGTTGTCCCATCCTAACAAACCATACATCAATGGAAAGCTTATATATTCAGCTTTCATATGATGTATAAATCTCAATTTCCCAAAATTGACCCTTATGACTGGTTTTGTGGTCCAGGGTCACAAATATGAAAAAAATATATATGAATATGATTGATTTAGAGACTAATTTCCTCTCACTCACCTCCTCCCATCACTCCAGAAGCAGGTATTCCATGAAACATGATGAACTACAAAACAATTAAACAGACAATCAGACTGGAAATACAAATTATAGACAAACATATGTGACTCCGTAGATTTTAGACATATAACGAGCTGTTTGACTCAAGAAAATCAGACTGGAGAACATAATAAAACAGCTGATGTTGTTTTGTTTATTTCCTGAGCGATGCTAGCTCACACAGCTAGCTACGATTTAGCTTTCATTCCGCTGAAAGTATAAACGACACGTTGATGCCTCTCACTACTTCGCATATTATATAAGCATATAACGTTAATGTGATTATGAAATAACATATTATCATAATATCAACGGGTTTTTTTAAACAAAAAACCGCACCAGGAAAAAAAAAGCATTCACTCACCCTTTTATTGACGTCACCACTGTTGCAAACGGACGTGTCACGTGACGTCGCCGAATGATTTCGTAACATCCTGTATTATTTATTTTTCTTCACTGCAAAAATATGCTTATGCAAACAATATACAGCCTCTTTAATCTCAACTCTAAAGTGATAGGAATAATTATTTATTTAATTTTACACTCGAAGAAAACGGTAACATTTATGCGCACGTTTCTTCACAGTGAGGGTTGCCAAGTCCGTTTAATATTTCCACTCTAGTAAATAAACCGCGCTTAGTTATGAAATATAACAACGTTATAATAAAATAACAGTTTTATATATTATATTATACATCTGCGGAAGACAATCTCCTTCATTATTATGACTATTTATATTAATAAAAAACGTAAATGTCAGTGTTTCGCGAGAATACCTGGCAACCCGCGAGTCCCTTTGAATGCGCGCGCGGGAATGACTAGTTGTAAACAGAGAATCCCGAGGAGCTTTATCTAAAATAACTTAAAATATGACGTTCTAAACATTACTGTAGTTTATTAAGAGATTGTTAGCGAGTTATTAGTTTCTCCTATAACCGCGTCTGAATTGTAAACACAATGAAATCCAGCAAGAGCACTGCTAAAGAAGAGGAGTGCGGGATATGGCTCGACACAAAAGAGTTAAAAGAGAAGAAACAACAGGTGAAATAATTAAATATATTCTATTATACCACATCTAGCTTATTGCAATTGGATGTAACGTATATTTCCTTTGTCTTAGTAAGAAAAAAATATTTCAGAACATGTTAAGAAGTGTTTTGATGTTTTCAGAAACAGACCCGATACAGTGTGTCGGTGGCGCTCAGCTTCACTCAGCCCAAACTCAGCAGGCCTGTCACGAGGCAGAGCTCAATAACATCCTTCCTCACTCCCAGATCCACAGGTGAGACACTCCAGAGCTGTTCCTGTATACATGTGTACACATTGGAATAAAGTGTAACCATTTTAGTAAATCAACTTAAACTAAATACAAATGAGAAATTATTTCTTGGTATTTTGATATAGCAAAAATGTTTTTTTTTATGGTATAGTTAACTATAATAATAGTTCAGTGTCTAGTGTATGAGTGTGTATTCAGTTTGTGTGTATGTGTTCATTGTGAGTGTGTTCAGTGTGTGTGTTCAGTTTTGTGTGTGTGTACAGTGTGTGTGTGTTCAGTTATAATAATAATAATAATAATAATAACCAGTTTGTGTGTGTGTTCAGTGTATATGTGTGTATGAGTGTTCAGTGTGTGTTTGTGTGTGCACAAGTGTGTGTGTTCAGTTTGTGTGCATGAGTGTGTTCATTGTGTGTTTGTGTTCATGAGTGTCTGTGTGTTCAATGTGTGTGTTCAGTGTATATGTGTGTATGAGTTTGTGTGTCTGTGTGTTCAGTTTGTGTGTGCATGAGTGTGTTCAGTGTGTGTGTGTGTGTGTGTGTGTTCAGTGTGTATGTTCAGTGTATATGTGTGTATGAGTGTTCAGTGTGTTCAGTGTGTGTTTGTGTGTGCACGAGTGTGTGTTCAGTTTGTGTGCATGAGTGTGTTCATTGTGTGTTTGTGTTCATGAGTGTCTGTGTGTTCAGTGTGTGTGTTCAGTGTATATGTGTGTATGAGTGTTTTCAGTGTGTTCAGTTTGTGTGTTCAGTTTGTGTGTGCATGTGTGTGTTCAGTGTGTATGTTCAGTGTATATGTGTGTATGAGTGTTCAGTGTGTGTTTGTGTGTGTTCAGTTTGTGTGTGCACGAGTGTGTGTGTTCAGTTTGTGTGCATGAGTGTGTTCCTTGTGTGTTTGTGTTCATGAGTGTCTGTGTGTTCAGTGTGTGTGTTCAGTGTATATGTGTGTATGAGTGTTTTCAGTGTGTTCAGTTTGTGTGTCTGTGTGTGCATGAGTGTGTTCAGTGTGTGTGTGTGTGTGTGTGTTCAGTGTGTATGTTCAGTGTATATGTGTATGAGTGTTCAGTGTGTTCAGTGTGTGTTTGTGTGTTCAGTTTGTGTGTGCACGAGTGTGTTCAGTGTGTGTGTGTGTGTGTGTTCAGTGTGTATGTTCAGTGTATATGTGTATGAGTGTTCAGTGTGTTCAGTGTGTGTTTGTGTGTTCAGTTTGTGTGTGCACGAGTGTGTGTGTTCAGTTTGTGTGCATGAGTGTGTTCATTGTGTGTTTGTGTTCATGAGTGTCTGTGTGTTCAGTGTGTGTGTTCAGTGTATATGTGTGTATGAGTGTTTTCAGTGTGTTCAGTTTGTGTGTGCATGAGTGTGTTCAGTGTGTTTGTGCGTGTGTATTTGTGTGTGTTCAGTGTATATGTGTGTATGAGTGTTTTCAGTGTGTTCAGTTTATGTGTGTCTGTGTGTTCAGTTTGTGTGTGTATGAGTGTGTGTTTGTGTGTGCATGAGTGTTCAGTGTGTGTTCAGTTTAAGTGCATGATTGTGTGTTCAGTTTGTGTGTATGTGTTTGTGTGTTCAGTTTGTGTGTGTGTATGAGTGTGTATTCAGTGTATGTGTGTCCAGTTTGTGTGTGTATGAGTGTGTTCAGTGTATGTGTGTCTGTGTGTTCAGTTTGTGTGTGTATGAGTGTGTTCAGTGTATGTGTGTCCAGTTTGTGTGTGTATGAGTGTGTTCAGTGTATGTGTGTCTGTGTGTTCAGTTTGTGTGTGTATGAGTGTGTTCAGTGTATGTGTGTTTATGTGTGTTCAGTTTGTGTGTGAGTGTGTGCTGTTTGTGTGTTCAGTTTGTGTGTGAGTGTGTGCTGTTTGTGTGTTCAGTGTGTGTGTTCAGTGTATATGTGTGTATGAGTGTTTTCAGTGTTTAGTTTGTGTGCATGAGTGTGTTTGTGTGTTCAGTTTGTGTGTGCATGAGTGTGTTCAGTGTGTGTTCAGTTTGAGTGCATGAGTGTGTTCAGTTTGTGTGTGTATGAGTGTGTGTTCAGTGTATGTGTGTGTTCTGTGTATGAGTGTGTGTTAAGTATGTGTTCAGTTTGTGTGTGTATGAGTGTGTCTGAGTGTTCAGTTTGTGTGTGTTCAGTGTGTGTGTGTGTACACCAGGTTTATTATAGTTAACTAAATACTAAATACTTAGACTAAACCATAATTAAAAAATATTTCTGCTGCCTGAACCAAGTTAAACTTAAACTGAAAACACACAGTTGCTGAAGTAAACATTTCTCATTTTTATTTAGTTGTACTAAAATAACAGTGAAATAAAAATGATATAGACATATTTATAAAAAAGACAAACACACAACAAAATCACAAAAACATGAACTAAAATTAAAATGTAAAATACAAAAATAAAAACTGTAATAGTATCTCAGTGATACTAAAATCACACACACACACACACACACACATCTTTATTGTGATGATAAACAGTTTAAGCTAAATCCCCATGATCTTCTGACTGGTATTCCTGTGCTCAGACCCAACCCGAAGCGCAACACACACCGGCACCAAACGGAAACATCACATGACTATAGAGTCAAGCAGTCAAACACCTGAGGTGCACCTGCAGAGCTGGGACGGGGATTGGGAAGGATCGTCAGACAAGGACGAAAAAGAGCAGCGCTTCTTCCATTTAATATGCGGAGAGGAAGACAAACCACCTGAAAAGAGGAGACATGTCGCCCATCACACAGACCAAAATGTGTTAGAGACTCAAAAATGCTGGAATAAAGAAGAGTATCCGAATCTAACGGTTCAGACTTTCCTTCACGGGGCGTCCCAGGAAGCGTCCCCAGGTCCTAAATACGAGGACAAACATGTTCAAAGAGATCTCACTGTCTTAACCTCTCGGCCTGTCAATGAACACCACAGAAGATCGAGTGCCATCGCTTGGCGCAAAACTAAGACGTCACCCATGAAACGGATGGGAAAAGAGAATAGCTGTCCCGCATCCCCAATTCAAAATACTCCTTCGTCCCCTTTTAAACGCCGACTCGTGTCCAGTCCTGCCAAGTGCAGGCTGAAGGAGAGACGCACACTTTCCCCCATAAAGCATGCGAGCGCAGAGGCAGCTGGAGAAACTCTGGTGTCCTTGTTCACTCAGGACTCGGAGGGTTTGTGTGTGATCGCCCATCGGGACCGGCACCCTTCACCTGAGGGCAAGAGCCCGTCTGACGCTGCTTCAGTGACAGAGGAGGAGGAGGAGGAGGAGGAGATGCTCTTCACTCAGGACTCGGAGGGAAACATGGTCATCAAGCATTAAACACATGAGATTTACCACCAAAACACAAGCTTTAAATGTTTGACTTTTATGTGATACAGTGTAAAAAAAAATTTTTTAAGCTGTAATAAGTGAAATTACATGCAAATAAAGGCAAAAGTAATGAAATGTGTTGTAATGACTCCTGTTTGCCAGCAGAGGGCAGAATATATTTTGTATATTCTATATACGTCTATATTTTGAATAGTGCCTGTCACATACGTTTGTGTGTGTGTGTTCAATGTGTGTGTGAGTATGAGTGTGTGTTCAGTTTGTGTGTGTGTGTTCAATGTGTATGGGTGTATGAGTGTGTGTTCAGTTTGTGTGTGTGTGTTCAATGTGTATGGGTGTATGAGTGTGTGTTCAGTTTGTGTGTGTGTGTTCAATGTGTATGGGTGTATGAGTGTGTGTTCAGTTTGTTTGTGTGTGTGAGTGAGTGTTCAATGTGTATGAGTGTGTATTCAGTTTGTGTGTGTGTGTGTTCTGTGTGTTCAATGTGTGTATGAGTGTGTCTTCAGTGTGTGTTCAGTTTGTGTGTGTGTGTTCGGTGTGTCTGTGTTCAATGTGTATATGAGTGTGTGTTCAATGTGTATGAGTGTGTGTTCAGTGTGTGTGTGTGTGTGTTCAATGTGTATATGAGTGTGTGTGTGTGTGAGTTCAGTTTGTTTGTGTGTGTGTGAGTGTGTGTTCAGTTTGTGTGTGTGTGTTCAGTGTGTGTTCAATGTGTATGAGTGTGTGTTCAGTATGTGTGTGTGTTCAATGTGTATATGAGTGTGTGTGTGTGTGTGTGTGTGTGTGAGTTCAGTTTGTGTGTGAGTGTGTTCAGTTTGTGTGTGTGTTCAATGTGTATATGAGTGTGTGTGTGTGTGTGAGTTCAGTTTGTTTGTGTGTGAGTGTGTGTTCAGTTTGTGTGTTCAATGTGTATGAGTGTGTGTTCAGTGTGTGTGTGTGTGTTCAATGTGTATATGAGTGTGTGTGTGTGTAATGTGTATGAGTGTGTTCAGTTTGTGTGTGTGTGTTCAGTGTGTGTTCAATGTGTATATGAGTGTGTATGTGTAATGTGTATGAGTGTGTGTTCAGTGTGTGTGTGTGTTCAATGTGTATATGAGTGTGTGTGTGTGAGAGTTCAGTTTGTGTGTGTGTTCAGTGTGTGTTCAATGTGTATGAGTGTGTGTTCAATGTGTATATGAGTGTGTGTGTGTTCAGTGTGTGTGTGTGTGTGTGTGTGTGTGTTCAATGTGTATATGAGTGTGTGTGTGTGAGTTCAGTTTGTGTGTGTGTGTGAGTGTGTGTTCAGTTTGTGTGTGTGTGTTCAGTGTGTGTTCAATGTGTATGAGTGTGTGTTCAGTGTGTGTGTGTGTTCAATGTGTATATGAGTGTGTGTGTGTGTGTGAGTTCAGTTTGTGTGTGAGTGTGTTCAGTTTGTGTGTGTTCAATGTGTATATGAGTGTGTGTGTGTGTGAGTTCAGTTTGTTTGTGTGTGTGTGTGAGTGTGTGTTCAGTTTGTGTGTGTGTGTTCAGTGTGTGTTCAATGTGTATGAGTGTGTGTTCAGTGTGTGTGTGTGTTCAATGTGTATATGAGTGTGTGTGTGTGTGTGTGAGTTCAGTTTGTGTGTGAGTGTGTTCAGTTTGTGTGTGTGTTCAATGTGTATATGAGTGTGTGTGTGTGTGTGTGAGTTCAGTTTGTTTGTGTGTGAGTGTGTGTTCAGTTTGTGTGTTCAGTGTGTGTGTGTGTGTGTGTGTGTTCAATGTGTATATGAGTGTGTGTGTGTAATGTGTATGAGTGTGTGTTCAGTTTGTGTGTGTGTGTTCAGTGTGTGTTCAATGTGTATGAGTGTGTGTGTGTTCAATGTGTATATGAGTGTGTATGTGTAATGTGTATGAGTGTGTGTGTGTGTTCAATGTGTATATGAGTGTGTGTGTGTGTGTTCAGTGTGTGTTCAGTGTGTGTTCAATGTGTATGAGTGTGTGTTCAGTGTGTGTGTGTGTGTGTTCAATGTGTATATGAGTGTGTGTGTGTGTGTGAGAGTTCAGTTTGTGTGTGTTCGGTGTGTGTTCAGTTTGTTTGTGTGATCAAATTATTAGGCTAAGCATACTTTAATAATACCTTCATTATTAATATCTGCACATCTTTTTTTAAGCTGTAATTCATGAAATGACTTGCAAATAAAGGCAAACATAGTGAACTGTGTTGTAATGACGCCGTGTGTGAAGCGTTTTCTGTGTTTACGCTGAGCTTATGGAACCCGTCTATATTTTGAATGGTGTGTCACATTAATAAACATAAGTTAATTTATGTTTTGTGTTGCTTTGGTGAATACTTCACATTCTGTTCTTGTTTGCCAAGTTGATGTTTCCCTTATTAATGTCAGGGAAAGAATCTACGAGGTTCACTCTTTTTTCATGCATTCATAATTAATGCCAAGGGCTCCCAGATTTGATGATTCCCTCACAACGGACTCTCTTCCAGGTTATATTTTTCACATATAATACTGTGCAAGAAAAATAAGAAATTAAAATTGAACAATTGTCTTTTATAGTGTAAACAGCTTTTATAGTTTTTTTTACTATTTGCAGGTTTTTCCCCTTTACTGTTGAAAACTAGACCTGTTAAATCAAAACAATAAAAGAATCAGAATCTGATTAAAAGTCGTGATTACTGATCATTCTTTAGAAAGCAGAATTAAACAGTAATATCAAATTGGATGAATGTGATCAAATGTGCGTTCAGGGTGTGTGTGTGAGTGTTCTATGTGTGTGTGAGTGTTCAATGTGTGCGTGTGTGTTCAATGTGTATGTGTGTGCGTTCTGTTTGTGTGTGTGTGTGTGTTCAGTGTGTGTGTGTGTTTTCAATGTGTATGAGTGTGTGTGAGTGTTCAGTGTGTGTGTTTAATGTGTATGTGTTCAGTATGTGTGAGTGTGTGTTCAATGTGTATGAGTGTGTGTGTGTTTGTGTGCTGTGTGTGTGTGTGTGTGTGAGTGATCTGTGTGTGTGTATGTGTTCAATATGTATGAGTGTGTGTTCAGTGTGTGTGCTTGTGTGCTGTGTTTGTGTTTTCAGTGTGTGTATGTGTGTGTTCAATATGTATGAGTGTGTTCAGTGTGTGTGTGTTTGTGTTTTCAGTGTGTGTATGTGTGTGTTCAATATGTATGAGTGTGTGTTCAGTGTGTGTGTGTGTGTGTTTGTGTTTTCAGTGTGTGTATGTGTGTGTTCAATATGTATGAGTGTGTGTTCAGTGTGCGTGTGATCAAATTATTACGCTACGTATACGTTATTAATATCTGCACATTTTAACTTTGACAGCTTTAAAAATACATTTTGGGTCCCAGACCCCATTTAAAACCCTTTCTCTAGAACAACTAAATGTTATAAAGTGCATTCAGGAGTCGATAAACAGACCAATAACAGCAACAGTTCACAATTACTTTATTTGATTAAATTCATGTGAAAATACTTTGGTAAAGTACAGTGTGATTTAGTACAGTGTTCACGCTCTCCTGCGTTTATGCATCTTTTATAAATCATCTACTGACCGAGCAAATGTAACAATTCCCTTTTAAGGACTGCTACATATTAGCACATGTTGGCATACATTCAGAACGAGCTGAAGTGTTCAGGACCGCCCTGTTGAACAAACATTTAAAGCACGTACATTTACAGGCAGATGTGAAAGTGAGACGGAAGAAAGAACTATTTTTACCCAATAATCAGCCGCATTTACTTAAAGAGGATCTATTATTGATTGTGTTTTCCTGCTTGAATGTTGATTATTACATTGTTGCGGCTCCTCTCTTCCCAGTCTGTCAGTAACGCTCAGTTTAGTTCCTGTCTCTATGAAGCCCCTCCTTCTGAAAAGCACAATGTGCTCTGATTGGTCGGCTGGAGCAGTGTGTGGTGTTTGGGAAATGTCCCGCCCCTTACCATACTCAACCAGGCCCCGCCCCTTTATTCTGCCTATGAATTATTTAAATGAGGAATATTGTGTGTGTGTTCATTGGAGGGACTTTTTTCATGCTCAAACTGCAACATTTCACACTAAAGAAAGCTGTAATAGGTCCTCTTTAATGTTATAACACAGTCAATTTCAGAAATGGATGGTCTGAGATTATGATACAAATTAAGTGATGTTATTTTGAACTATATTAAAATAATATAAAACCTTATAAAAATATCCCCAAAGGCACTCATTCATTTGCAGAACAAAGACCAGAATCACACTCGTAAAATAAAAAGTGATTTGATTGCAAAAGATCCATTGATTTTTCTCCTTATGATTCTTACCTTGTCAAATAAATGTTTTATTCAGAAGTAAATGAACTGAAACTGGGATCTGTAAACGGCAGGAAATGTGACGGCACAAAACACAAAGGACTGGTTTCCCTATAAACATGAGTTGTAGCTAAATATACTTATAATATATTCAAAAATATTGTATCTATATTACTACACGGATCTAAGATGTATTTAACATGAGAATTTATGACACCAACACAAAGTACTATATCATTTCAAATACATTAATAAATTGATCAAAATGTTTAATGGAGTGTTATTTTAATATAATTTATAGTTTTTACAAAGATTTTGAATTATATATATATATAAAAAAAAAAAATTCTGTTTTCATTTAAATTTTTGTTAAGTTTTAGTAATTTTGCTGTGTGTTTTTGTAATTTTTTTACAAGGTTTTGTTTTTTGTCTATATAGTTTTATTATTTATTTCAGTTTTAATTTTAGTTATTTTAGTATATAAAGTTAAACTAAATGAAAACTGCCTTTAAAATAGCTAAAATATATATATTTTTTATATTTATTTATTTAAATATAAATATTTAAATAAATATTATTTAAATTTATTTTAAATAATATATTTTTTAATGATATTTATGTCAGCTAACTTTTATTTCATGCATCAAAATGTTTTTTTTTTTAATGATTTTAGTTTTGACTTCGTACTTTGAGTTGTTGACTGATAAATTCCCATATTCACACATTATGGTGCCATGCTGTGCAATAACTTATATAATACATAATGCGTAAAAATTATAATCTAATAATCTATTTTTAATAATCTATTTAAAGTAATAATCTATTTTATTGCTACTTAATTTAAGGTTATATAATTGGAGTGGGGAAAATGGAAGTCGTTTGCTCATATTTTGAATTTTCTGACCCTAAAACTACAACTTACACAACCACAACGTATGAATTCTTACGTTCGAGTCACCAGAGTGATACAGTGAAAGTGCATGGAGGATTCTGGGTAGGAGGAAAGAGATGACAAGCTGGAAAGGAGTCAACCAGCAATCTTTGTGGGCTCTGTGAGCAGGCTGGATCCGTCCCAAACCGTTTTAAACTGCTCAGGAACCGGAAACTCCCTCTGGTGAACACATGAGACGATATTAGTCAAATAATGCATGAACAATGAGCTAATGGAAACACTCAAGCATGAAAACCTGCTCTAGCAGAGCATAATAGGTCCTCTTGTAAGACATTTCCAGCGTAAACACACTCACGTAATCATCCTCTCCCTCAGGAACCAGGATGTTCATCTCGGAGCTCTTGGCACTGACTATCTCACAGTCCAGTGAATCCTTGCTCAGGTACACATGGCACCCTTCAGTCTTGTTAATGGAAATTGTAGGAACTTTTCCCATCACCTGAGAGGCCAAAACACAAGTTACATTACATGTTGTTCATGTAAAGCCGTTGAATTATTAGAAAAATAATGCACACCCAAGGTGGTAATGCGGTCACGACGTGAAGCTAATAATTTAAGTCAATTATTCCACTTATATTACGGTTACCATTGTTCAGATGATGTTTTTCAAGACATTTGTCAGGTTTTGTCTTAAAAAGCTCTTGTGTGCACGACTAATTTCTTACGCATCTAAACCCAAACCTTGCTAATTCTAAAACGTGATTTTAGAGCTCATAACGGAGGCTTGAACCATTGAGTAGTGCAGTTATTAATGCAGTGAGTTATTAGAAAGAGAGAGAGAGAGAGTGTGTGTGTGTGTGTGAATTAGTCTGTGAGTCTCTCAGTGTTTGACATCAGCGTCTACTAATACGAAACTGTAAAAACAGCGCCGTTATTACCTCACTAGTGAGAAATGTCTTGTAGCTTTTAAGTTGTTAAACTACTTTACTGATAAAATCATCAGAGCGGCGCTGACAACACGTTTCTGTGCGAGTGTGTGTCCGCACTGTGTATGTGTGTGTTTGAGTGGGAGAGCAGGAGAGAGAGAATGTGCTATTAAATTTTGTGGCAAAAACATGGAAATAATTTGTTGTTTTTATCCTATTGTTTACTATATGTATTTGCTTGTTCAGTGTCGTTGTGTGTTTGGTTCTTTTGCTGTTGTCGCTGTAAGGCTGAAATAACAAAGCGGATGGCTGATTTCGTTGTAACCTGTAAGGGCTTTAAAATAACTGGTAAGATATAGTTAACACGTATTGTTTAAAGCAGCTTGCCCTGTCAGATGCTCTGAGAGATACTTGTGCTGACAGACAGATAAATACTGGTGTTGAAATGTGGTGCATAACTCAGTGCATAACTTACATTTCACAGGTATATTCTCCATCTGTAAATGTTAGAAAGTCATGCAAATATGTCCATTTTGCTGTCTGGAGAGGACGAGCCTTCTGCAAGTGAATCTCCGCTAAAATTTAGGCTTCCGTGAACGAGCGAATAAATACATTTATTTATTTTGTTTTTAGATTATAAACCCCCTTTTTGCACATAATATATTGCGTAGCCTACATTACATTCACTGTATTTGTTTATAGCCTTCAATATCAACATTGTGTTTAGGATATCATTGGGCAGGATGTGAAATAAAATTATTATTAAAATAAATTCGATTTTTTTTATCCAAATAGAAAAACTTAGAAAATACTGGGATATATACCGTGTATCGCCATTCAACCAAAAAATACCGAGATATGATTTTTTGGCCATATCGCCCATTCCTAGGTTCAGGCTACAGTGACGGGTAGGTTTAGAGATCAGTGTTTGGTGTGGGCAATCATTACCGTGATTGACATGACCAATAAAATCATAAGAATTGGCTGCACTGGCTGAACTGGTTTGGGGGGAAAAATCCGGACGGGGTGTGCGGACGCCTGCGAATCCTCCTGATGACGCAAATGACGTGCACGAACGCGGACGGCCGAAGTATACTTTGGGCTTTAGGCGGAGTTTCACTTTTGTGCTTGGGGTATAATTTATATTATAATAATAAATTGATTAATTAAAGGGGATGTAAGGGAATAAATAAATAAGAATGGTAAAATAAGTTCTAGGTCTAATTGTAGTAGGCTAATGAAGTAATCAATTTAAACTATTTGCAAATAATATTTTATAATGTGCACAAATTCACTCTTACTTGTATGTCTAATATGTAGAAAATTTCACAAAAGGTTGAGTCGTTTGCATCACTAGATAGTCTATTACTGTCGGTAGCTGAACATTTCTATCATAAAACAGACTTTCCACAAACTCTCGTTGCGTTGTGACAGTGTGACAGTAAGACCCGCCTTCTTTGATTTGATTGGCCATCTCGATCAGTTTGACATTGACGGCAAAGCAGACTAAAAAAATTTACTTTTAAAATGTTTTGTCATCCTAAAAACAAATAATCTTTACTCATTCTACACTAAAAGGATAAGATAGAAAATGAGAAAATATGAATTATATTATTTTTGCCCCAAACTCTGCCTTAGAGTTTGCCAACCAATCAGATTCAAGCATTCAACAGCCCTGTAGTATAACAGGCGATAAAATATTGTCTGTAACCCTTTGTGTACAAATGTTTCCACCCCACCTGAAGCTGAACGTCTCTGGAGTTGATGATCTCAGCGATGCCCACCGCGCTGTCGAACACGAGCCCGAGCTTCTTGCAGTTATCTGTGAGGAGACACGCATTAGCCAGGAGGAAGACAACAGCTGGGGTTTGGAGGAGCTCCTCTTACCCACTATGATGGAGTTGACTTTGCCTTTGATCTGGAGCGTGGAGCTGTTACAGCCGAAGACATAAACCACCTGTCTGAGCTCGGTCTCCTCTATCAGCAGGTCATGTGACTGATCCTGGTGCTCCTATAGGTCAGAAACACACAACACATGGCTCTAGAGAATATCACTGCAAGCACAGCATAGATTACTGGTGTTACCATCCATGGATTAATGAATCTCTTCCACTTTCAAACGTATATTTATATCATTTATATAACATGTTTAGGCTCTGCTAAATATCTTTCTATTGAGTAATAATAAATAATGAATAATAATTATTATGCATTCTTATAAATATATAATATACTATAACACATAATAATAGTAGTAATAATAACCACTATGCAAACTATAATAATAATAACCTCTATAAAATTAGTATTAATATAATAATTATAGTTAGCATAGTGGTTATAACTATTATTACGACTACTATAATAAAAAATAATAGCCACTATGCTAACTATAATTATTATTATAATATAATATTAATTCTAGTTAGCATAGTGGTTATTATTACTACTAATACTATTATTATATATTATTATGTTATGTTATATTATATTAAATATTAAGAAGAATACATAATAACCACTATGCTAACTATTATTATTATATATTATATAATACAATATAATTAATATATATAATAATTATTATTAGTATAATAATTATTATAGCATAGTGGTTATTATTAATACTACTACTATTATTATATATTATTGTTATATTATATTATACTATATTAAGAAGAATACATAATAGTAATAATAATAACCACTATGCTAACTATTATTATTATCGTTATAATATAATAATAATTATTATAGTTAGCATAGTGGTTATTATTACTACTACTACTATTATTGTTATATATTATTATGTTAATTATATTATACTATATTAAGAAGAATATATAATAATAACAACCACTATGCTAACTATTATTATTATCATTAATATATATAAATATAACAATTCACTAGATTGATTACTGATTAATATGCCAAATTCTGCCTATTATGTCAAAAAAATATTATGATATAAACTCTACGTCACATAACCATACTGCATGTTTAATTCAGCAAGCAGCATTTAGTCATTTATCTAATTTTATTTATTTATTTAGTTGGTAAATTGGTAATTGTTGTTATTTTAAAAAATAAAAGAATAAATGGCTTTGGATTATAATGATTTGGAAATGTCAAGTGCATTGTGGTATACAGTGTTTTGGCACATCAGTCCTTCCATTCATGTAGAATACGAACCACCCTCCACTTCTTTCCCTCCAGCTCCAGCACGGGGGAATGTTTCCTGGCAGGCGCGCGCACAGACGGGCTGGGGTTCTGACATTTGGCCGGAGACTCCTGCTGTTTCCTCAGGTTAGTGTTCTTATGGGTCTTCTGCTCGTCGGACACATGCTTTAAACCTGGAGGAAGAACACAGCACCTGACGTGACTGTTGATGGCGGGACAGTGTTTCTGTGGACTGATGGAGATCTCCTGCCCACCTTTAGTGATGGCCTCGCCCTGGTTGAGCTGTGCGAACAGAGCCGAGTGTTGGGCTGCGCCGTCCTCAGGGTTAGGGCTGTTGTCCATGAACACTGGAGGAGGTCCTGGAGGAGGAGGAGGAGGAGGAGGAGGAGGGCAACGGCCATCGGATGGAGCATTGAACAGTGAGGAAGGGGCTACAGGACCCTGTAGAGAACATCAGAATTAGTCCCCAGTACATATATACACACCTTATTATTATACTGTTTTATCAAATGGCTGAATATCTTATGAAGGTACAGCAACTAAACTGTAACCACATGTTGTTCATTGCAATGGCCGTTTTACTCCAGTAGGAGGAGTATGAGGCAGCAGATTGAGTCTGTAGTGTTGCTGACCTGAATGAATGGATTCAACTTTAAAGATCCAAAAATTAGGGCAACCTCCATGATAGATAGATGGAATAAACATGGATGTCCTACAGTAATATATAAATAAAGAAAAACATCTATATTTCCTTCCCCATAAACATGGATGTTATACAGTAATAAAGAAATTAAATGTGTGTGTGTGTGTGTGTGTGTGTGTGTGTGTGTGTGTATGTGTATGTGTATGTGTGTGTATATATATATTATCTATATATATTACTGTGTGACATCCATGTTTATGGAAAAAATAGGTATATATATATATATATATATATATATATATATATTCAATACAAAATTATATATGTATTTATTTATTTTTTCCTTTCCCATAAACATGGATATCATACAGTAATATATAAATAAAGACCAAAAAATAATATATATATATATATATATATATATATATATATATATATATATATACCTATTTTTTCCATAAACATGGATGTCACACAGTAATAAACACATTTAAAATATATAATTTTTTTATTTCAAAAATAATTATTTATTATGTATTTTTTAATTAATTAAATATATATATTTTTTCCATAGACATGGATGTCATACAGTATTATGGCCAAATGTATGTTTCTCATGATCTTTAATGGTGTATGTTTTCATGAAATTAGTTTGGTATACTAATTTTAATTAGTATTACAGTGTATTAGTACATAAATGTGTATAAACATCTTGACTAAAATGTATAATTATAAATGAGCATGGAATATGGACAATAAGAAATAAATGATAATAAAGAGTCGGTGTGTCCAAACCTCTGACTGCTACTCTATCTACGCATATTATAAATGTAACATATTAAATATCAGTCAAAATATGCTGTAAAAGGTTTCTCGTGTAATGGTTTGTGCCAAGAAAACAATCCTGTTGATACTCAGTGAGTGTTTCTATGATGGTCCTGATTTTCAAAAGCAGTTCACATCATTCCATGTGTTTCTGGCACAACTGGGATAATCTTTTTTAACAATGGTGGCCGTTTGGCTGTTGTGTGACCCTGACGGCACACTTACGCCTGTTTTACACTGTCAGCACAGCTGCCATTGACAGTTGCACATGGTTAAGCCACTTAAACAACTGTTGCACACTCATCTTTTCCTGTCTTGTGCAAACACACACACTTCTAATCCCAATACTTGTGCTGATGTTCAGCTTAGGCTGGGCAGCTCGACCTCTGACCCTAAAGGTCAATGCCTTGTGAAAAGGTGAAAAGGCAAAAGGTACTTAAACTGTTAGAGGAAGTGGGAACATACAGTGATGCGGGGGTTTGATGTGTGAGAATATATAATGAAGTCAAAGGAAAGATCTAATGTGGAATACATGAGAAGAGAGGTTGAATTACGAGGAGTGTGTGTGAGAGCAGGTGTGTAAGCCAGACACACACTAGGCTTTTGTTGGGGGCATTTCTATGGTAAACCCCCCATGCAAAAGGACCCAGATGACCACCTGTCTGTAGCACACAGTCCTTCACACACACACACAGAGCGGGAGGGACAGCTGACACGCACAGTCAGTGACGGCTCTCAGGTTTCTGTCTGACACACACACACACTATGACAACCCATGACAGACAAGATTTAACATCTCTAAAAGTCCCAGGAGTACTCGAGGGGATAACTGTGTAAATAAGATTATTTCAGTCTTCAAAATCTTACATTTAATTCAATGCGTTACTTTCCGTTTCTTTGTGATTAATTGTGAAATTTACAAGCAATTTCTGAGTGAAAATTGTTTCTACACCAAATGTTTTTTCAGTGTAGTCTCTAAAAGACATAAACGTAGCATTTAGTTATGAAACTAAACCAAAAGACAGACTAAAACCAAACTTTCTAAAACTAATACAGGGCTGCATATTTTTAGTAAAGAAACTTTATTTAAAATAAATAACTTCTAATCTAATCTAACTTTTTATTTATTTATCTATTTATTTAATAAATAAACAACATTATATATGTCACTTTTAATTTAATGCATCCTTGCTAAATAAAATTACAAATTTATAATGTATTCAGACATCTTCAACGTTTTCTCACATTATCACCGTTTATTCGCTATAGTTTAGAAAATGGACAAGAACTCAGAGTTAAACTGCGTCAGAACAAATTCATCTTGATAATGTCAGATCACTTTGATAGAAAGGTGTGTAATGGATCACAATCAACCAATCAGCTGTTCAGTTTAAAAACACAATTAGATAATACCAGTTTAGCTCAACCAATGACCAAGCAATGCTTCATTTTGTTCAGTCTGTGGTGTCAAAGGTCACATTAGCAATTAAAGAACAAACACTGAAGCAAAACATGCTCAGCTCAAAGTGTCCGAATCATTTTGGTCCCAAATGTTTATCAATTTTACTGGTAGACATTTTTTTGAGTATAATATGTCACAGTTGACTTTATTTTGCTCTCCTCACTTACAGAAATTAACTATAGTGTCCTGCACACACTCGTGAAACATTATATCTGGTGCCTGAATCATTTTTGGCTTGACTAAAAATGAATAATTTTATTTAGCAAGGATGCATTAAAAATCTGACTGTTTTCAACATTGATAATATTCATAAATGTTTCTTCATGTGACTCTGAAGACTGGAGTAATGATGATAAATTCAGCTTTGATCACAGGAATAAATTACACTTTACTATATATTCACATAGAGAACAGCTGTTTTAAATTGTAATAATATTTCACATTTTTAGAGTTATTTTTTGTATTTTTAATAAAATAAATGCAGCCTTGGTGAGCAGAAGAAACTAATCTTACCAACCCTATAAACAGGGGAAATTAGCATGCACAATTACCGATAAATGTAAAATTCTCCAACTATGGCACGGATATATTGTGCATCCCTAACTGGAAAAGAAACATTTCCAAAGCTGGCATGCTTGAATCTAACTGTACTGGTGATTTAGATAGATACACACTCAATGTTGATCATCGGAAAATGAACCTGCATTCAACCAGCCTCTATGACTAAAAATGGAAAATATGCTTTTCTGCATCGCGGTTTCAATTTGAAACAGAAACACAACATCTAGCATGGAAAACGTTTACCTTCTCTTGATACTCTTAATTGAACACCTGAGCTAAGTGCATTGCACGATCTGAAAAACAGTATTCACATCATGCATCCAGAACACAAGTGAAGGTCTCACTCACAGTTTTGCTCCAGACGAGGCCGGTGGTGTGATGCTCCTTGATGTAGGTCTGGAGTTCAGTCCAGATGCTCAGATAGGAACGCACCCACTCCACATGACGCCCGTCGCTGAGGTCAGCACACACACAAGTGAACAAATAAATCATTTTTTATGGCAAAACATAAATATTTGTGTACTGCGTTCGCTGTGAGAGATGTGTGCTCCTTGAAGAACCACCTTGTAAGGGTAATTTCTCATTAACATAGGCTAAACTGAGCTAAACAAACACAAAAACAAACACTAACGTGTCTTTGTAATCTTTCAGGACTCTGTTGGTGTAGAACATTGCGGCGTCGTTCATCTCCTTCACGTACGGCCCTGGTTTCTGACACTGCATGACAGACAGCGAGAAAACAACGGGTCAGAAGATGGTCAACAGAGCTTATGTACTCATAAAAAGCAAATAATAAGCACAGAAACTAATACTGAGGCTCTGAACCTTTGCTGTAAACAGCTGCAGTAGTTTAAAGCAGAAAATGATACAGTCCAGATCTGTCTCAGTCCAAATTCACATCGCAGAGATTAGATACAGCCGTCCACGGCATGAGGACATCAGAAGAGTTTACATAATACAAATGCAAGCATCCTCTTAGAGATGGTCACAATCAAAGAAAATATGCCTATTGCGATATTGTTTGAAGTTTATTTGCTGGGCTTTTATCACTAGCATCAAAGCCGTGCCTGAATCTGAATGTGCAAAGACTCAAAAGTCAAACCAGTTCTAACCTAAATATATTTGCACTGTGGCTAAATGGTTGCATTTTGAGACATGTTTTTCCTGTCGGTGCGACTGAATTTTGGTGCTACTACCAATTTGCACTGCCATTTCTGTTGCATATGAGAAACATAAAATGGCAAACGTGCCAAAAGTTGAACGAAACAGAGCTACTTGTCTGAACTATTTATCAGTTTGGCAAAGTCACATAATTACAATATTTTTTGCTATAGCAAAAAAAAATAGCTATAGTGGTTATCACGCATTTGTATGTTTTTTTCTTAAGTTGAATACAGAAGACGGTCCGCCGGAAGCTAGATATTTTACTTTATAAAGTTTTAAATATGGATATTTTTCTTACACAAACGCATGGCTTCGCTTCAAAATGCCTTTATTAACCCCTGGAGTCGTGTGGAGCTCTTTTATAATGGATAGATGCACTTTTTTGGACTTCAAATTTTGGGCTGCCATTATAAAGCTTGGAAGAGCCAGGACATTTTTTAAAGGTGGGGTAAGTGTTATTTCAAAACTGCTTTAGAAAAGTGTCTCGGGCTGAGTACCAAAACCAACTTATAGCCAATCAGCAGTAAGGGGCATGTCTACTAATGATGAGGAGAAGTGCACGTCATTATTCAAAAGACACGACATAGGACGGACATTAGCCGAGCGACGACAGAAAGAGAGAGATTGGCAGATAAAAAACTAAAGTGGAAGATGTCTGTGGAACAAAAGAAGGCTTACGATCAGGCAAGAAGTATCAGCTTTCCAGCGCTGGAGAGAACTCAGGGAGTGAAGGCCGAGGTTGCTTTATTCCTTCTCGATAGGCGAGTAACATTGGTTTTGTTTCACAGAATATGCTGGATTTTGCTTGAATGTGCTCGTGTGTCATGTTCACTTGTTTGCTATCGTATTGTCGTTCACTTCAGCGATGATAAAGACCCGTTCATTTCCACATCCGATAAACCTGGAGCGTCTAAACCTCCTCCACTGTCTGTGTCAAGCGTCAGCTCCCAAAATGTGTCCGAAAAGTAAGATAATATACTCCTAATATATGTTTGTTTCCTTTGGTTCCTCTTTTCATGATTGATATAACCCTCTAATGTTGTCATAATTGTAATATATTTGTTAATTGGACTGCCGTGCTCGTGCTATCGAGTTGTTCATGAGAACTGTTTGTGTTTTTGGGATGGAAGGGTTGACTTATTCATTTAACATTCGACCAGGATTACCATAGTAACACACATTGCTTTCACTTATTGATGGCATCGTACCCTCGGCCGGCTGGCACAGCAGATTCCACCATAGTCGTTGCCTGGGTTACGTATGTGTGGGGCGGAGCTATCAAAATAGGGGCGTGTTTGTTTTGGTGATTTGAAATATCAACATCAGTTACCAGAAAGCACTTACCCCACCTTTAATATAACTCCAATTGTATTTGTCTGAAAGAAGAATGTCATATACATGACTTGAGGGTGAGTAAATAATGTGGTAATTTATTTTTTTTGGGTGAACTATCCCTTTAATGAAAATAAATTTATATTTTTATCCCAACTCAAGCTCAAAAGTCAAATGTGCATTTCTAAGAGACCAAATGTAACATTATTAACACATGCCAACCCGGCACCGATGCCACTGCTCTCAAGTGTTGGTGTAGAGCCCTGTGTGTGTGTGTGTGTGTGTGTGTGCAGCACAGAGAGAGGTGCTCACTCACCACAGCCACCCATCCCAGAGCCGGGATGCTCTCGCTCACGGCGGACAGGTGGTTGAACAGGCTGCTGCCGCGGTTCTTCTCCCGGAAGCTCTGGACCTCGTGGATCTGGTCGGAGAGGGGTCTGAGGAGGTCGACCAGCTCTGTCTGATGGGGAATAACGGAATAACGGTCTTACAAATATTCATATTATCACAGAAGTACTAGCCTAATCAGCTTATGAAAATAACTCGACGCTTCAAATAAAGATTGTATAATTACATCGTTACACCAGTAGGTGGCGACTTATTTAAACCAATTATACAAAATGGACATTTCCTTTAAAGACATCATATTTTTTCCCCAATAATTATTCTTTATTTTTCCTTCTACTTTTTTTCCTTTAATTTTTTTTGCGCGTGATAATACCCACCACCATTTAGAACAATTACCAACGAGTACATAGACACTTTTACATATGAAAAAATATATAAATACTAATAATACAGAAAAAATTAACATTCACATATTTATCTCTAACTGTTATAAATGACACATAATATGTAATTCAAATAATATTATTTAAACATCTAATTAGTTTAGTTACAACTTTAATTGGTTTAAAGTTGAAGAGAGGGTAGACATGACAAATCGATCACATTTTATTATTAAAAAATATATATTTAAAGAGTAATAGTGTGTGAAAGAGGATGTTGTGAAATATATAAATCTGGGGAATTTGGAGGCCAAGTCAACACCTCAAACTCATTGTTGTGCTCCCCAAACCATTCCTGAACCATTTTTGCTTTGTGTCAGGAGCATTATCCTGCTGGAAGAGCCACAGCCACCAGGGAATACCGTTTCCATGAAAGGGTGTACATGGTCTGCAACAATGCTTAGGTAGGTGGTACTTGTCAAAGTAACATCCACATGGATGGCAGGACCCAAGGTTTCCGAGCAGAACATTCCCGCCGGCTTGCCTTCTTCCCATAGTGCATCCTGGTGCCATGTGTTCCCCAGGTAAGCGACCAGACGCACCCGGCCATCCACGTGATGTAAAAGAAAACGTGATTCATCAGACCAGGCCACCTTCTTCCATTGCTCCGTGGTCCAGTTCTGATGCTCACGTGCCACTGTTGGTGCTTTCGGCGGTGGACAGGGGTCAGCATGGGCACCCTGACTGGTCAGCGGCTATGCAGCCCCATACACAACAAACTGAGATGCACTGTGTATTCTGACACCTTTCTATCAGAACCAGCATTAACTTCTTGAGCGGTTTGAGCTCCAGTAGCTCGTCTGTTTGATCGGACCACACGGGCCAGCCTTCGTTCCCCACATGCATCAATGAGCCTTGGCCGCCCATGACCCTGTCGCCGGTTCTCCACTGTTCCTTCCTTGGAGCACTTTTGATAGATCCTGACCACTGCAGACCGGGAACACCCCACAAGAGCTGCAGTTTTGGAGATGCTCTAATCCAGTCGTCTCGCCATCACAATTTGGCCCTTGTCAAACTCCCTCAAATCCTTACGCTTGCCCATTTTTCCTGCTTCTAACACATCAACTTTGAGGACAAAATGTTCACTTGCTGCCTAATATATCCCACCCACGAACAGGTGCCGTGATGAAGAGATGATCAGTGTTATTCACTTCACCTGTCAGTGGTCATAATGTTATGCCTAATCGGTGTATATTTAATTATTGATTCATTTAATTAATTATTAATTAAATTAACTATTTGATAATTATTTCAGAATAAACTGGTACATTTAGTTGTTGTTTTATTGAATTCATTATTTCATTTTGAGTACTCTGGTCATGATAACTTTCGTTAACTCTACAGTAAGTAAATCCACTTCAGCAGCTAATTACTCGACAGCGATGCCATAGAAATATACAGAGTTACGGCAAAAAAAACTGAAGTTTAAACACGAAATTCTAAAGATGCTGTGCACTTGTTTCTCTGGCGCCTAAAAGTGTTAAAGTATTCAGTCAAGAACCCTTGGGTTCAGTAAATGATGGTCCGTAGGTTTTAAATGTGTTCCATTTTAAATTGTGTCAGCATTACAGACACATGATAGTAAAAGCTACTCCAATTTTGATTTTAATGGGCTTTAGAGCAAGCCCAGAGAAAAGCACTGAGCCTGAGGCACCCAAGCGGACTTTTAATAGGGGGACCGTTTTTTCCAATGAAACGTCCAGCGAGCTTCACCTCCCTCCCACTCGGCATTCCAGCCCGTGATGATGGGAGATCCCCTGGCCTTGTAAGGCCCTGTCCTGTACTGATGTTTACAGTTTACCTCTGAACAAAGAGCAGAGGGAACACACTGTTTCCTTTGTTAAATGAGCGTTTTTGTATTTATGCTTGTGTTCCAGCAGTTGCCATGTGCACCATTTCAGAACTCGTGGGAGGATGAAGACGACGGACTTCTCTGGACTAAAAATACTGCTTCTTTTTTGTAGTCAGCTCAGGATGAACTTGCGTTCATGTGCAATTCAGTAGCACGAAATCCCGGCTGACCTGACCTCAACCTCATCAGATGAGTGAGAAACAGGACAGACAGTGCATGCTGGCACATTAGGTGTTTATTCATCTATATTTACGGTTTTGTGGCCGAATGTGACTCATCATTGGTCTGTGCTGTCCAGGGTTGTTGAGTGTGTGAGACAAACCCTATTTACATAAATTCCTCCCATAACAACATGCGCATGATTTTCATTTCTGTGAACAAAGGCGCCTCATTCATCCATCCTCTGACATTACGGCCCTTGTTAAGACACTGTCCGGAGAGCAAGTACCTTTGCAGTGTCGCTCTGAACTTCCCTTCCCATCATGCTCAGCCACAGAGACGGACAGAAATAGCCTGCCTATCTCTGAGCTATGAATGGAGCCAGACCAGAGCTAAGAGCTTTCTCTAGAGATTATGAATCGCACCGCGAGAAACTGAGATTGCATTTAAAGTGTGCACTTAGCATATCCTGCTTTTGCACAAATATATTTATTATTATTTTTATTATTACTGCTACTACATAATATAAAATTGTAATTTAATTTAAATAAATAATTGTCTAAATCTAGATAGGTGGAAGGTATAATTTATTTAAAAGTTTCAAAATGACCTAGAATAAAGAGATGGACAAATATCCTCTGAACAGACAATTTTTTTTTGTTTTTATTATTTTTTTTATAAAATTGTAATTTAATATAAATAAAATAATTGTCATATGATTTAAATAAAATAACTTTAATTGGATACAGTTGTATGAACTCTGGAAGGTATCATTTATATAAAATATGGATAAAAAAAACCAAAAATAATATTTAATTAATATAAAAAAATAAAACTGTGTGTAAAAAGTGTAATTTAATAAAATAGATTGTAATTTAAAAGGATTTTTTATTTATTTATATGTAATTGGACATAATAGTTAGCATGAATTATTATATCATATATCATCATTATATCATACCAGGATAAATATCCTCTGAACAGACAAAAAAAGACCTAAAATAAATATTCAAACAACATGGTATAAAACTGTAATTTCATTAAAATAAAATAAAATTTTATAAAATAAGTGTAATTTTAAATGAAATAAAATAATTATAATTTATAAATAATTGGACACATTATATCTGGATAAATATCCTTTGAACAGACAAATAAAGACTTAAAATAAATAAATAAATTTTTAATTGATGTAAATAATATATTATAAAATATAACTAATTTAATTTAAATATAAAATAATTTTAATGTATTATAATAAAATAATTTTAATTTAATACAATAAAACAAGTGTAATTTAATAAAATAGAATAATTATAATTTAAAAATAAATAAATCTATTTTATAAATAATTATATACTGGAAGGTATAATTCACGTAATGATCAACAATTAGGATATGGATAAATATCCTCTGAACAGACCAAAAAGACAGAGTTCTGAGCTGAGAGCGGCACACAACTCAATTACTAGAGGAATTAGAGAGAAACAGCTGCGGTCTACAGGCCACACAAACACTCCTCATCCAGCGACAGGCCCGTCACGTGACCCGGGCCACAGACACACACCGGCTCAAATATAGAACATGCCCATAAAAAGCCACAGAATGCAAGCATGGTCCTGCACACACACACACACAGAGGGAGAGAAAAGCCAGAGGTTTAAGGCAACTGTCCAGCATCCCTCCTGGGAGCTTCATGCACTTCACACTACTGATGGAGAGGAACAATGGCTAAACGTGTGTGTGTGTGTGTGTGTGTGTGTGTGTGTGAGCGAGAGAACGTTTGTAGGGTATATTTATATATGCATGAACCTAAAAACAATATTTCAGAATTATTGCAAAGCTGAGCTGCTGTGTGTGCGCGAGACCTTTTCTTAGCATATTCAGGAGTGTTTTTCCATTGAGATTTGTGGGAATCATTTGGAGAAATCCCCTCCTCCCCTGACCGTTATCTGTCTATATTTAACTATTAGATTGTTGCTGCTGGGTTGTTATAGAGTTTGTATAAACAAGAAACAATTGCATAGTTTGTACTGCAAATTCAAATATACACTCTAAAAAATGCTGGGTTGTTTTAACCCAATTTTGGGTCAAATGTGTGACAAACTCAGGCGTTGGGTTAAAAATTTTATTAAAATATTTAACCTAACGCCTGGGTTTGTCCAAATTGTGTGTATAGGCACTTTTTCACACCACTTGACTTGATGAATATAATAACGAGCAAATATAATAATTAAATAAAAAATAAATACTACATTTTTATAAGCATCCAATGAGAAACGCCTTAACATCACATCAGCTTAATTACAACAATCCTAATTTCTTTTTGTAAATAATTTTTTTATTCTTTCCAAATAAATGCGACATTCCCACAATAAAAATGTATTGATTAAATAATATATTATAATATATAACTATAATTTCATTTAAATAAAATTATTTTAATTATTTATTTTAATTACACTTTAATTTTATAAAAGTGTAATTAAATGAATAAGAATAATTATAATTAAAAAATAAATAAATAAATACATTTTTATACAGCTAATATGTGTCCAATTATTATGTATGTAAAATGTTTAAAATGACCAGGATAAATATCCCCTAAACAGACACACAAAAAAAGTTTAAATGATTATTTTTTTATTATTTAAATAATATATTATAAAATATAATTGTAATGTATTTAAATAAAATAAGTTTAATTTAATAAAATAGAATAATTATTATTTATAAATAAATAAATAAATAAATCTATTTTATAAATAATTGGACACATTATATCTGGAAGGAATAATTTACGTAATAGGTTCAAAATGATCAACAATTATGGATCACTATCCACTGAACAGACCAAAAAGACCTCAGTAATAAGCCGAGAATGAACATCTCGGTCTCGGACATTCCCAAAATAAATGATTAATGTATAGTTTTAGGGGCATCCCTACAAAAAACACAGACAAGCGCTGAAAAATGGAAAATCAAAATGTATACATGTTTGGAACAGGTAGGGTAAGTAAATGATGATTTTTGGGTGAACTGTCCCTTTAAGGCCATTAGTATAGAGCAGAGCCTCAAATAATAAATCTGTAGTGAAAATCAAAATCAAAACTCTGCAATCAGTCTCTTTGTGTTTATTAGCCAGTGTCTGATTCTCCATCCTACTCCCGTCCGATAGCCTGTGGCCTGAGATCTTCTTTTTTGGGCACCGTGAACCAAAGTCTGATGGCATGACATCACGCCGGCCCCCTGCACTTCCCCCCGGCCACTGTGTGAATGCACTGGGAATGTGTCGCATTGGCATTTTTTAAAACCGGAGAGGTAATCCCTATGTGAACAGAAACCAATGTCGCATGGCTGACCACATCGCTCGGGATGGTACGGAGGAGAGGAAGAGGGCGGCATCACAGCAGAGCAGAGCTTTTAAGTTGAAAAGCCCTGGATTTCACCCTTAAAGGGACAGTTCACACAAAAAATTACAATTCTGCCATTATTTACTCCGTCTCATGCTGTTATTTTAGGTAGTTTAACACAATTTATGCACAAGTCTGTGAGAAAAAGACAGAATTGTAGGTTATAATTCTAATACCAGATGTGCTGTGATGCTGCGGCACACAATAAAATGCATCTTTTCCAAGTTTTTGTCCTAACCAGATACACAACGATTCTATTTTTAAAGCGATTTCTATTTCTGCAACGTCGAGGCTGAAACAACAACATACAAAGTATGGCAATCATAATCTCTGGAACTGATTATGAGCTTTATTTAGTGTTTGGATTTATTTAGTCACATGGACCTCAGATCTTGAAAATAAATGAAAGTAAACAAGAATGCACAAACAAGTGTGTATGACGGAGATTGTTGCAGTCACACAGCATGTTAATGGTTAAAATGGTGTAATATTTTAGAATTTGGTTGTGAGTGCAGTACGCTTGCAGAGAGACTCCGCCCACACGCTCTTCTGATTGGCTGTGATTTTGGATTGATTTGGTTGCGAGTGCAGTGCGTTTGCAGAGAGACTCCACCCACACGCTCTTCTGATTGGCTGTGATTTTGGATTGATTTGGTTGCGAGTGCAGTGCGCTTGCAGAGAGACTCCGCCCACACGCTCTTCTGATTGGCTGTGATTTTTGACTGATTTGGTTGCGAGTGCAGTGCGTTTGCAGAGAGACTCCGCCCACACACTCTTCTGATTGGCTGTGATTTTGGATTGATTTGCTTGCGAGTGCAGTGCGTTTGCAGAGAGACTCCGCCCACACACTCTTCTGATTGGCTGTGATTTTGGATTGATTTGGTTGCGAGTGCAGTGCGTTTGCAGAGAGACTCCGCCCACACACTCTTCTGATTGGCTGTGATTTTGGATTGATTTGGTTGCGAGTGCAGTGCGCTTGCAGAGAGACTCCGCCCACACACTCTTCTGATTGGCTGTGATTTTGGATTGATTTGGTTGCGAGTGCAGTGCGTTTGCAGAGAGACTCCGCCCACACACTCTTCTGATTGGCTGTGATTTTGGATTGATTTGGTTGCGAGTGCAGTGCGTTTGCAGAGAGACTCCGCCCACACACTCTTCTGATTGGCTGTGATTTTGGATTGATTTGGTTGCGAGTGCAGTGCGCTTGCAGAGAGACTCCACCCACACACTCTTCTGATTGGCTGTGGTTTTTGACTGATTTGATCACGTCTCATGTCTGGTGTGGACAGACAAATTGCTTGTTGTGAATCTTACTGTACAACGTACAATGCATGTGACGCGAAAACCTATTCAAGTAGAGCCCAAGGCATAATATGAGCTCTTTAAAATTGCAGGTAGACATCAGTTGAGACTGCACAGACAGAGTCATACGAGTCCTCAGCTGAAGAGACTCTAAGGCACTTTTAGTCAAGCTAAACATTGGTATTATAGTGCTTAAAATATGACAAACTCTAAGTGTGAGATATGCTAACAGTGCTTCATGGCGAGCGATTACTTCAAGACCATAAAACTGTGACATGTCACACAAGTTTAAATCCAGTTTAAATGTAAACGCAATTACACACAGACACTGGTTTGTTTGTACCTTCGATGGCTCTCGGTGTGTCATGGCCATCTTGATGAAAGTGCGCTGGATCTGCAGGGCATTGTTTACCATTTCTGCCTGTTGGATAAAAAAAACAAGCAATTAAATTCCATATATATTATATATTATTGTGCTTGATAGCATATGACTAATTTCTAATGCAGCAAAATAAAGTATGAAGACAGTTTTAATGTGACCTTCGTGTAACAAAAAAGTTATATAAAAAAAAAAATCAACCCCAGGGACATAAAGTGCCCAAAGTCGAAGAAACACCTAAATGAGATGAAGCCTAATGGGACAGAACTGACCCACATACATGCACACAAATTGAGGCAAATCCCACATTTAGGAAAAGACTTCCTCTCGCAGAACATGGAGGACTGTTTTACCTTAAAAGGAGATACTATAGGAGATAAACCCGTCTCTTTCAGCACTGATGAGAAACTTAGATTGGTGAACGTTGCCTTTCGAGGTAAAGGCACTTCACGGGAATTATCATGGGTAATTCCCACACTTTCAGGGTCAAAAGGTCACCTCTGCATGACTCCAGGTTAAATCAAGCCAATCAGGCTGTGGTTCAGAGCAGCCGTGTGCGGAAGAGGCGGACAATCTCTTTTTAGAGCTCTGATGAGAATCATAATTGAATTGGAACGCAGTAACTGTGCAATCATAGTTTACTACAGATCTCACGTTTTGTATCCAGGTTATAACCTCATTTTTCTGTTAAAATCGCTATGCAAATACAATTAAATTTAACTGAAAATCTTCTAATACTGGGTGGAGAAAAACTAGCATTTTAATACATAAGTATTAAATATATAGTATCAGGGTTATTAGTTAACCAAAACTAAAACTGAAACTATTAAAAACATTTCTGTCTCACTCACACTCACACACACTCACACACACTCACACACACTCACACACACTCACACACACTCACACTCACTCACACACTCACTCACACACTCACTCACACACTCACTCACTCACTCACACACTCACTCACACACTCACTCTCACACACTCTCACACTCACTCACTCACACACTCACACACTCACACACTCACACACTCACACACTCACTCACTCACACACTCACTCACACACTCACTCACACACTCACTCACACACTCACTCTCACACACTCACTCACACACTCACTCACACACTCACTCACACACTCACTCACACACTCACTCACACACTCACTCACACTCACTCACTCACACTCACACACACACACACTCACACACACACTCACACACTCACACTCACTCTCACTCACACTCACTCACACTCACTCACACACACTCACACACACTCTCACTCACACACTCACACACTCACTCACACACTCACTCACACACTCACTCACACACTCTCACACTCACACACTCACTCTCACACACTCTCACACTCACTCACTCACACACACACACTCACTCACACACTCACTCACACACTCACTCACACACTCACTCACTCACACACTCACTCACACTCACTCTCACTCACTCTCACTCACTCTCACTCACTCTCACTCACTCTCACTCTCACACTCACTCACACACTCACTCACACACTCACTCACACACTCTCACACTCACTCACTCACACACTCACACACTCACACACTCACTCTCACACACTCTCACACTCACTCACTCACACACTCACACACTCACTCACACACTCACACACTCACTCACACACTCACTCACTCACACACTCACTCACACACTCACTCACACACTCACACTCACACTCACTCACACACTCACTCACACACTCACTCACACACTCACTCACACACTCACTCACACACTCACACTCACACACACACACACACTCACACACTCACACTCACACACACTCACACTCACACTCACTCACACTCACTCACTCACACACTCACACACTCACACACTCTCACTCACTCACACACTCTCACACTCTCACACTCACTCACTCACACACTCTCACTCTCACTCACACTCACACTCACACTCTCACTCACACACTCACTCACACACTCACTCACACACTCACACACTCACACACTCACTCACACACTCACTCACACACTCACTCACACACTCACTCACACACTCACTCACACACTCACTCACACACTCACACTCACACACACACTCACTCACACACACACTCACTCACACACACTCTCTCACACTCTCTCACACTCTCTCACACTCTCTCTCGCTCACTCACGCACGCTCGCTCACTCACTCACGCTCACTCACTCACGCTCACTCACGCTCACTCACTCACGCTCACTCACTCACGCTCACTCACTCACGCTCACTCACTCACGCTCACTCACTCACGCTCACTCTCTCATGCTCACTCTCACGCTCACTCTCACGCTCACTCTCACCCTCACGCTCACCCTCACAGAGCCATTTCTCATCTCTTATTAGTCTAAAAGGGAAATGTTTCCTCTCTGAGTTGAGCTTGAGGAGAATTCCAGTGTTAACAAAGAGGACACATACATCCCTCTCCCACTTTCTTTCTGCTGTTCTTCACCCGTTCCCTCTCCCTCTTCTCATAATATTACATTCCATCACTAGAATGAGCCACTGTGCCTCTGTGTACACTAACTACATTGTCCAGCGCCTCGTTTCTCAAGCATCTCTTTAGATACCAATCGGTAGCGAATGTACTGTCAGTCAAAAACAAACCCCAACATTTACGGGCCGTCAACACAAAAACGACCTTGTGTTACAGCAGACCGGACAGAAGCGCTCGCTGGAAAATTATTGATTGTGAGGGCTCTAATGAGATAAAGATAAATAAGATTTAAATGGGGGGGTCTAATGCCATTTCATGCATTATGCCTTATTTACATGATAAATGATACATGTTCTCATGATAAACATGGACAACATTTCCAAAAACAAGTTGGACGTGTGACAGAGTATTTCTGTGCCAAATACACGAACAAGTTTCGGAAAGTGTTTTTCGAGTATGGCCCTGTATGACGTCATAAAGGGCGGGATTCCTTGTATGTGCACTTCTCCCAGATGAGCGCACACACACACACACACACACACCACGCAGAGTGAGAGCAAGAGCACATCCATTAAGGACCTTCTTTCGGGTTACGAGAGCCGTCGGCGGCGCTGGCATTGTGTTTTTAGACCACAAAATCAACAATGTCACTAAAGAGACTGCGTTTCTGGTGTGAGGGAAAGATCACCTTGTTCAGCTTCCCAAATAACCCAGCGTTAAGGGAACAGTGGATGCAGTTGTGTTTCCAGCGGTGAGTGAAACTGCATCAAATGTGTGTGTTTTGTTGGCAATCGGCACGTAAGTGCATATAATGTGAACAACAACAACGTATAGTGAATCAAACTTTATCCAGGGATAATGCCATGATGTATTGTGTGTGTGTGTGTGTGTGTGTGTGTGTGCTCGTGACTCTTTAGCTCCACCCACTGCACGCCTCCACGAGCGTGAAAGAATCAGTACAGTGTATGTGTCTTTTATAAATATGATAAACTTAAAGACTCTTGGGAGATATGAAGGATCAACACTACTCTATAGATACTCAAGATTAACACGAGACTGGCAGAAACTGTGTGTGTTATGAGCCCTTTAAACAAACAAAAGCTGTTCTACCTTCACTTTTTCCATTCTTCAAACACCTACGTTCAGATAATAAAACATTTTCCATTTGTCATGAATGCAAATGGGTTTAACAAGGCTGCAGGGAAACAGAATAGCGCAAAGCCAATTGTCAAATATAGCAGAGTTATGTGAACCTGGAGAGCAACATCTGGACTGTAAATGCATTTGGTGCTATAAACGAAGAGCTCTTCTATGATCTCCCTCTGCTCATCCTCTGTCAGTCTATATAATCTGCATTGACATGAATATCCACAGCCACTAACACTCACATGCTTTGCCACGTCTCCACCAATAGCTGTGCTGGTCTTCACATATTCAGACACTGAGCCGCTCAGCAAAAGGTCGAACGCCTCCATGCTCTGGGAATCGCCTGGGAATCAAAGAGAGATGACAACAAAACAGAATCAATGTAACAGATTAAACAACATCACTGAGGATGCCTTGAAATCCCATTCACTGTTGAACATGTTTGTCCAAAAGTTTGGGGTCACTAAGAAAATTATTATTATTCAGCAAGGACATTAAATTGATCAAAAGTGACAGTAAAGACATTAGTAATGTTACAAAGATGCTGTTATTTTGAACATTCTATTCATCAAAGAAAAATATTGAAATAAAAAATATTGAAATATTAAGCAGAAATAGGAACTGTTTTCAACATTGATGATAATAATACAACTATATGAGTAAATTTCTTAAACTTTGAAGTTGGCTTGAAAAAGTTTTGTCGGAAAGTTTGAAATAACTTTGACAAGCTTAAAGTCTGAATTGAATTGTTGAGATTGAAGTTTGGAACGGGGGGGGACATGCGTTTGTGTTGCAATGTTTTATCACATTGTTACATTTTTTAGCATGATTTAACATTAATCAGCATGTTGCTAACATGTATTATCATGTTACTTTTTTTAGCATGAATTAGCATGTCATTAACATGATTTAACATGTTTGCTAACATGTTTTATCTCACTGCTAACATAAATTACCGTGTTTGCTAACATGATTTAACATGTTGTTAACATGTTTTAACAACATGTTGATAGCATGAATTAGCATGTTGTTAACATTATTTAACATGTTAGCATTAACATGTTGCTAGCATGTTACTAGCATTAATTAACATGCAACTAGCATTATTTAACATTTTGTTAGGATGATTTAACATGTCTAGCATTATTAAACATGTTGCTATCATTATTTAGCATGTTTTCCAAGCCAACTTCATCATATCAGAATGATTTGTGAAGGATCGTGTGACACTGAAGACTGGAGTAATGATGATAAATTCAGCTTTGATCACAGGAATAAATTACACTTTACTATAGTAAACAGCTGTTTTACATTGTGATAATATTTCATAATTCTACTGTTTTACTATTTATTTATTTATTTATTAACTAACTAACTAACTAACTAACTAACTAAATAAATAAAATTAACTAACTAACTAACTAACTAACTAAATAAATAAATAAATAAATAAAATAAAATTAACTAAATAAATAAATAAAATTAACTAACTAACTAACTAACTAACTAAATAAATAAATAAATAAATAAAATAAAATTAACTAACTAAATAAATAAAATTAACTAACTAACTAACTAACTAACTAACTAACTAACTAAATACTAACTAACTAACTAACTAACTAACTAACTAAAATATACACTCACCTAAAGGATTATTAGGAACGCCATACTAATACTGTGTTTGACCCCCTTTCGCCTTCAGAACTGCCTTAATTCTACGTGGCTGAAAGCAATTTTAGAAATGTTGGCCCATATTGATAGGATAGCATCTTGCAGTTGATGGAGATTTGTGGGATGCACATCCAGGGCACGAAGCTCCCGTTCCACCACATCCCAAAGATGCTCTATTGGGTTGAGATCTGGTGACTGTGGGGGCCATTTTAGTACAGTGAACTCATTGTCATGTTCAAGAAACCAATTTGAAATGATTCGAGCTTTGTGACATAGTGCATTATCCTGCTGGAAGTAGCCATCAGAGGATGGGTACATGGTGGTCATAAAGGGATGGACATGGTCAGAAACAATGCTCAGGTAGGCCGTGGCATTTAAACAATGCCCAATTGGCACTAAGGGGCCTAAAGTGTGCCAAGAAAACATCCCCCACACCATTACACCACCACCACCAGCCTGCACAGTGGTAACAAGGCATGATGGATCCATGTTCTCATTCTGTTTCCGCCAAATTCTGACTCTACCATCTGAATGTCTCAACAGAAATCGAGACTCATCAGACCAGGCAACATTTTTCCAGTCTTCAACTGTCCAATTTTGGTGAGCTCGTGCAAATTGTAGCCTCTTTTTCCTATTTGTCAAGTCAAGTCAAGTCAAGTCAACTTTATTTATATAGCGCTTTTTACAATGCAGATTGTTTCAAAGCAGCTTCACAGTGTTAAACAGGAAAATAATTAACAGAATTTGATTCGGCTGTACAGCCGCTCTGGAGAAAACGGTGATGTCATCAGCTCATTTCAATTATCATATATATTCAAGTAATGTAGTTGATATAATTTAGTTTAGTAATTAAATTTATTTGGATATTTATTTGAAAATTTTGTGTCCCCCTATTTGTAGTGGAGATGAGTGGTACCCGGTGGGGTCTTCTGCTGTTGTAGCCCATCCGCCTCAAGGTTGTGCGTGTTGTGGCTTCACAAATGCTTTGCTGCATACCTCGGTTGTAACGAGTGGTTATTTCAGTCAAAGTTGCTCTTCTATCAGCTTGAATCAGTCGGCCCATTCTCCTCTGACCTCTAGCATCAACAAGGCATTTTGGCCCACAGGACTGCCGCATACTGGATGTTTTTCCCTTTTCACACCATTCTTTGTAAACTCTAGAAATGGTTGTGCGTGAAAATCCCAGTAACTGAGCAGATTGTGAAATACTCAGACCGGCCCGTCTGGCACCAACAACCATGCCACGCTCAAAATTGCTGAAATCACCTTTCTTTCCCATTCTGACATTCAGTTTGGAGTTCAGGAGATTGTCTTGACCAGGACCACACCCCTAAATGCATTGAAGCAACTGCCATGTGATTGGTTGATTAGATAATTGCATTAATGAGAAATTGAACAGGTGTTCCTAATAATCCTTTAGGTGAGTGTAGTCCATTAATAAAAAAAAAAAGAGTCTGAAAGCACTAAAGATAAAACAAACTCAAATCTGGAGTTGGCAAACGCTAATACTGTAACATATTATATATTTCAGATAGTCTGTGTGCAGTTTGCCAAGGCTTATGCCACTCCTAATGCACTCCTATGAGAATATTTTTCCCATGAAGAAAAACCCCCTAAACGTCAGAGTTGGTCTCGTTACGATAATCTGCAGAGTTACAGACAATACCCAGAGGACTCATCAAAACAGACCAGACATGCTTTAAACTATTAATAAATTAAACAATTCAGAACTGCTGTCAACATCTGTGCAAAGCACTGCCGTACATCTGGTACCTCCGTTGATCATGTGACTGTTGATGATGTCACCGTTGACCACACCCCCAGGACCGTGCTGCAGTTTGACAGCCACCGCCTCCAGACGAACCACCGCCTGCTCCAGACGCTCGACCAGTGCTTCCATGACCCTGCAGAAACAGAGCAAACTCTCGGTGTGTGCGGCTAAACCACTGTCAGGGCCTGTGAAAGCGGTTGATTTGTTGGGACTCCCTGACCTGAGTACCACTCCGCTCCCTGTAACGGTCAAACGACAGCAACGTATCCCACATGATAACAATAATCATGAGGAGAGATTTATTAACTTTCTTGGCAAAAAAAAAAATGTTGCAAGAATGGGACTGTTGGCAATGTGCATAACATTTCTGTATTACTGAAAGTCACCATGAAATCAAATATTTATTCTAAATGATTTTTGCACAGCATTATTTTTATAAACTCACTAGGCCCTATCATAAACCCGGCACAATGTGACGTCAGGCGCGACGCAAGTGTGTTCTGCTAGTTTCAGCCTGATGCAGTTCTCATGTTCACGTCCAGCTCCACGTTGTTTAAATATCAAATGCACTGGCGTATCTGTTCACCCATGAGTATTCCTCTCTGGAGAAGTGTTCAGTCTTTCCGCTCGCATGTAAATAGTGAATCCGCCATGGTGCGAGCGCAACTGGCTTTTAAAGGGAATGGGAGATGAGACTCTGATTGGTTTATTGCACCTTACACCCAAAACACACCCATGACTCATTAAGAGACTAGGGACAACCCTTTTGGATCATGTGGCGGGCACGCAGACCACTTTTTTCGTTGTTAAACTAGCAAAAGTGGATTCAGACACGCCCTAAATGCACCTGCACCATGAGCTTCAGACCATGAGCTCAGATCATTAAAATAGGGCCCAAAATCTTGAATCAGAATAACTTCACCCTCCCTCTTGCGTCATCATCTCTTCTCTTCTCTGATGACGAGGGCGGGGCAACCTGTCAATCACATGAGATCCACCAATTGCAAACCACAACCAACCAGAGTCGGCAAAAGACGGATTCGAACCCAGGTCGATTGCGTCAAAACCAAGCGGCGACCTCCCCCAGTTTCTCTTGAAGCCAATACGGAAGTGACTTAAACTGCATTTCATCGACTGGCTGCTAGTGACAGGCTCCAAAAGGGAGAAGAATCTCATTGAGCTTAGATGTTAAATGGCCCAACTTTACAGCAGAAAAAAACAGCAAATTGTGGTTTTGGTCTATACGGCTAATTTTGCCCTTCATGACAACTGAATTTTGTTATAACTCATTCGTTTATATTATATAAAGCCTTAAAGTTCTGCATAATTAAGGGCGTGGTCACTTTGAGTGACAGGTGGATTGCCGTTTGTCTGCTGTCTGTTAGTCATCATGTCACCTCAGCTCCACCCACATCCCGCCTCTTTGCCTATTTCCTGTTATCCAGGAGTGACGCACGATGATTCGCTGCCAAGATGGCAACGGCTGGCTTTGAGGCTTCAAAACTGCTCTTCAGATCCCTATGGGTGATGTCACGGACACTACGTCCATATTTTTTTACAGTCTATGGTCAAAACCTAGATCCTTGAGCCTTACGCTTTACTGACTATGCCATCTTGTTTGTCCCAACCAGGCATTGTTAGGCGGAGCTAATACAAATAGCACTTGCCAACAAGGCATGCTATTTGCACTTAATAGACAATCCGTGTTAGGCAGGCCGTGTGCCGGTGTTTCACATGCATTCAGCCAATCAGCGTACACTTACATCACTGGTAGTTCCTGTTGCACTGGGTTAGACCCGACTCTGATGTATGAGCTAATTTAGTTCCTCCAAAAGGCGTTCCTATTACTAAAATCACTGCTAATTCCTGTGATATGAACGCACCAAAAAGCGGGTACTTCCGCCAATAGTTGAACTATGAAAATGTTCTTTCAGTGCGAAAGCCATTAATAATTTCATTTATGCATTATCAAAAAATAAATTAATCATTAGTATTAATATAAAATGATCTAGCTGAAATCTAAATGAAATCTAGCGCGCGCGCGCACACACACACACACAGAGTGTGAGTATATGAAGGCGTGGCGGGTTCACTGGCAGCCCTCCACATGACCACACCTCAATACTCATCTGCTCTCAGGAACACAACAGTCGCTTCAGTTACCACAGCGTCAAGAGCAGGCCACAATGAGCAGTTCACCAAACTATTTATTACATAACATCATCACCATACTAACACCCTTCAAACAGAACGGTGCAAAACAGAAAATATTGCTGATATCTTCACATGTTTGAATAAACGCCCTCATCTGAGTAGCTGATTAGCAAATACTGAGTTTGTTCTGTCTTTGAAATGTTTTAGTCATACATTCTGGAACATGCTGAGGAAAAATATATTTTTAATTAATAAAAAATACATAATATAAAAATGTATTTTAATTTCTGATCTTTAAAGTCCTTAAAATGTTAAATTTTATATATATATATATATATTTTTTTTATATATATATAATATATAATTATTATATATTATATTATCTATAATTATAATTTTATGATTTCATATATTAGAAATTAAAATGAATTTAAATGTCTGATCTTTAAAGTCCTTAAATTAATTTGAATAAAAATGTAATTAATAATAATTAAAATAATTAAAAATAATATATATAAATAAAAATACACACACATGCATGTATATATTTAAGAATATAAAATATAATATAATATAAATATATATATACGGTACAGTAGTGTCCAAAAGTGACGTCCAGAGGGAATATTAGTTTAATGAACCTACAAATTCGGCTAAACCATCACAATATGAGGAAATTATTTTATATATTTAAACTATTAGGGAAGAAGAAAACACTAAACCTAGTTAAAAAAAAAAAATTTGTTTTCAAAATATTCTCATAGTCTCATTGCATTATCACAAATAAAACTACACAGTCACTGAATAAAAAATAAAAAAGGTAATTTCGACCTTTTATCTCGCAAATTCTGACTTCATAGAAAAAAGTATATACTACTATGCTCAATACTATTCTTTCTGATTTATTAAAGAATGCATTGAGATTTGCGAATGCATTTTAAAAGATCGAATGAGAATGTGTAATATGTGAAGGATTGTATTGCCTATTGCTTTTACGTGCAAATATTGCAACAGTAATTCAGATACAGTTGACAAAGAATGTCTGTTAAAACAGTGAAGTGGAAGGAAAGACTGATATAATGTAAATCAAACACAAATAATCACAATCCTAGATCACGGTCATACAGCAGCACTGAAGATCGAACAGCGGATTCATTCACTGCACATTAGAGCAACAAAAGAGCCGTATCTGTGCATTTCACATGTAGCTACTAAAAGAGCAAGTCTCTCTCTGACACGCGTCAGCAGTAATTAATAGTGACCCAGTGTGGAAATGCTCACGTCATCTTGTTATCTCTCTAGAGAATTCTCTAGGCCCTGCCAAATGCCTGACCTGGGCCTCAGTTGGGCTTTTCAGAGAGAGAGTCGCTTCTGAAACGCACAGCATCAAACCTCCAGCTGAAGCACAGATGAGCTAATCCTGGCATTTTTACAGGGAGAACGAACCTGGCAGCTGTGGTTGCCAAAGTCATTCTGTAAAAATACAGTAATACAAACCTGCAATTCTTACATTTTAAAAGTGTAGCTTTTAAACCGGTAAATCCAGCAGCCCTTTTCTGCTGAATTAGCAAGGTCACACCACTACTACAATCTGTTTTGTACTTTTAACATACACATGACACTAGAACAATGCAATACACATTCATTTAACAACATAAGATGTAACATAAAACCCTAATGTATGTAATTAATAACAAGAAACATACAAAAAGTGATGTCCAGAGGGGATATTTGCTTTTTAATGACTCTACAAGTTCAATTAAAGGTGCACTATGTAAAAATTTTTCAGTAAAATATCCAAAAACCACTAGGCCAGTGTTATATATTTTGTTCAGTTGAGTACTTACAATATCCCAAATATTTCCAACTATTTGTAAATTGTGAGAAAATTGCTATTTTAACGAAGGAACCGGGACGTGTGAGGGAGTCGCCTGTCAGTTTCGTCATATCTGCGTTACCCTCGGTTTCTGGTTTTATTCAGCAGAAACGCTTTACTCTCACTGCAGTGTGCAACAAGTGTCATAGCAGCCGGCGAGTGAACGCACAGAGTAACGTCATAACATCATTTTCAACACACTCAAATGTATCTAATATGATAAACAGAGCTGCGTTACCTCATACTCATGACCGGAAAAGTGGAAATGGCGCCGGCGACTGTGGCATAATAAAAGTCCCGCTGCTCGCGAGGCGCGTGTTGCACAATCGCTCCAGCGGCCTTGCTCTTCTCCCACAACACTCGGTCCTGCTCTGCTTCATACTACAGTAACGTTAATAATCGCATCCATGAACATGATTTCTGCCCGAGTCCTATCCCGATTCTTTTCCACCGGCTGTGAGGTGAAGACCACATGTCCCAAGATTCTGGCGTCATCAAACTACGCCTTTGTTTTGAATAGGCGACCTCTAGCGGACGGAAAAGTTACATAGTGCACCTTTAAACCATCAAAATATGAGGAAAATATTTTATATTTTTAAATATGAGGGAAGAACGAAACACTAAATTTGGTTAAGGTGTTTATCTGACAAAATGATTTGGGAAAATAAGGCAAACAACAGCTATAGGTTTTATTTTACTATGCAAATAAATAATGCATAGAAAAACAAAAAGCTCCCGGTTATTAATATTTCGCTGTTCTCTCTTGTTCATAATTTCTGGGCATGACTGCACTGTAAAAAAAATATTGTTGGTTTAAAGGGGTCATGAACTGGCTTATACTGTTGTCTGAGGTCAACTTATGACGTTCGCGTGGTTTTTACATTCAAAAACATCATAATGAATAAGTAATAGGTTATTTTCTACCCTAGTTTTGAGACTAGCTCTTGAAACACTCTGTTTTTATGGGCGTGTCGCATTGAAGACTTAGAAGTAAACGCCCACTGCTATGATTGGATAACAGTTTTGCATATTATAATGAGCTTCGGCTCCCTTACACGTGAGGAATTGTACTTCCAATGTGGAGAGACAGAATGATTCGCCCACAGGGCTCGCAAAATGTCTTTATCAAACAAACACAATGATTTCTCTCTCATCCACCCGTGATTAATTGGACTGTTATTTTTTTATTACTTGGCCCGCCGGATCGGTGGATATAACCGCAAACCGCATCACTAACACACACACGCGCGCGCGCGCACCCACAAGCCAGTACGTGCATCAGCAAAACTTCACCTCAGACAAATCAGCATGTTCAAAACTTCCGTGATTGTATTTTTCCTTCAAATTACCAGTCAAGAGAGAGTGAACAATGCACATCAAGAAAGGAATGTTATTTCACTATTTAAGATAGTGTGAGCCCTGGCCCATACATGTCCGAGTCTAATCCCGAATCGCAGGACAATGAACCAACAACACCTCAAATACAAAGGATACTCCAGCCTGTGACAGCGTGGAAGTTATGTTTAGTTAGACACGTACATAATCTATACAAAATATTGTCCATATTTGACCCAAACATGCAGCATTTTTTAGAGTGAAGTGACTCAAAACGTCTTATAGAGTAAGTGCAAGTCTTTGGCTGGCATATGTGTGTGGTTAGTCCGTCTGCCATTAAATCTGCACTACATGATCTGTGCTGAACTAATATTTCAGGAGTGATGCCGTTACTATGAGCTCTTCTCTATTTCTGAATGACTCTAAATGCAGAGCAATGCTTCACCCGGATACAGGAGGTGACCGGAGCCCATGTGCTACAAAACCACATGTCAAACGATACGCCTTTAATGACAATGTGACGTCCTTTCAACAGGACCCTGACGGCATATTGAATCAAATCTGTGGCCCATATATATATATATATATATATCTGTGTGTGTGTGTGCGTGTGTGTGTATATCCATCTGATTTTTTTATTCTGTTTTTGATTTAAACTGCATTAACACAACATGATTTCTCACCATCAACTACATTCATTAACATGATCATCATCATCAATGCATCTATTTGTCTTAAAAAAAAAAAAAAATTATAACTCTGTACAAATTACATATAGTGCTAGTATTAGTAACATTGGTAGTAGTATTTAAACATTTATAGTCATTTTTAACTATTAATTAACATTATGCAAATGCATACTTGAAAGAAAGTTGTGAAATCTGGCAAATATACAAGCCAATATTTAGCGTGCTCGAGTCTAAAACTGTGACTTACAATAAGTGTTCGAATTGAGGGGGGGCTGGGGGGTCCCGGACCTCCCATAAACATTAAGAGACCCCCCATAAGGCCCAAAGATATTACCTTGGGGGGGGTCCTCTGGTTATACATTAAAATACTAGAAACATAATATATAACGTAATAAAAAACTTTCTTTTAACAAACTGTTCCGCTGCCGCTCCATAAGCTTGTGTCTGAAAAACATGCTCAATGATGGTAAGCAGGTCCAGACCTCGGTATTTTTCCAACGTGTTTATAATAAAGATTGTGAAATAATTGCCTAATATTAACTCTTCTTTGGTGCTTCACGGATATATTGCACAACGCCTTCTCATCTGAGCGGTAAGCGGTCTATCACCGCTCATTAATATCCAAATTAAGACTTAATAGGCTATTTATTTTTAAACATTTGTTTAATACTTCTACAGCATTTGTTAATCTTAGTTGCTGTTAATTTCAACATTTACTAATGCATTATTAAAAGTTCTATCTGTTCATATTATTTAATGGACCTGAGATGACATGAAATAATGAACAGTTGCATTTTTATTAACTAATATTAACAAAGAATAATAACTACTGTAAAAATGTTTTGCTCATTGTTAATGCATTAACAATTACCTTATATGTCCAAGAATGCTGATATTTCACCAATATCAATTAAATAGTTTTTTTATTGTGGATCATTCATTGCAACATTTAACCTGATTCTCGTGTTTAAGTATCTGTTATCAGGATGTGCTTGACAAATTATATATGCTATACTGACATGGTTTTAAAGCTATAGTTATCAATTTTTTTTGGCCATCAAACGTCTTAAAATGCACATATTTACACCAGGGGAATACAAATTCACCAGCCCTGATGGTATGAATGTTTGGTACACCTAGTTTATGCACAGAGTAAATGCTCAGCTGCAAAAACATGTTCTGAAACTCACAAAAAATAAGTTAACTAAAATAAAAAAAATTATATTATTAGATTGTGTTTTTTGTTTGGGGGGGAGGTGGGGGACTATGACAATTCGAACACTGCTTACAATGGTTTGTTATAAATACACACACACACACACACACACATTAAAAATGAAAACAATTGTGAATCTAGCTAATATACAGGCCTACAAGGGGAGTATGTCAGCCTATTGATTTATGACAGCAACATTACATTTCAGAACTGAAGAACTGGGCAACTAGACAGCATCAATACTTTACATGTAGCCTGTCTCGTCATCTCTGTCCCCCACACACACACACACACACACACACACACACACACACACACGCCTGCACGCGCTGATATGACAACTGACAGATCCTGCAATTAGTGAGAAGATAACGCACCCTGCCCTTCTGACACCAACACACACCACAAAACTGTGCTCGTTCAGAAACCGAATGCGCGTGCCTCCAAACAGAAACACGCACGTTTCCGTGAGAACCTGCCACCGCGCGCTCGGAGCGCGACCCAGTCGTCCCACTAACGACCTAGAATGAAAATACGACAGAGTCATTCTTACCGAAATATTACAAGGTTTCCGGGTTTTACTCTCACGTTTTCTTTAGAAATAGCGAGATGTGGCTCGGCTATGGAGGTCTGGTCCTGGCGTCCCCGGCGCGCTCCCTTCTGTCACTCAACTAAGCCCGGCAGCCGCTTCCGGGACTTCCATATTTGGGAAGGATGAATCAGAGGTGCCTAGATAGAGCAGTGAGACAGACTGAGCTCTCTAAGGACGAAATGCAAACACCTATTCAGTGTTTAAAATAGGGATGCACGATTATGACAGAAATCATAATTGCGATTATTAATTACGATTATCACAATTTACATTGAGTGATGTTTTGAAAAGATTTATGCCATTGTTTGAAGCAACTGTATGCCATATATCAAAATAAACACTATTCCTGAAAAACTTGTATTGCTTTTCTATAGCATTAAACCTCAAATGTCAAATACATATTGTTTTGGTTTTTATGCAAAAATATGATGCATGGTATTATAATGTTATACTAAAACTAAAATTGAAACAATGGAGAAAAAAACAAAACTTTAAAGTAACCCGTAGAAAGAAAGAAAAAAACACATAATAATGTAAGTAATTGCGCTTTTAAACGATTACATAATTGTGCTAATTTAAAAATGTTTTTTTTTTTTATAATACAATTTTATTATGTTTTTTTTTTATGTAATATAATATATATATATATATATATACACACTCACCTAAAGGATTATTAGGAACACCATACTAATACTGTGTTTGACCCCCTTTCGCCTTCAGAACTGCCTTAATTCTACGTGGCATTGATTCAACAAGGTGCTGAAAGCATTCTTTAGAAATGTTGGCCCATATTGATAGGATAGCATCTTGCAGTTGATGGAGATTTGTGGGATGCACATCCAGGGCACGAAGCTCCCGTTCCACCACATCCCAAAGATGCTCTATTGGGTTGAGATCTGGTGACTGTGGGGGCCATTTTAGTACAGTGAACTCATTGTCATGTTCAAGAAACCAATTTGAAATGATTGGAGCTTTGTGACATGGTGCATTATCCTGCTGGAAGTAGCCATCAGAGGATGGGTACATGGTGGTCATAAAGGGATGGACATCAGGTAGGCCGTGGCATTTAAACGATGCCCAATTGGCACTAAGGGGCCTAAAGTGTGCCAAGAAAACATCCCCCACACCATTACACCACCACCACCAGCCTGCACAGTGGTAACAAGGCATGATGGATCCATGTTCTCATTCTGTTTCCGCCAAATTCTGACTCTACCATCTGAATGTCTCAACAGAAATCGAGACTCATCAGACCAGGCAACATTTTTCCAGTCTTCAACTGTCCAATTTTGGTGAGCTTGTGCAAATTGTAGCCTCTTTTTCCTATTTGTAGTGGAGATGAGTGGTACCCGGTGGGGTCTTCTGCTGTTGTAGCCCATCCGCCTCAAGGTTGTGCGTGTTGTGGCTTCACAAATGCTTTGCTGCATACCTCGGTTGTAACGAGTGGTTATTTCAGTCAAAGTTGCTCTTCTATTAGCTTGAATCAGTCGGCCCATTCTCCTCTGACCTCTAGCATCAACAAGGCTCTTTCGCCCACAGGACTGCCGCATACTGGATGTTTTTCCCTTTTCACACCATTCTTTGTAAACTCTAGAAATGGTTGTGCGTGAAAATCCCAGTAACTGAGCAGATTGTGAAATACTCAGACCAGCCCGTCTGGCACCAACGACCATGCCACGCTCAAAATTGCTTAAATCACCTTTCTTTCCCATTCTGACATTCAGTTTGGAGTTCAGGAGATTGTCTTGACCAGGACCACACCCCTAAATGCATTGAAGCAACTACCATGTGATTGGTTGATTAGATAATTGCATTAATGAGAAATTGAACAGGTGTTCCTAATAATCCTTTAGGTGAGTGTATATATATATATATATATTCTCATATTAATAGTATATAACATTCCTGGAAATAAAATAAAGGCTGGCATAAGTAGTTTGGAATAATCATTGAGTTATTTTAAATAATAAGCATGGAATCATTTTTAAATATATAGAATGATCAATATTTTATTGACATAATGAATAATGATAAACTTGTGTGTCAAAGATATCATTCAAAATGCATGAAGCCATTTTATTGTCATGTGACAAGAAAACATAAACCATAAAATAACACCCTCATGACTATGTATATATACATCATTTTCAAATTTTGAATTATATGACTAGTTTACAATGTAATATTTTCAATGTGCAAAGAAAAGGAAAATATTTTTCTTTTACTTAATACATACAAATATACACTATATTGCCAAAAGTTTTGGGACGCCTGCCTTTACATGCACATGAACTTTAATGCCATCCCATTCTTAATCCGTAGGGTTTAATATGGAGTTGGCCCACCCTTTGCAGCTATAACAGCTTCAACTCTTCTGGGAAGGCTTTCCACAAGGTTTAGGAGTGTGTTTATGGGAATTTTTGACCATTCCTCTAGAAGTGCATTTGTGAGGTCAGGCACTGATGTTGGACGAGAAGGCCTGGCTCGCAGTCTCCGCTCTAATTCATCCCAAAGGTGTTCTATCGGGATGAGGTCAGGACTCTGTGCAGGCCAGTCAAGTTCCTCCACACCAAACTCGCTCATCCATGTCTTTATGGGCCAAACCTTATGGGAGGTCTGTAGCTATTGACTCTGCAGAAAGTTGGTGACTTCTGCGCACTGTGACCCTCAGCATGCGCTGACCCCGCTCTGTGATTTTACGTGGCCTACCACTTCATGGCTGAGTTGCTGTTGTTCTCAATTGCTTCCACTTTGTTATAATCCCACTAACAGTTGAGTGTGGAATATTTAGTAGTGAGGAAATGTCAGGAATGGACTTATTGCACAGGTGGCAACCTATCACGGTACCACGCTTGAGTTCACTGAGCTCCTGAGAGCGACTCATTCTTTCACTAATGTTTGTAGAAGCGTCTGCACGCCTAGTGCTTGATTTATACACCTGTGGCCATGAAGTGATTGAACACCTGAATTCAGTGATTTGGAGGGGTGTCCCAATACTTTTGGCAATATAGTGTATGTATAGAGAGCTGTCAAATCGATTAATCGCTATTAATTGCATCTAACATAAAAATTTGTAAATATGTGTGTGAATATGTACATATATAAATACATGCATACATACACATACATAGGCTATATTTACAAACTTTTATGATTAATTGATTTTGACAGCACTTATAATATTATATTATATACTTATAATATAATAATACAATATTAATAGGGCTGTCAAATTGATTCATTGTGAGTAATCACATCTAAAATAACACACACACACACATATGCAATGGTGGTCAGAATTATTGGCACCCCTGGTAAATATGATCAAATATGGCTGTAAAAAATAAATCTGCATTGTTTATCCTTTTGATCTTTTACTCAAAAAATTCACAAAAATCTAACCTTTCATTGAAGTAAAATAATTGAAAGTGGGGGTAAATCACATTATGAAATAAATGCTTTTCTCCAAAACACGTTGCTCACAATTATTGGCACCCTTTTATTAAATACTTTTTGCAACGTCCTTTTCCCAAGATAACAGCTCTGAGTCTTCTTCTATAATGCCTGATGAGTTTGGAGAACACCTTACCAGAGATCAGAGACCATTCCTCCATACAGAATCTCTCCAGATCCTTCAGATTCCCAGCTCTTCTCTTCAGTTCATCACTCATTCCCTATAGGGTTCAGGTCAGGAACATGGGATGGTCATGGCAGAAGCTTCATTTTGTGCTCAGTGACACATTTGTGTTGATTGTGATGTTTGTTTTGGATCGTTGTCCTGATGGAAGATCCAACCACGGCCCATTATAAGATTTCTAGCACAGGCCGTCAGGTTTTGATTTTTATCTGTTGGTATTTGCTAGAATCCATGATACCATGTGTCTGAACAAGATGTCCAGGACCTCCAGCAAAAAAATAGGCCCACAACATTAAAGGTCCAGCGGTATTTTTAGCAGTGGGCATGGGGTGCTTTTTATCCCTGTTTGCACCAAATCCATCTGGTGTGTTTGCTGCCAAAAAGCTCTTTTTTTTGTTTCATCTGACCACAGAACCAGGTCCCGTCTGAAGCTCCAGTCGTGTCTGACAACTGAATATGCTGGAGTTTGTTTCTGGATGAGCGAGGAGGATTTTTCTTGAATCCCTCCCAAACAACATGTGGTGATGTAGGGATTGTTTGATTTTTTTTTTTTCTTTCTGACCCCAAGACTCAACTAATCTCTGCTATTCTCCATCTGTGATCCTTGGAGAGTCTTTTTCCACTCAAACTCTCCTCCTCTCGTGCATTAGGACGATATACACACACGTCCTCTTTCAGGCAGATTCATAACATCTTTAGTTGATTGGAACATCTTAATTATTGCCCTGATGGTGGAAATGGGGATTTTCAATGCTTTAGCTATTTTCCTACAGCCACTTTCTAATTTGTGAAGCTCAACAATCTTTTGCTGCACATCAGAACTATATTCTGTGGCTTTACTCATTGTGATGAATGATTAAGGGAATGTGGCCTTTGGGTTTCCTCATATCTATAATCCTGTGGAACAAGATGTCATAGCTGGACAATTTCATGTTCCTAGTCACCCTGGTGTGCTAAAAAATGTAAATATTATTAATATACTTCAGAGATATTTTACTCATAAAAAACTCTAGGGGTGCCAATAATTGTGACCAACATGTTTTGGAGAAAAGCATTTATTTCATAATGTGATTTACCCCCACTTTCAATTCTTTTACTTCAATGAAAGGTTAGATTTTTGTGATTTTTTTAAACAAAAGATCAAAAGGATAAACAATGCAGATTTATTTTTTACAGCCATATTTGATAATATTTACCAGGGGTGCCAATAATTCTGACCACCACTGCATATGTGTGTGTGTGTGGGTGCGTCATATGCACACACACACACACATATATTATATAAACACAAACTTTTATGTTAGATGCGGTTAATCCATTTGACATCCCTAAATATTAATATAAAATATATGTATTTAAAAAATATAATTAATAAATATCAACAATTATATGAATATTTTTTAAAACATAAATGTATTTAAAAAATGTATGAAGCCAACGTCAATTCAAAGATTACAAACATTTGTAAGAACTAGATTTTAATCATCTCAGAAATCCCTATTTGTCACATAATACTGAGGACAAATATAGAACAAAACAAACCCCATAATATAAAAATAAAATAAAAACACCCCACCGTCATAGCATAGCATTATTACTTTTTTAGTCACTTTACTCCATGACCTCTTGAGCAACTCTATACAACACATTTAGTGCACTTCTGACACCAGGACAGATTAGATTAGATTATCACGTGATCTTCCTGTCAGTGTCAGCTGGTATCAGGGCCCTTATTCTGCATCCGTTCCCGCTGGCGTCTTCTTCCCGGGAGCCTCTGCTATCACGGCCGACGTTAGACAAGCTACCCTGGTGACGGTGTGGTGGAAAGTTTCACTGCTGTGTCACTATGAAACAGCGTCAGGTTACACGGCGGGCAGAAATAGATCCTCCTGAAGCACCAGACGCACAGATGTGGCCCTTCGGCATTTCTTATTGATAAGAAAAGCCCTGAATAATTCACTGAGGCCTTGCGAGTCTCCAATATGGGAAACAGCATCTACAGGTGCTGCTTTGGGTTGGTTTTAAGTACAGATAAGCATGATGTGAGGGTTATGTTTAAATGTAGGCTTGAGTTACAGGGGGTGTCAGCCTGGATCAGAATTTAGGGCCGGTTTATGGTCATTACCCAAAGTGCTCTGTCCCGAACTCTAGAGGACTGGTTCAACTAGGTCAACATGGTGGATCTCAGATCCATGACACAGCGGTTTGACTAAAACATTGCTCAATCTAGATCCCGTAACACATACACACACACACACAAAATTGCTTCCACCATCATCTGACGAGTCTGAATTATATTTAGTGATTCTGGCGGCATGGGTTTACACACACATTCATTATCCAACAGCGATCAACACTTAATCAAGTATGTTTATTCAACACGTCTCCATGCTCTCGCTTAAACTTTCAGGATTAGTTTGAATTATGGGGCAAGACAACAGATTTCTTCAAAAGAATATTCTTAGTTCTACAGGTTTGGTAAGTCGTCTCAATCGACAGCTTCATGTTGATTACCACATTGGAAGTGATCAATTTGCAAGAAAAACTGCTTTTCTGTGTGAAGTCCTGTCCAGTTTTACAACCATGAAAACATAAAACAACTGTAAACTGTGTGATTTAAGCATCTCTACAGCTCAAACAATACACGAGTTTTAACAAAGAATTTACGTATGCATTTATACAATTTTAAATTTCACATTCCTGCTTTTAAATCCTAAAACATTCTCCCCATTCACTTCCTTTGTAAAATAGAAAATGAGGGGCATATATATGCATGTATATATGTGTGTATAATATAATATACTTACTTAATATAATATACACTCACCTAAAGGATTATTAGGAACACCATACTAATACTGTGTTTGACCCCCTTTCGCCTTCAGAACTGCCTTAATTCTACGTGGCATTGATTCAACAAGGTGCTGAAAGCATTCTTTAGAAATGTTGGCCCATATTGATAGGATAGCATCTTGCAGTTGATGGAGATTTGTGGGATGCACATCCAGGGCACGAAGCTCCCGTTCCACCACATCCCAAAGATGCTCTATTGGGTTGAGATCTGGTGACTGTGGGGGCCATTTTAGTACAGTGAACTCATTGTCATGTTCAAGAAACCAATTTGAAATGATTGGAGCTTTGTGACATGGTGCATTATCCTGCTGGAAGTAGCCATCAGAGGATGGGTACATGGTGGTCATAAAGGGATGGACATGGTCAAAAACAATGCTCAGGTAGGCCGTGGTATTTAAACGATGCCCAATTGGCACTAAGGGGCCTAAAGTGTGCCAAGAAAACATCCCCCACACCATTACACCACCACCACCAGCCTGCACAGTGCTAACAAGGCATGATGGATCCATGTTCTCATTCTGTTTACGCCAAATTCTGACTCTACCATCTGAATGTCTCAGCAGAAATCGAGACTCATCAGACCAGGCAACATTTTTCCAGTCTTCAACTGTCCAATTTTGGTGAGCTCGTGCAAATTGTAGCCTCTTTTTCCTATTTGTAGTGGAGATGAGTGGTACCCGGTGGGGTCTTCTGCTGTTGTAGCCCATCCGCCTCAAGGTTGTGCGTGTTGTGGCTTCACAAATGCTTTGCTGCATACCTCGGTTGTAACGAGTGGTTATTTCAGTCAAAGTTGCTCTTCTATCAGCTTGAATCAGTCGGCCCATTCTCCTCTGACCTCTAGCATCAACAAGGCATTTTCGCCCACAGGACTGCCGCATACTGGATGTTTTTCCCTTTTCACACCATTCTTTGTAAACTCTAGAAATGGTTGTGCGTGAAAATCCCAGTAACTGAGCAGATTGTGAAATACTCAGACTGGCCCGTCTGGCACCAACAACCATGCCACGCTCAAAATTGCTTAAATCACCTTTCTTTCCCATTCTGACATTCAGTTTGGAGTTCAGGCGATTGTCTTGACCAGGACCACACCCCTAAATGCATTGAAGCAACTGCCATGTGATTGGTTGATTAGATAATTGCATTAATGAGAAATTGAACAGGTGTTCCTAATAATCCTTTAGGAGAGTATACATTAATATAATATACTTACTTAATATAATATACTTACTTAATATAATATACTTACTTAATATAATATACTTACTTAATATAATATACTTACTTAATATAATATACTTACTTAATATAATATACTTACTTAATATAATATACTTACTTAATATAATATACTTACTTAATATAATATACTTACTTAATATAATATACTATACTTGATTAAAACTTTTTTTGAGGTAATCAACATTATGCCAGTGTTAACAGTAGAAATAAAAATGTGACTTGTGGCATAAATGTTGATTACCATAAAAAAAAAAAAAAGCTTTTAAATCCTCAAAAATGTCTCTCTAAACGTGGCCTAAATGTTATGCTTTTTTAAAATATTTAAATAGGCGAAATATTTTTTCCTGCTAATCAACACAAATGCTGTCCGTCAATTTAACTTGTACTAAACCTGGAATATTCCTCAATTACTAAGCAATGTTTGGACAGGCAGAGTTGAGACCAGCTAAATCTGTCACATCACAAACCAGCATAAACACGGTCATAAATGAGCATCTCTGTGTGTGGCGAGGAGAAGCGACGGCCTGTGTGTTTACACTGTCGGCTTGCTGGGAATACCTGCTTCTTTTTTAACGACACCTTCCTGCACGAGAAACACACGACAGTAAAGCTACCGCCTGTCTAAACAAAGCCCATCTAAAAACCATTGAAATACTCAATTCACCACTCAATGAAGTTACACAATACAACAATCTCAAAGCATGGAAACAATCAGGTCTGTGCAATGAACAAAGCGTTTAAGGTTTAAATATAGAACCTTTTTATTTCCATTTAGAGTAAATAGTGTTGAAAATCTGAAATAAGGCTTTAATACCTACAGAACGTTCGTATTTAAATAGTCAATAACACTTTACATGCCCAAATCCAGTGACAATGAAAAATGTGTCCTTTTTTTTTTGGTGTTATGGTTTTCTTCTTCTTCATATTTTCCCTTGTAAGAAAGAGTTCAAGTATAAAAATTCTCAACAGTGTAAAATAGCCCATCTGATGCATATGTAAAGCAATAGAAGCACAGCATCCATCCTCGACATTGACAATACATTCTAGTGTATGAAGCAGCATGTCCCTTCAGTCTTTTTTTTTTTTTTTGTCCTTTTAAACAGTTCTGGATATGATAACATGCCCCAAAACAACAGGCCTGCAATAAAACAAAATGTCATACGATAGCCGATATTTAATGTCATGTTCTAAAATTCCAAATGTATTGAGAAAAAAAAAAAGAGAGAATTGTACAGTGCACATACAGAATTGCATCTTTAAATAAGTCCTACAACAACACTTTTGGTTGAGTATGTTAATAATACTACAACTAAGCCTACTCAATAACTTATAATAATAATAATAATAATATGCCATGAGATGAATACATTATATCCATACAGTACCGCTTCTAAGTCGGTGATCTTAGAGCGCAACATAACTCAAAATAAATATCTTAAATAGCAGATCTCTTTAAATAGCATTACAAATGTAAGGCACACAAAGAACCCTCGGATCCTTTCGCTATAGTGCTGTTCTGTAAAGAGTTGCTCATTGAAATACATTAGACCTTAGTAAGTGTGCTGGTGCTCAGTGAACATGTAAAGACCAGACCCTCCTCTCTTATCAAAGATCCGTCGCTGATATAGGGAGGATGCACAGGTCTATCTTCACGCTTCCGAACCCTCTCTGGGATAAGAAGAGAGGGGAAATGTTGACAGACCCGGAGCAGGGCCGGATCCGAAACAGGGTCCAGGGATGAAACGGCGACAGCTCAACGTACCACTGATCTTTCCAGAGCAATCCGACTGTGTGTGTGTGTGTGTGTGTCAGTGCCTGTTCCTTCCAAAACAGCAGTTGCTCCCTGATTCTCGTACTAATACTGAGCAATGCCCCATGGTTTTTTCCCTACTGTGTGAGTGTGTGTGTGTGTGTGTGTCCTCCCTCGTCCACAGACAGACATTAACACTTAAATTTGCGTGTAACGGTGTACATGTTAGTCCGTGTGTGTTTTTGTAAGCATATAATACAACACATCTCAGTCTCTTTTTTTTTGTCTTTTTGAGAGTACCTCCAAATTGTTTGATGCCCATCATGGGGGAGCGAAAGAAAATCTCTCCTATTCCTGCGCTTTGTTTCGTCCCCTGTTTGCTTTGCATAGGTCAATGCAGGAGTCAGAGAAAGTGGGGGGGACATTCAGCATCAGATAAGATAAAAAGGTAGTTCACAAAAACATAAAACATGCTAACACTGGATCTTTCTCCATTTCCATCGCCACAAGTTAGGTCTACTATCCCTGATTGGCAGAGTTTGTCGTTTTCGAATTCGCTGAAAAAAATGCTCCCTGATGATCAAAAAAACAAAATGCACTTGAGGAGAAGACGACGACAGAACAAAAAGAGCCCTCAAAAAATGAGAATAAATATAAAGGGGCCCTAGAATCAAAACAATGTGGGACATTTCCGGAAAAAAACGGTCGCCTACATTAAATGACAGCATCGGGACTTAAGGTTTCGTCTACCACAGTGATTAGTTCGCTGCATACCTCCTTCCGCAATAAATATCCTACTCTAATATTAATTATAGTAATAAAGATAACATAATGATGATAAGAGTAAAAAGCTAGATTCCGTCCTTTCTGCGATTTTTTTTGTTTCGTTTTGATGTTTTGTTTTCTTTAATCACAGCAAGTTGGAAAGCAATGTAGTTCCCATCTTACTAACAATCTCTCTACCAATTACTATCCCCCTCCCTCGTCTTCCTCCTCTTGCAATCAACCCACAACCAGCAACCATCTTCGTCACCATCCTCTTCGTCTAGTAGCAGTCGCTGGGCGTCGACTCCCTGCACGTCACGCCTCTTTGGTTGCTATTGCATCCGTTCGGCTTGCAGCTGCTGGGGCTGGTACTGACCGAAGGCGGCGGCCGCGGCAGCAGTCCCCGGAGCTGCGGTGGCCAGCGGCTGCTGCATGGCGTAGCCGTAGCCGGCGGTAGCTACGTAGCCGGTTGCGGCGGGAGAGGCTGCGTACGGGTACTGCTCGTAGGCTGCGGCGGCTGCCGCTGTGGCAGCGCTGGCGTACTGTGCGTAGGCTGCGCCTGTGTAGTCGATGTAGGGAGAGGATGCGGTGGCGGAGGTCGCCGCTGGCTGGATGTGAGGGATCACCATGCTGGGCTGCATGAAGGCCTGCGGGTACACATAGTGAGTGGGGATCCTGCGAGAGACAAACACGACAGCACGTTAGCATAGCATTATGGACGCATCAAATACACAACCACAACCACAGCGCGGCCAAGCACCCAATATCCAAAATTCAGTAACACCAAGGAAATGCCTGCTAGTGATTATTAGAGATATAAGGTTGCCAAAATAGATCTCTCTCAGTACAACTGTAATGTCCGTGCAGCAAATAATTATTGTTTTCCATAAACAGATGCCCCTCTCCCAAACTCACACCATGTTGGGTTTGTCTAGATGCTTAAAGGGATAGTTCACCCAAAAATGAAAATTCTGTCATTACTCACCCTCATGTCGTTCCAAACCCGCAAGACTTTCATTCATCTTTGGAACAAAAACGAAGATCTTTATGATGAAATCTGAGTGATTTCTGACTCTCCATTGACAGCTGCGCAACTACCACTTTGACACTCCAGAAATTGTACAAATTTACTGAAGAGACATGATCGCTTTATATGATGAATACATTGAATTTAGACTTTTATGCCCATTTTAACATTGATCAGTGAACATAAACAGAAGCTCAACCGAACCTCATTGGTTCTTGCTGAAGCTCAAACGTGCTGTGTAACACGAGAATGAACCTCATTGGTTCTTGCTGAAGCTCAAACGTGCTGTGTAACACGCGAATGAACCTCATTGGTTCTCGCTGAAGCTCAAACGTGCTGTGTAACACAAGAATGAACCTCATTGGTTCTTGAGAAGCTCAAACGTGCTGTGTAACACGAGAATGAACCTCATTGGTTCTCGCTGAAGCTCAAACGTGCTGTGTAACACAAGAATGAACCTCATTGGTTCTTGAGAAGCTCAAACGTGCTGTGTAACACGAGAATGAACCTCATTGGTTCCTGAGGAAGCTCAAACGTGCTGTGTAACATGAGAATGAACCTCATTGGTTCTTGCTGAAGCTCAAACGTGCTGCGTAACACGAGAATGAACCTCATTGGTTCTTGCTGAAGCTCAAACGTGCTGCGTAACACGAGAATGAACCTCATTGGTTCTTGCTGAAGCTCAAACGTGCTGCGTAACATGAGAATGAACCTCATTGGTTCTTGAGAAGCTCAAACGTGCTGTGTAACACGAGAATGAACCTCATTGGTTCTTGAGAAGCTCAAACGTGCTGTGTAACACGAGAATGAACCTCATTGGTTCTTGCTGAAGCTCAAACGTGCTGTGTAACACGCGAATGAACCTCATTGGTTCTCGCTGAAGCTCAAACGTGCTGTGTAACACAAGAATGAACCTCATTGGTTCTTGAGAAGCTCAAACGTGCTGCGTAACACAAGAATGAACCTCATTGGTTCTTGAGAAGCTCAAACGTGCTGTGTAACACGAGAATGAACCTCATTGGTTCTTGCTGAAGCTCAAACGTGCTGCGTAACACGAGAATGAACCTCATTGGTTCTTGAGAAGCTCAAACGTGCTGCGTAACACGAGAATGAACCTCATTGGTTCTTGAGAAGCTCAAACGTGCTGTGTAACACGAGAATGAACCTCATTGGTTCTTGAGAAGCTCAAACGTGCTGCGTAACATGAGAATGAACCTCATTGGTTCTTGAGAAGCTCAAACGTGCTGTGTAACACGAGAATGAACCTCATTGGTTCTTGAGAAGCTCAAACGTGCTGTGTAACACGAGAATGAACCTCATTGGTTCTTGCTGAAGCTCAAACGTGCTGCGTAACACGAGAATGAACCTCATTGGTTCTTGAGAAGCTCAAACGTGCTGTGTAACACGAGAATGAACCTCATTGGTTCTTGCTGAAGCTCAAACGTGCTGTGTAACACGAGAATGAACCTCATTGGTTCTTGCTGAAGCTCAAACGTGTCACGTAACATGAGAATGAACCTCATTGGTTCTCGCGTGTAAAGCAAACGTACTTGATGAATATTTATATGTGAATAAAAGCCTAAATTAAATCTGTTCATCATATAAAGCCATTGTGTCTCTTCAGAAAATTTGGACTAAACCACTCAATTCATATGGATTAGTTTTACAATATCTATGAACTTTTTGGAGTGTCAAAGTGGTAGTTGCTTAGCTGTAAAAAGGAGGGACAGAAATCTCCCAGATTTCATCAAAAAGATCTTCATTTGTGTTTAGAAAATGAACGAAAGACTTATGGGTTTGGAACAACATGAGGGTGAGTAATTAATGACAGAATTTTCCTTTTTTGGGTGAACTATCCCTTTAAACGAACAGAGAGTAAAACAGTGTTTACATATCTAAGGGTGAAAGTAAATAAATTACATTTTTAAGTTAAATCCTTTTGTGATTGGTGAAACAACCAGATGCTCCGCCTCCAAAGTCACACCATTGGCTAAGCCACTGTTGCTATGTCAGGCTGGTCGGGATTACATATAAAGTGATGTCCGGCAGGATTTTTTTTTTTATGGACCTACAAGTTTGATTAAACCATGAAAATATGAGGAAAATATTAAAAAAATTGAAATATGAGGGAAGAACAAAACACTAAACTTGGTTAAGGTATTTATCAGGCAAAATCATTTGGCAAACTACAGCAAAAAAAAGTATATAAAAAAGCATATAAAAACAAAAAGCTCAGAGTAAAAAGCATACATCGACTGTAACAATCAGTTAATATTTCATTGGTTCTCTTCTGTTTTCGTTCATAATTTCTAAGCATGACAACCAATTTGGCATGTTTCATTGCATTATTATCACAAATAAAGCTAGTGAATCCAAGCACAACTATGCAATATGCTTACAAAACTTTTAATAATGTTTGAATAAAGGGTGAAGATTTCTCCTAGGCCAAAAGGAGAAGACCCTGACGAAGACCCTTTGAGTCGAAACGTTGCTTCTTTTTAAATAATAAATTTTTGGGAGCAGCAATGGCAGTGTGCAGATTCTTGTTGACTTCGAGTTAAATGCTTCATTTAATCTAGCACCTGAAAAAGTTTGTTGGATGTGCGCACAATTCTTCTTTGAATTCTCCTAGGTTGGACATCACTTTTGGCCACTACTATGGGCAGCTGAAGCCGTGCTAAAAGTCACATGTGTTCAACGCCCCGGCGTCCGTCCTGTAAAATGAGGGAAGGCAGGACCCAGGGGAGGTGCAGAGGAGATGAGGGGAGCATTGTGAATATGTCAGGGCTACTTTGACAGCTGGACAGTTTTCAAAAAGGGACGTTGCTGGCTGTTTCCCCCTCCACACTTAGACAATGAGCCTCAGGCTGGACAGCAAACACAGAGGGGAGTTTTGATTAAATAAGCAATCAGGAACAATGAGCCCATTCTGCCTTTCATTACGTACCCTGTTGCACTTTCAGAGCTTTTCACATTTACTGTCTGCTCTAAACAGGCGGGTGAGAACTTTTTAAATGAGTTCTGGGATGACAGAACGCATGGGATCACCTATAACTCACTAAATATGAGTCAATGCAACTATATTAGAAATGCACGATATATCGGCCACCATATCGGTATCAGCCGATACATGTTCATTTTTGGTGTTATCGATAACGGCCCGATAAGAAAATTTGGCCGATATACATTAAAGCTGATAAATAATGGATTATTTCCTTCCGCTGAGACACTTCAGATGCGCACTGATCACCATAATGGTTTTGAATTGCTTGAAATATGACTGGAAAATACATGTCTGTCATATCAGCTACATAAAATTATAATGAAAACATATATTTGTGTGCTTGGGACTTGGATTTAATGAGGAGACTTGTTTTTGTAATCAGGCTCTCAAAAATTATATAAAAAGTTGGATTTAGATTCATCGGTTAATTTATCTGTTATCGGCTTCTAAATATAAAGAATTAACGGTATCGGCCAAGATTTTCATATCGGTGCATCCCTAAACTATATTATATAAGACTGTGAGAATTAAGAGTAAGAAATTCTCATGAAAAATTGTACTGAAATCCACTTTGGCATGTATGGAAGTTCCACCATGAGGATTTTTAGATGGTGTTTAAGACTAATTACGTCCAATATTTCATGGGAAAAGTGAGAGAATGTTTCTATCATGGCAACCCTATTTGTAGCACACCATTATATCAATCAAACCTGACCAAACTCAAAAAACCTCTGCCCCAAATTAAAGAAAATAAGCATAACACAGGCGTCAAGAAATAAAGAGCAACAGTACGTATTACCCACATCAACTCAAAACAACACAACCACTCACAGAACGCCATAAATGAGAGGAATGAAATAAAACCTTCCTTTTTCTCTCTCAGGGCAAAGATGCTCCTATGAAATCTTTCATAGATGCCTTGCCAGCCTGAGGTGACAGCAGGGATTGTGTTAACATAGACTACCATACACAAAATAACAACAGTGAAAACACACTTCTAGAACATGGGAGATCACATTTAACCTGCACAGGCATCACAACACAAAAACAAAACCACACACTCAGAAATATCAAATATAGTCCAATATTAGGCTGGTCTGTTATTGTTAGCACATTGGGATTCATACAACTGAACAAGCAGTCAAATGAGAGAAATCTTGCGCAACCACTTTAGGTGTTAAATAAAGCGCCGCTGAAGATCCCAGTGAGTGACAGCGAGGGCTGGATGCTATTTTCTGCTTCCTCTGTTACTAAAGTGCAAAAAAATTCACCTTCTGCATCTTCATCGGTCAAGTGAGCACTTGATGCATCTTGTTTCACATGACTTATGAGCCTAGATGACTTGAGAAAAAATGGATTTATACTTAGAACTGGTGATCAGGTTCTCTAAAATAAAGATTAAAAATAATTGTTGTTACTGAGCTACTCAACAGTACTCCATTTCTCTACAGCAGTTTCACATGACTTATGAGCCTAGATGACTTGTGATCAGATTCTCTAAAATAAAGATTAAAAATAATAGTTGTTACTATGCCACTCAACAGTATTCCATCTATCCTCCATTGCAGCCCAGGAAAAGTGTGGGTTGTGAGGTCAACTTTCGTTCTACAGATCTAGAAAACACCGGTCGTCATCTCATCAGTGAAGATCTCAGCTGTACATCCACGATCAGGGCGACTAGACTTGCATATTCCACACGTTTTGGACTGAATTGGAAAGATGCATCTGATCATCATCTGTATACGTTGTTTTTACACACTACGGGCCAGATTTACTAACAGCTTGCGCCAATGCAAACCCTTAAAAACTACTGTGAGGAACAATTAGCGCTGAAAAGGTGTGCACTTATTGCATATGCATTTGTAGGAGTTTCCCTTTCAGACGCAGTATTTATGGGAGGAGAGTATTTAAATCAATCATGAGGTGATTTACTCAGGTTTGCACTCATCAATTTACTGGTGCTTGCGCTATTGTTTACCGCCTAAAAAAAAAAAGGACGTCTTAAACCAGATAGTGTTGGTCATTATGGAAATGATCCGGCTGCGTCTGTGTTCTTTAAAGGGGTGGTTGATTATGATTTGACTTTTTTAACTTTAGTTAGCGTGTAATGTTGCTGTTTGAGCATAAACAACATCTGCAAAGTTACGACGCTCAAACAAACGGCTGGTAGGGACTACAACGAGCTTATGCACGGGTTAGTGACATCACTAACCCTGAAATTACACGGGAACACGCAACAAAGGGGATGAGGCCATGTTGAGAATTTATAGATTATCATGACAGAATATGCTAATCAATGACTTGAAGATAGGACATTTCTGAATTTATGAGTTAACTATCTCATTCTACATTTTCTCACTTCTTCTTGAGTCTCTCCATCATTGTCCGACTCCGGTTTGAACATAAAAGGCTGAACAGTTTCATTGCCTGTCTGCATGAGGTTATCAGAGCTGCTAACATGAGCTCTTGAAGCTCCGCCCTGTGAGCAGCAGCTCATTTGCATTTAAAGGGACACACAAAAACAGCATGTTTTTGCTCACCCTCAAAAAGTGACAATTTTAACATGCTATAAAAAAGGATCTGTGGGTATTTTGAGCTAAAACTTCACATACACACTCTGGGGACATCAGAGACTTATTTTACATCTTGTAAAAAGGGGCAAATCAACCACCCCTTTAATTTGTGTGTCGTCAGTAGGTCACGCGCAGAACTTTCCACTCCCATCGGCGTTTTTTTGGAATTGTGCTCTCACGCTAATTTGCCCTGTTTAGTAAATCTGGCCCTATGTGTGATGATGGCCCTACAAAGAAAGTTGCACAACAGGCATGACTTTGCACATTTCAAACCTGACCCATATATTACACAGTCCCAATTTGACTACCAACACTGTTTGGTTGCGTTTGGCAACCTTTTCCAACAGCTGCAAGGTCAAAGTATGATGCCCCTGTTCAGAAAAGTCTGAAAGAGGACCTATTATGCCCTTTTACAAAGTCTTGATGTTGTTTTTAGGCTCTACTTGAACAGGTCCACGCTTAAATGTTCAAAAAACATTATTTTCCCATATTCTCCATTGTTGCAGCTTCTCTCTTCCCAGTCTGTCAGTAACGCTCCGTTTAGTTCCTGTTAGAAATGTCCCACCCCTTACCATAACCGGCAGTTTCAACACACTACTAACTAGCTCAACCAGGCCCCGCCCCTTTATTCTGCATATTAATTATTAAAATGAGGAATATTGTGATGTGTTGGTTCCCGGAAGAAAACTCAAGACTACAATGGAGGCGTTTAAGGGAGTTCAGAAACACTGACGCTTATATAGAGAATTACTCACTTCAATACAGCAACATTACACACTGAAGATAGATGAACATGTAACAAAACCATAATAGGTCCTCTTTAGCACAATGCACCGGTGCTAGGCGAGAGGTGTGACATGTTGTGCCTTGTTGAGTTTATCTCGAAGCTAAATGTCAGGAGCGGCCCAGCCCCCTAAACCGAGAGCGAGTGTGTGACAGTGACCGGAGCCAGAGAGCGAGCGAGCGAGAGAAAGCTTCATGCGACTGCAGTGTCAGCACTACAGCCTTTGTGCAAAACAATGGTGAAGCTTGTTTTCCTTAACGCCGCACAGGGCCATGTGACGAAGGCTCGCTCAGGGGGCTGTGGCATCCAGACATTTGTTTGTCACAGCAAAGGCTCACAACACGGCAAACACATGCATGCATGTCACACACACTCACCCACGCGCATACACACACACGCTGTGGAATCCTCCACTGATTTAATAATCACACTGAACGCCTGCAACTTCTGTATTCGCCTGCTGATCTTACAGTAGATTGTCAAGTTGCCTTTGGAGTGATATATACTAGATTTATATTTTTTAATACTTTTACTATTCAGCAAGGATGTATTGAATGTAAGACTACCCCATTTCAAATAAATGTTTCCACTAAAATATGAAGCAGCACAACAGTTTTCAACACTGGTAATAATCATAAATGTTTGAGCAGCAAATCCTCATATTAGAATGATTTCTGAAGGATCATGTGACACTGAAGACTGGAGTAATGATGATAAATTCAGCTTTGATCACAGGAATCAATTAAATCTTAAAACAATATTTCACAATATTACTGTTTGTACTGTATTTTTGATCAAATAAATGCAGTCTTGGTGAGCAGAAAACATTCAAAAACATCAAAATAAGTGTATTTTCTTTATCGAAACATAAAATGAGGTAGAATGCATGAGCTGTTCATTTCCATATAGTAAACATACATGGTGATTTTTAATGCCAAGCTCCAAAAATGGCACCGTAAAGATATCATAAATGACTACATTTTAAATCTTCTGAATCTATTTTGTATGAGAAACCAAAAAAAAGTTGTTAACTGAAAATACACAAAAGATCCAATGGAATTTGGTTTAGTTTTTTAGCAAATACCTTAAATTTCTCTGTTCATCACACTTAAAGATTATTGGAGTACGTTTTACAAGATAATACCATTTCAGTCTTTTTACTATAAAATTTCATGTTTAATTCAATGTGTTACTTGGCATTTCTTAGTAAATAATTGTACAATTTTCTCTTTTTTCTCTCTCTCTCTCTCTCTCTCTCAGTGTATGGCTTCAAAAGAATCAAACGTTGTGATGCTTTTTTTTGGAGCTTGGCATTATAAGAAAATGATCCACTTTTGTTGCATGGAAAAGAACATCTCTTTCTGTGTTTCACTGAATAAATGAAATATATAAGAGAGTACATTTTTTGGGTGAACTATCTCTGCCCGGTTGGTTTAAGAATTCCTACAGAAATGGATGACAAGCACATCATCAGTGAGAGAGAAACTTCCGGATTCTGGATCCACTGCAGGACGCCTTATAGGGCCAGAGCAAAGAGAGACAGAGAGCGAGAGCTGAAAGAGAAGGAGAAGTGAACAGACACAATGGAGATGGGAGAGGACGGTGAAGGGTGAGTATGTGTCCCAATCAGTGAGCAAAATAAAACCGCAACGTGCAAGTTTGTAGTCGGGCTGTTGGGTTTGGCGTGAAGAGGGATCAACAACGGCACACAAAACAAAAATGGCACTCACTCCAATAACAAGACACCAGGAAACACAACAAAAGGTGAAAACAAACCAAAAATGATAAAAAAAAAAAACACAAGCTCCAGCAATAAAAAACGTGAGGAAAATAAAAGGAAGCAAACTTTGCTCCGTGGCAAAGTCATCACTCCTCCACAACACGGAAACTCAGCACCCCAAAACCAGCCTTTTTTCCATTAAAATTAAAAAAATGCACACAGTTAAGCTATCAACACCACTTCACGGTAAAAAGGCACACACAGCTCTATGTACTATTAAAAAGTGAAAGTCCAAACCAAAATAAAACCAACATACATGCATCTGTAATCACCATTTTCAAGCGTGTGTGTTTGAGTCTACAGGTACTGTAGCTACAGATCTGCACAAAGCTCTCAGAGCTATTCCTCAAACCACCAGTTATCTTAACCCAAATCGAGCCTGTCGGACCAGAGAAAGATAGACAACATTGAGTCAGGCTGTGATGTCCAGTGTAAACTCACATACTGTACACGCAACACACATTTACACACTCGCTCTCAACATCAAAGAATTTAATAAGATTCAGAAATAGCTGTCTATGCATTAAAATACATTTGTTAATGATATGTCAGAGCCTCCGAGACGTCATAATATGGTCCTAAACCTAGAACACATGCACATGTAACTCACCCATAAGGTCTTTGGATGAAAGCTGGGTGAATCTGAGGGACGCCGAAGGTGAAACCTGCACACAAACGCATTAAACGGCATGTTAGTACTGCTCTCTGACTCTCTTATTTTTTCCCAAATTCTGCTTTATTTCTTTTTTACAAATTCCGTTTTTTTTATATCCATTTTTAATGGTTAAATTAAATTTTAGTAATCAAAAAGCATGTCTAATGAATTGAAATCATGCAACTTCTACAATTTAACAACAAAGTTCAACAAAACAAAACAAAATTTTAGGGCCTTATGAAATAAGTTTTATTTTTCCCCCTAAAATTCCATTTTATTTTTTTGTATGTTCTGTAGTTTTTAAGTTTTCTGGATTCCATTTTAATGATTTAAATCTTAATAATCAAAAGGCATGTCTAATTAATAATAAATAAAAAAAAATTAGTATTTTTTATTAACATTTTAATTTATTTTCTTTCAGAAATCTTTTGTTGTGTATTTAAATTTTTCTGGCAATCAATGTATAAAACATTAATTTATCTTTTAGTCGTATGAAATTAAACTTTGTCAAACAAAGTGCTGCACAACAGAGATTTAATGTGACTGTGATTATTCCTTAAAAAATAAAGCTTTAATAATAATTTATTATTATTACATTTTAGTGCTGTCAAACTGAATAATCGCAATTAATCGCATCCAAAATAAAAGTTTTTGTACTGTGTATAATTATTGTGTCTTTTTTAATTACCCAGACATGCATGTATATATTTCAGAAAAATGTGTTATATTTATATAAGAAATATTTATATATAATATAAATGATATAAATATATATACACATGCATGTGTGTGTATTTATATACATAATTAAACAGTACACCCACATATATTATAATATCGATTAATAATCGATTTGACAGCATTATTAAATTCATTATATTTATTATTATTCAGACATGGCTAAATTGTACTGTACAGTACAACAGTAATTTATTTCTGTCTCAATTTCTTCAAGTTAAACAGGACTTTAATTTTGACGGGTTGCCGTGAAGACCTTTGAGTGCGTTTATGATATGACGACAGATACATTTCTCTCTCAAATGAAACGGTAAAATGCTCATGAAGTGACTCTGGAGATGAAGTTCATGCATTCATGTCCTCATTTAGTGAGGCGGCAGATGCTGAAAACACCGCGAGCGTCACGCACCTGTGTGTGTGTGTGTGTGTGTAGTAAAGAAACTGTGTCTGCGCCATTCATTCACACAGAGACACGCAGAACATGCAGGATTCATATTTAAAAAGTATTATTGCGGTTTAATATTCACAGACACTAGTCTATATCACGATTTGATTTAAGTGTACTGACGTACTTTTTGTTTATTCATCAAAAATTTGACAAATTGTTATACAGTAAACTATCGCGGATATCATGGGGCCCTAATAATCCCAACTAAACCTGCTAAAGATGACTGTAGGTGAAGTTAAACATCAGAGCTACTGAGTTTGCGGAGTCAGTGCATACAGTTAAATAACATCTCCTTTACAGTCAGTTTACAATTAATTAAGAACTTGGGTAAACATCAGTGCATGTGCAAACAGAGAAAAGTGCCTATACTGTTGCTGGAACATATTGGGAGTCACTGTGTCAATATGTAAAAGATCAACGGCACTGGTGTGTGCAATGGCTTCCACTTATGATTATGTCTCACCTGGCTGCATCACCCGTGGCTTGGCTCCGAGATAAGCCAGGTTAACATTGGCCTTCCTGCCGTCAATGATGGGGTTGGGGTCCTTACAGGCTCTGTCTGCGGCGGAGCGGTCCGCCATAGTCACCTAGGTGGAAAAACATAAGTGTGGTGCATGAGACATACACACTCAACAACAAATGCAAGGCTAATTCTGGTAACAAACAAACCCATGCTTCAATTCCCCTATTTGGTTGCATTGCAGACCTCACATAATTCATGACCTCTGCCCCAAATCAGGCTTTAAACACAAGATGGTGTGTATTAATTGGTGCTTATTCATATTTAGGATATCTAGGTAACAACAAAAGCATTAAAGACAGAGGTCACTTAAGCAAAAACACATGCAAAGGGCTTGTGTTGTGAAATCCACCAAGTTCTACTGTGTGGACTGTCAAAACTTTACTTGTTTACTCAGTCTTATCAGGGTGCTTTTAGTCAAACTCGACAGCTGAGCCAACAAGAGCCTTCAATTGTGCACTTTATTCGGTCACAAACTACTATTCTCTCTCACTATTAACGCGCGGCTTGAATTTATACTCCGTGTTTTATATTTAAAGGGGCCGTACACTCAAAAAAAAAAAAAAAAAAAAAGTTTATTATCACCCACATGTTGCTCCAAATTAGTTTGACTTCTTTCTTATGTGGAGCACGAGATAAAATGTTAAGCAGAATGACAGTCGCAGTCAGCGTTTGCTTGCATCGCATCTTTTTTCACAATATAATGAAAGTGAATGGGGACTGGAACATTCTCCCCTAAGATCTCGCTTAGTGTTTGACAGAACATGAGGGTGAGTACACGAAACTTTCATTTTGGAGTGAACTTTCCATTTTACAGCACTGGTTTCAATATCAGTCAGTAAAATAAATGAATTTTAAAAGTTTACAACATTTGAGCCGTATATAAACTCAAACAATTTTCGGCTTCATTAGATCTGATGAGTTGCCATTTTAATGTGTTGTGTCACGGTGTTTACGTGTGACAGCCTCCAACAGCTTCATACTTACAAATCCATAACCCCTGGACTTTCCGGTCTGTCTGTCGGTAATCACCACAGCCTCTTCAATTTCGCCAAACACTTCAAAATATTTCCTTAGACTGGAATCCGTCGTATGATACGGAAGACCACCGACAAATATCTTGGTGTAAGTGGTGTCCTTTTGGGTGGTATGCATCCTCACAAAAATGCTCTCAAGTGCAAAAATAATAATAATAATAATAAAAAGCAAAAACGATAGTGCAATTTAGGCTTTATAATAACAGTACCGCTCCTTTAATGCGCCTTTAAAACACTAGAAGTTACAAAAAGCGACTGCTGTGGAATATAAAACGCACGCGCGCAGATGGGTGTAATGTCAGAGGTAGATGAATGTGGAGCGGATTGAGCCAAGGATCATCAGGTGGGTCGAACTCCTCTTCCAAACTGACGTGACTTCTAAAAAGTGCGTGTGACCCATTCCTAAAAGCAGCCGGTTAAACCACACCCAGATCGCTTTGAGGGAGGTACGAGCGCGCGACCCCACGCCCACTGCACGCGCTGCGCAACAGCTGGACGGCGCACAACGGGCATCTGTGTGCCTTTGTTCGAGAACTGTAGACATTTCATACTACAGTTGTTGTTTCTGTGAATGCATGTGCGTTTGTGTGTGACAGACAGAAAGAAATGCTCCAAACGCGTGAAAAGGCGACCTAAGATGATTTTATGCTGGTCTGCATTCCTTGCCAAGCTGGTTGAGGTTATGCTGGTTTAACATGTTTTTAGAGGAAATGCATTGCTGGCAGAACCTCTAGTTTTAAAGGATTAGTTCACTTCAAAATTAAAATTTCCTGATATTTTCCTCACCCCCATCTCATCCAAGATGTTCGTGTCTTTCTTTCTTCAGTGGAAAATAAATTACGTTTTTTGAGGAAAACATTCCGGGATTTTTCTCCACATAATGGACGTCAATGGGGACCAACGGTTGAAGGTCCAAATCAATGCAGTTTCAGAGGAAGGGCTTCAGAGGCTCTGCACCATCCCAGACGAGGAGCAGGGTCTGATATAGACAAACCATCAGCCATTTTCTAAATAAGTAAACATTTATATACTTTTTAACCTCAAATGCGCAATTCGGGGTTGTTCTTCTTCCTGGTGTATGACGTCATCACGTCGGAAAGGTCACGTGTGATGTAGGTGGAAGTGCCGACCCAGTGCCGAAAAACTCATGTTCTTCTCCAACTTTAAAATTGTCCGACATTGTTGTTTTACCTTTATTTTTGTAAAGGGCGTTTGATTTAGTCTTTGCACGTTCGTTTTAACACTGGGTCGGTACTTCCACCTACGTCATGTGACCTTTCCGACGTGATGACGTCATACGTCATGCAAAAGCAGAACACCGAAGTCGCGCATTTGAGGTTAAAAAGTACATAAATGTTCACTTATTTAGAAAATGAGCGATGGTTTGGCTAGATAAGATAATTTATTTTCCACTGTAGAAAGAAAGACATGAACATGAGATGAAAATTTTCATTTTGAAGTGAACTAATCCTTTAAGAGTGCATGACTTTATGAATAAGAATAACAAAATAATGATTAAATAAATTTAAATAATTTCTAGCATTTTTGTTACATTTTTATTTATTCTGAAAAAAAAGGTATTTTTAGGCCCATAGTGTTCATGAAACCAAACAAGTATTGACTTGATATGAATATAGCATCTTGACTGATTTGACATTTAAAATCTTGCATTTTTATGTGAAAATAGAAGGATGGGCAAATGGCTGAATCGGGAACATGATCTCGGTGTGGGCAAGAGATCTTATGAATTCAGAGCAAAGTATTTGGGTGGATTATGTTTATGATTCAAATGTTATAAGCAAAATGTCACACCTTTATGGCTCTGGCAGCATCAGACTCTCATGGCAGAGGAAACATTTTGTGTTTGGTCACTAGACGTGGTTATCAGAAGCACAGAAGTCAGTCCAGCGTATATCTTATCAGGCAGATCTCGTCCGTTGGTGGATCTCGGCAGGTGGCGAGTGTAAGAGTCCTTCAGAGAGAGAGACACAGATGTGCTGGAGATTGGACGCGTCTCACTGTAACTAAAAGCAGAGGCAGTGTCCGGACATGTTTCCTGCGTCTCCAGAATATTTTCAGCATTAAAAAAATCTGTGTAGTCAACACCTTTAGTTTTTCGGGGGGTTTTTGTGTAGTTTATCAGAAACAGACACCTATCATCTATCTATCTATCTATCTATCTATCTATCTATCTATCTATCTACCCATCCATCCATCCATCCACCCACAGACCCATCCATGCATCCATCTATCTACCCATCCATCCACCCACAGACCCATCCATGCATCCATCTATCTACCCATCCATCCACCCACAGACCCATCCATGCATCCATCTATCTACCCATCCATCCACCCACAGACCCATCCATGCATCCATCTATCTACCCATCCATCCACCCACAGACCCATCCATGCATCCATCTATCTACCCATCCATCCACCCACAGACCCATCCATGCATCCATCTATCTACCCATCCATCCACCCACAGACCCATCCATGCATCCATCTATCTACCCATCCATCCACCCACAGACCCATCCATGCATCCATCTATCTACCCATCCATCCACCCACAGACCCATCCATGCATCCATCTATCTACCCATCCATCCACCCACAGACCCATCCATGCATCCATCTATCTACCCATCCATCCACCCACAGACCCATCCATGCATCCATCTATCTACCCATCCATCCACCCACAGACCCATCCATACATCCATCTATCTATCCATCCATCCATTCACCCATCTATCCATCCATCCGCCCACCCACCCATCCATCCATCCATCCACCCACCCACCCACCCATCTATCCACCCATCCATCCGCCCACCCACCCATCCATCCATCCATCCACCAACCCACCCACCCATCTATCCACCCATCCATCCGCCCACCCACCCATCCATCCATCCATCCACCCACCCACCCATCCACCCATCCATCTATCCACCCATCCATCCATCCATCCATCCATCCAATAATTCCATAAAAATGATCATAAAACATGTTTAAAATAGTTTTAGATGAAAAATAGCTCAGGACACTGCTGTCTTTTTATCTCAACATCAACGTCAGTTAATAATTCATTAAAAGTATAGTTTAACATTCTAACATTTCTTTGACATATGCAGAAGGTGCATCTTTACAATAATCCCCAACTGCTGACGTCAGACCATCCCTATCTCCTTTGGGACAAAAAGAACAGACGGTTTTAACCGGGAGGAACGTGATATGTCACCAGGTAAATTATTGAACAGCCTTCTCATTTCAAACCATTCAACTTCCAAAGCACTCGGGCGATGGAGTTTTTGTGGAAGCTTGCAACCCGAGAACGAGTTTGTGTGGTGTGACCCGCCAAGCCATGTGGAGATCCTGACACCCGCGGATGGATAATTGAGGCTTTATATAAAAAATGTCAGGCAGGAACTTGATCCAGAGCGTCCATGAGTCAACTAATTTATTCATGCCGGGCCACACGCTCATTAAGCTGCGAGTGGAGGCGCTGTGAGGGAGATGGATTTGAGTTTCAGCACAATTACAAAAGGAGGCCTATCTGCTTTCAGGAGCTTGTCTACGTTTACCTACAAGACACTGGCTTGATCTTTTCCCTGTACAGTCTCATGCACCCACGGCTAATTATACATGTGAAACATATTAGTTCTTCTTCTTATCAAGTCGGTGGCTTACACTAAGAGAATAGTTTATTATAGGCCTAATGCTGGTTTTGCAGGGCAAACAAAAGGAACGAGAGACTACAGAGGGATTTTGGAGAGCCCTCAACACAATCCACCTGTCAAACACAGTCACTCACTCACACAAACACACATTTACGGTCTTCAGAGGTCACTGGTTCTGCCGAACAGCTGAATGGCTTTGAAAGGCACACACACACACAAGTCATAAAAGGCAGCAAACTTAGGTCTGCAAACTCTGTAATTGTATGCTTTTATTTTGATGAAGTCAGATGAAATCTAGTCGTGTGGTACATGTATTTTAGTGTTTGACTCTGTGACGCTGATTTTCATACAGGATCAAAAAAGCCTGTCGAGCCCGTTTGAATGGTGCAAAATGATGCTTTGATAGAGGGGCATTTTAAATGTAACAGGTGGGAACTGTAGAAATGTCAGAGCAGAGCGACAAATCACTGGCAGCTGTAACAGCACACACACCTCACACACACACCTCACACACACACACTCACTCACGCACACTCTCACACAGAGACACTCACATGCACACACACACACATACATTCTCACACACACACACACAGAGACACACACTCTCTCTCTCTCTCTAACACACACACACACAGACACACACACAGACTCGCATCCGCACAAACACACACACCTCACATACACACACTCGCACACTCTCTCACACACACACTGACAAACACACATTCTCTCTCTCACTCACACACACACTCTCTCTCTCTCACTCACACACACACACACACACACACACACACACACACAGAGACACACACAGACTCGCATCCGCACAAACACACACACCTCACATACACACACTCGCACACTCTCTCACACACACACTGACAAACACACATTCTCTCTCTCACTCACACACACACTCTCTCTCTCACTCACACACACACAGAGACACACACAGACTCGCATCCGCACAAACACACACACCTCACATACACACACTCGCACACTCTCTCACACACACACTGACAAACACACATTGTCTCTCTCACTCACACACACACTCTCTCTCTCTCACTCACACACACACACACACACACACACAGAGACACACACAGACTCGCATCCGCACAAACACACACACCTCACATACACACACTCGCACACTCTCTCACACACACACTGACAAACACACATTCTCTCTCTCACTCACACACACACACAGAGACACACACAGACTCGCATCCGCACACACACCTCACATACACACACTCGCACACTCTCTCACACACACACTGACAAACACACATTGTCTCTCTCACTCACACACACACACACACACACACACACAGAGACACACACAGACTCGCATCCGCACAAACACACACACCTCACATACACACACTCGCACACTCTCTCACACACACACTGACAAACACACATTCTCTCTCTCACTCACACACACACACAGAGAAACACACAGACTCGCATCCGCACAAACACACACACCTCACATACACACACTCGCACACTCTCTCTCACACACACACACACTGACAAATACACCTTACACACACACACTGACAAACACACATTCTCTCTCTCTCTCTCTCTCACAAACACACCTCACTCACACACACTCTCTCTCTCACACACTGACAAACACACCTTACACTCTCTCTCACACACACACACAATTGCATGCACTTACACTCAAACACACTCTCTCACTCACACACACTCACTCACACTCTCTCTCTCTCTCACACACACACTCACTCTCTCTCTCACACACACACTCACTCTCTCTCACACACACTCTCTCTCTCTATCTCTCACACACACACACACACACACTCTCTCTATCTCTCTCTCTCTCACACACACACACACACACACTCTCTCTCTCTCACACACACACATGCACACTCTTTCTCTCTCTCACACACACACACACACACACACTCTCTCTCTCTCTCTCACACACACACACACACACTCTCTCTCTCTCTCTCTCTCTCTCTCACACACACATGCACACTCTTTCTCTCTCTCTCTCACACACACACACACACACATGCACACTCTTTCTCTCTCTCACACACACACACACACTCTCTCTCTCTCTCTCTCACACACACACACACACACACACAACAGATGACAACAAGATTTAAAAAGGTATCTAGTTTTATATAGGCTAATTAGCAAATTGCAAGTGGCCTAGTTACACCATCATAATTACACAGATAAACTAACATGCAAAGGAAACATCAGAGCATCTCAGATTTCCACTGTTCACACACAAAACTATTCCCTTTTCACTGAGTAAATCAGCCCGCTAGCGCCACCGTGTGGACGGACATTTCCCTGCAGTGCAGGTGTACAATTGCAACTGAGTGTTTAAAAGAATATTTAGATTATCTAACTAACAGATTTGTCTAATATCTGACTATATATAAAAATTGTTTCAATAAACTGTACATAAAACTTTTGGGGTCAGTAAGATATTTTTAATACTTTCATTCAGCAAGGATACATTCAATCATTCAAAAGTGACAGTTAAGACATTTATAATGGTAAAAAAGATTATAATTTAAATAAATGCTGTACTTTTGAACTTTCTATTCATCAAACAATCATGTTTCTTGAGCAGCAAATCATCATATCAGAATGATTTGTGAAGGATCATGTGACACTGAAGACTGGAGTAATGATGATAAATTCAGCTTTGATCACAGGAATAAATTACACTTTACTATATATTCACATAGAGAACAGCTGCTTAAAACTGTAATAATATTTCAAAAAATTTCTATTCTTACTGTATTTTAAATCAAATAAATGCAGCTTTGGTGAGTATAAGAGACTCCTTAAAAAATCTTACTGACCCTGAACTATATAGTTGTGCAAGAATAATGTTCCTAAGATTCAAAACTCATAGCAGTATGAAGAACATATCTCATTGGCAACTCAATCATACATATATTATATGTGACCCTGGAGCACAAATCCAGTCATGCGTCTCACGGGTATATTTGTGGCAATAGCCAACAATACATAGTATGGGTCAAAATTATATTTTTCTTTTATGCCAAAAATCATTAGGATATTAAGTAAAGATCATGTTCCATGAAGATACTTTGTAAATGTCCTACCGTAAATATAAATTTAGTAAATTGCATTGCTAAGGACTTCATTTGGACAACTTTAAAGGAGATTTTCTTTTTTGCACCCTCAGATTCCAGATTTTCACATAGCTGTATCTCGGCCGAATATTGTCCTAACAAACCACACATCAATGGAAAACTTATTTATTCAGCTTTCAGGTGATGTATAAATCTCAGGTAAAAAAAATTGACCCTTATGAAAAATTGTCACATATATCATGCCCAATTCTTAAGCCTTCCAATCATTATTCTGCTCACCGCATCACTAATTAGGCACATATTTCCATTTCTTTTCCTATATAATAATGTCAAACCCAAGGTCAGAATGTGATCTGAGCCGTACCCTGTGCACATGATTAATAATGACATGTAGAAAGTGCATGTGCAACTCTAAGAATGTACATGAGGCAACATCCCTTCATGTCTAAAAAAACTCCTCTGTGTCCTCGATCTGTTGGAAAGTGGAGTCATTCTCCAGCTCTGGGGAAGCAGGAAGTCTTTGGTCCTCCGAGTCTCCGTTGACTGGCGTCTGTGGCGGTTTGGTTCTGGTTGGGACGGGAAGCTGTTCAGAATGGAGCAGTTCTGCGGGGTCGAGTTCTGCGCTCACCGGGGCAGCGGCACGCGGTCGGGCTGATTTAATCCTCATCCTGCGCTTCAGGTCCTCCTCTTGCTCCTAAAAACACAATCTTTAAGAAACTGAATATAATGAAGATGTGTGTTCCTCGTCTGGTGTTTAATCACTCTTATTTTGATATGCATTTTTGTTCCCATTGTTCCTGTGTTTCCTGGTTTGTTCCCATAGGTATCCTTGCTTGTTTACACCGTTGCCATAGCAACTCATTACCCATACCTGTTCCTGGTTTCAGCCCAGTGTTTCCTATGTTCCTTGTCTGGATGTTATGTGTGCGTGTGTTTTCAGTTTTGTTTTACCTTCCTCGCCTCTGCCTGGATTTACTTCCGTTGTGTTTGTTTAAATAAACATGTTTGCTGAGTGCACACACACACGCGCACATACACACACGCGCACGGACACGCACGCGTACACACACGCACACGTGTACGCACGCACACACACACACAGACACACACGCATGCGCGCACACACGCACGCACGGACACACACACATGCACAAACAGAAATACACACACACATGCACACACACACGCACGCACGGACACACACACATGCACAAACAGAATACACACACACATGCACACACACAAACAGAAATACACACACTCTCACAGACACACATGCATACATGCACGCACGCACACACACACTCTCACACAAACACACGCACACACACCTACACAAACACACTTATACACGCATACACACACATACTTTCATACACACACACACACTCTCTCACACACACATACACACGTGTTTGCTGTATCTGGATCCTACTCTCTCTCTTTCATCTCTGAAACGGCTCAAAGTATAAAGTATATATAATAAAAAAAAATATATATATATTGCATAGAAGGGTTTATGTATAACCTTAATGTGCATGATCTATCCATCCATCCATCCATCCATCTGCCTATCATTCTATCTATCCTTCCATCCATCCAATCTATTGGTGGTGGGTTAATAAGGCAAAAGAAAAATATAATTAAATATGAAATTAGTTGAATAGAAAGACATAATAAAAGTATAAAAACAGATGTTTTAACCATTGACATACAGTAGTGGTCAAAAGTGATGTCCGGAGGGAATATTTGATTTTAATGACCCTACGATTTCAATCAACCATCAAAATAGAAGGAAAAAAATATGTATTTTTAAAATATTTTAAATAAGAAGTAAAAACAAACACTAAATTTGGTGAAGGTATTTATCTGACAAAATTATTTGGCAAAAATGCAAAGAACAGGTACAGCTTTAATTTTTATATGCAAAAAAGAAAATGCACAGAAAAACAAAAAGCATACATTGACTACAACATAATCAATTATTAATATTTCATTGGTTCTCTCTTGTTTTTGCATGTGTTCATAATTTCTTTGCATGATTGGTCAAAAATTATGTGGCACAATTTGGCATGTTTCATTGCGCTATTATCACAAATAAAACAATCGACTTCAAGCACAACTATGCAATATGCTTACAATATCTTTTAATCATTTTTTGAAAAATTTCAGTTTCAATTTTCCTGGCCGGACATCACTTTTGGCCACTACTGTAATTATTAATGATAATACAATCTAATTTCAGCTCAACCACAAACAACTTACTGCAAGATCAAATACAGCACTGAACATTAGCTGATTTAAATGCATAACAGGAAGTGAATAATGAATGTCATTTAGTTGTGCTTCACCTTCCTCCGCTCCTCCACCTGTCTCATCTTCATCTCAATGTCTTCCTTCCTCGTGACTTCTTGTTCTTTGCAAGTTTTCAGAGACTCCAGTCGAGCGGGTGGTCTGCTCCTCGGCTTCTCAGCGCCATCCATCTAACACACAATATAATGTTTGTCCCAGTGGAACAGAAATTATCATGTACACACACACACACACACTCACACACACTCACACACACACACACACACTTACTCACACTCACTCACACACACACTCACACACACACACACACACACACACTTACTCACACATGTACACACACACACACACTATCACACTCATGCACTTACTCACACGTGCACACACACACTTATACACATACACACTCATGCACACACACTAACACACACACACAAACACTCACACACACTTGCGCACACACTCATACACACACTAACACACTCTCTCACACTCACACACTCTCTCTCTCTCACACACACACAAACACACATGTACATACACACACGCACTTACACACACACACACGCACTCACACACACACTCACACACACACACACACACACACACTCACACAGACTCACACACAACACTCACACATACTCTCTCAAATTCTCACACACTCACTCACACACACACACTCACACGCACAAACACTCTCACACGCGCACATTCTCTCTTACACACATACACACTCATGCACACACACTAACACACACACACACAAACACTCACACACACTTGCGCACACACTCATACACACTCTCTCTCTCACACACACACACGCACTTACACACACACACACACACACCCGCACTCACACACACATACACACACACACACTCACACAGACTCACAACACTCACACATACTTTCTCTCTCTCAAATTCTCACACACACACTCATGCACTCACTCACACACTCTCACACGCGCACGCTCTCTCTCTCTTACACACATACACATTCATGCACACACACTAACACACACACACAAACACTCACACACACTTGCGCACACACTCATACACACACACTCTCTCACACTCACACACAAACACACACTTACATACACACACACACTTACACACACTCACTCACACACACTCACTCACACACACACACACACACACACGCACTCACACAAACACACAACATATTGCAATAGAAAACAGGTATTTTAAACTGTAATAATATTTCACAATATTACTGTTTTTACTGTATTATCTATACAATACATGCAGTCTCGGGGAGCAGAAGAGACTTCTTTAAAAAAAAAAATCTTACTGGCCCCAAACTTTTGAACAGTTGTGCACATTATATATTGATTTAAGTTGAAGTTATTTTATTATGTAAGAAAAAGGAGAATGCAGATTGCTACGAGAGACATGGAACTAGTAAATA